>JAQPPZ010001150.1:8367500-8722500 GCA_028583015.1 Wollemia nobilis | reverse complement strand
CCTTGGTTAATAGCTGCCATAATCATTCAATAATAATGCAATATCTCAATTTATAAATCTTACAATCTTCTTATATAATCATGGGTTTACTACTCTCCTAGTAAACCCAACTATAATCTCTTTATATATATATATATATATATATATATATATATATATTTCTTATACAAAATTCCATCAATATCCATATGATTAAATAGTCAATTATCCATTTTCACATCTAAGAAGTGCATAAAATGTTTCTTAAAAGCTATCATTTGACCCCTTTGAATGGGTGCCTTGCACCTATTAAATAGACATCCTTCATGCTAATAATAAATAAACTTCTATATCTGGTTGCCCTAATTTTTATTATTATCTCTCCTTTTTATAATAATAAATAGACTTCTATATCTAGTTTTCCTAATTATTATAATTACCTCTCATTTTTAATAATAAATAAACTTCATAAAAATATCGAGGGATATTTCTATGAAATCCAGAGATGTGGGGGAGGGTGAGATGCTCCAAAATATTATCTAAAACTAATATTAAGAAGGAGGACTCTTTGATTACTGTGGTTCATTTGAACTCAGAGTACTAGGCCCAAGTAAAGAAAAGAGTTAAGCCTATGGAGGAGGATATTTGCTCTACTCACAGTATAGGGGGATCTGTAAACACATCTAGTTGATCAAGCTGGTGGAGGATAAACAATGCTTATTTCTATGAACTATTAATATTTTTGAATTACCTTTTGGGTCAGATTCTAGATGATCTTACTTCATGTAAGAATGAGTTTAGAGATGCAAAAGGGAACACCTAGGTCCAATAAGTTTTTTTGGTCACCTATTTTTACTTGTTAGATAGTTGGATCTTTGTAGGATCCAGTGTCTTACTATTTTAATCCCTACTTGGTTGGTTAGAGGTCGGTCCTATGGGTAGGATCACAAGGTGGATGGATCTGGATGGTCTGGTTTTAGTCAAGTTTGCTTTTGTGTTAGGATGGCCAAAGTGTGATAGTTGGTCATTTTTCTCCATTCAAAGATTTTTTTAAAAGGTTGTGGGATTCCTTTCAAAACCCTCCATTTTGTAATTAATAAAAAATTCTTCAAGTGGAATTAGCTCAATCAGTTATATTCCTCATTACTTAAGGAGGAAACCACAGTTCAAATCTTTCCAAATTATACATGGATAATATCAAATATTTCTTGTAATAGCACTATGTGGTGATGATATAATATGAGTGGGACCCATTTCAATCCCATATAACCATTTGAAAAAAATATAATAAATAAAATTCTATATCTGGTTGCCCTAATTATTATTATTATCTCTCCATTTTATCATAGTTTTTCATTTCTTTTTTCTCTTAAATCTATTCTTCAACTTCATCAAAGTACTATGTTTCCACAATCAGCTCATTGACATCATTTTGATTAAGACATAAACTTTAAATTTTACTAGGATGAAGATCAACACCATAATTCATTAATTTATCTACTACCCAATTTCCTTGTCTATAAATATGCTCACATTATAAGGATATTGCCTCTAGTAATAGATGATGAATAATTTTAAAATCATCCCTAAGAGAATACCCAAATAATTTCACCCTTATTTTCCAAAGGAGATTTAACTATATTAAAATCACACCCCAAGAATCTATAAAACAAAGAATCATTATTTTATTTGACACTAATATGTTAAGGTCCTTCCAACATTTTTCATGAGGAGTAACTATAGTTGGAGCATATATATTTATAACCCTGAATTTGATGTTTTCCTATTTCCTAGAGAATAATCTAGCAACCCAATTACTTTTGTTTCTAGTAGTTGTCCATCCCATTTGTATTTGTACCATATTATTGCAATAACACCTGAAGCTTCTATAGAAGAATCTACTAAAAAATCATCTATCTTATAAATCTTCTTAAAAGCATCCTTAGATTCCTCACTACTTAATTTTTTTTCTTGTATTATAATAAACTTAGGGCTATAAAAACCTATTAATTCCTTAATAACTCTTTTTTAGAGGTTTTATTCATACCCCTAATATTCCATGATATCATTTTCATCAAAAACACTTTTCATTTTTATTAGTGGGTATAGCCCTACTTCTTGTTAGCACCTATGATATTTTATTTGGCCTCCCATATCAATATCCTATTGAGTTTTTTTTTCTTTTTTTTCATGCTTTAATGGCCTTCATGTCCTTCTTCTGTTCCCACAAAAACTATCATTTTCATCAATCTCTTCTATTTTTTTATATTTTTCAAAATGAGACTTATCTTCTTAATATTTATGTTGCTCTAAAGATCCAAAAGTGCAAGGAATGGCCTCATTAGCATTTTCTTCTTTGTGTTGCCCTAAAAATTCTAAAATACATAGATGATCCTCCAAATTCATCACTTTCTTATGTTGGCTTGAAAACCTTAAATTTCCATAGATATACTCCATAATATTTTCTTTACTATATTGCTCTTGATATCCTAAAGTGCAAGGAATACACTCTATATTACTTTCATTTTTATTGTAAGGAGAATATTTTAAGCTACTTGAAAATAATAAAGGAGGTTTACTTAAATTAAGTTTGACCTCCTTCACCTCATTTGCTTTAAAACATTTCTACCCATATTCCTGTATTTTAAAATTTGCCTTCCCCTCTTCCTTCACACCTTTAGATCCTTATATATTTGAACTTGTGAATTTTACTTCCTCATGCCCCATGTCATTTTTTCCTTCTCATGGTTAATTCGAGTAAACTATAATGGCCTTTGTCATTTGATGATGTAGATGGATTTTTCTACCCACTTTCTTAGGAGTGTAAAATCCTTGATTTGTACTAGATTCTCTTGTGATATGATCTCCTTGTTTCAAATTGAAGCTAACCTCATGCCCAAAAATATCTATCTCTTCCTCCATTTTCACTTTGTAGTCTCTTGCAATGTGCCTAGTTTTATGACATTTGTGACATTTAAATGCAATGTTTTCATAATCCACTTCTTGATCCCATTCTCTTGATTTATATTTATTCCAAATTTATTTTCGTAAAGGTTTATAAATATCCATGGAAACACATATTCAAGTGTATACATCAATTCTTCTCTCCTTAGTAGTTGGTCCCTCTTGGATAAATTTACCTAGAGTATTACCAATATTCTTCAAAATGTCCTTATTGATGAGTTTTTAAGGAAGTCCCAAAATCCTAATCCATAAAATAAACCTTTTAATAGTTTCTAAGTCCACAAAAACATTCTCACTCCAAGTTCTTAAATATAATGTATCTTTACCCCTAAACCATAGGCCTCCATCCATTATTTTATCTCTCATTCCTAAACTGGAGAAAATAATGAGAAAACAAATTCTTTTGAAAGACATGTCATTGAGTAATTTGAATTAAAATCCCACTTCCACTTGATCCAATTTTGAATCTCATAAAAATTTGGTCAATATTCATGAAACTTACATATAAACCCTCTAATTTTAAGAAACATTATATCAATGCTCAATCGTCTCATCCTTTATAATCACTTCTAGTGTAGTCTGCTACCTAGACTGAGTTTGCCATAGATTTTTTCATCCTCTTAATAATATATAGGACATCCATACTTCCAACTTGGTCATTCATACATTCAGTGAGGACTTTCACAATTGTTTTTATTTCCATGTTACCTAGATATTCTTCAAATAAATCCTTCAATTTTTTTAGAACAATAAGAAACACTTGTTCCTTTATCACACTTTACTTTCTACTTTATGCTTCCTTGTTCACACTTCCTCCTCACTCCCAACTTGCTTTTGGTTGTGCTCACTCCTGTATTGCGCTTGCACTCACTTTCAACTACACTTACTTTTAGCTACATGTACTTGCTTCTAGTTGCACTCACACTCTCTTTCGATCGCTCCTATCTCACGCTCATTTTTGGATATACTCACTCTAAACTCATGATTGCACTTAATTTTAGGTGCACTCACTCTTGTCTTCCACTCACACTCACTTCTAGCTACACTCACTCCTAGCTCACACTAGAACTTGCTTCTGGCTATACTCGCTTCTAACTACGCTCATACTCACTCCTGGCTACACATGTACTCACTCTTAGTTGCACTCCCACTCTCTTCTCGTTGGACTCACTTCCTATTAGATAATTTATTTAATATTCATAGTATTCAATTAATTAATGTTATTTTTAATTAAATATGCTCCTATTTAAAACCTTAACTTAATAAGATTTAAATTGCTAACTTTAGCAAAGGTATTATTAAATAATTTATTTACTCTTCATAGTATTAAATTAATTAATAATATTATTAATTAAATATGCCCCTATTTAAAACCTTGACTTAATAATATTTAAATTTCTAACTTTAGCAATGGTATTATTAAATAATTTATTTACTCTTCATAGTATTAAATTAATTAATACTATTATTAATTTTTCTTTTCTAATGTTAATATTATCTATTAACATTAGTATATATATTTAAGTACTACTAATACCAACATTAATATTTAATACCTTACTTCATCAACCAAATCCATCTTCAACTTCAACATCACTCTTTTCTAATTTCATCAATAAATCATGTATTTTCTCGTAATTTCATCATATGTTAGTTATACTTTGTTAGAAACTTAATAATTGTACATACTAGACATATGTGAGAGTCATTGTAAATTTTTTATCTCTTCCACAAATAATTTTATGTGGTGTTATGAGATAAGGCTATAATAAGTCTCTCATTTAATTTTCATTATAGGTTAGTCATGACTTAGATCTCCTTACTTGAGTATTGTTACCTCGATACATTTTTTTACCTATTTATAGTTTTTAAACATGCAACTAAAAGTAACTTTCAATATGCTTGTCTTGAGTTGCTTCCTCTTATCTCATCCATGGTCCCATATCAAAAAAATATATTAAAATTACCTTTAATTGTCATGTTCAAAATGATAAAATAATTACAAAGATGTTGATGTGGCAATGGAGACTCATACATATAGTTGGTTTGTTTCACATCATTATCATACATATAATTATATTATCATTAAAAAACTTTATTACTACCCAACCTAAATTCCTCAATTTTTCATCGAGCATCTTGATCATCCTATGATTATAAACACATTTCTTCAAAGCTAACCTATTTTTTTAGATGCATGTATTAAATATTTAACAAATTATTATAACCCAAATCACTATTTTTTCCCTTACAGTTTAAAACTATATGCATTATATGTTGTGACACACTCATTACTACACAAAATAGCTTAACAAATTATAAATTTAATTTTTAATATTTAATCATATTTTTAAATTACTAAAATACTCCTAATGAGTTTTTTTATTATTATTATTAATATAAAATAGACAAATAGATTCCAAAGTAGTATTTTTCAACTAATTTTTCTAACCATTTGTTTAAATAAAATGAGTTATATATTGATGCTAAAGTTTACAAGTAACAAATATTTTATCCAACAAGTAGCTTGGAGGTTACAAGATTGTTGTCCAAAAAGAGATACAAGCAACAAAGAAAAATAAAAAACTCCAAAAGGTATGCCAATATACAAAGGTCATTGAAACCCAATTACAAAAGGTATAAAAAATAAAAGGGTGCCATAATCATCAAGAAAACCTAAAATACAAAAATCTCCAAAATCATCCAATGTTCCATCAAAATATTGAATTGAACCAAAATATTTAAAGGCTTTAGATTTTCAAGAGGCTTTGAAATCTCCAAAGGCATCAAATTATTCAATGGCTCCAAAATCTTCAAGTGCTTTAGATTCTCCAAAGGAATTGAAAACACCAAATGCTCTGAAATTATAATATACTTTATGTCATATGTGTTACTCATATTTTCTACTTTTATTTTTTCTTAATACTTTGAGATGCAAATAGTTTATTTTTATGGCCTCTTTTACAAGGTGATGAACCACCATATTGTGCATCCTTCCAAAGTGGGAGTCTTGTATTAGTTAAATTTTTGCTCTAGTTATTTTAGTATTCTGTGAACTATTTTAAGTTGAATTAGTGATAATTTGTTCCCCTTAGATAGGGTAAAGATGACAATTCTTGAATCACCATACACATGGAGTTGTTTAATACCTTGTTATTGAACTAATTTTTGTCTAATTTTTATAGCCTATCAATTTTGCAACATTTTTGGTTGTGTTTCCAAATTAGTTTTGAATTGAAATATTTTATAGTGTGGTGCCACCAGTATCACTCCATTGACCACTTCATTGGCTTGGGTTTGATTTAGAGGCTCTATAAAATAAAAGTGTAGGGAAACTTATCTCAAGAGGTCTAAATGTTCTAATAGATGACCTAGAATTTAGAAAACTTTGGAGCTCCATTTGGTATAAAAATTGTGTATCTCTTTTTCTTAATCTCCTAATATCTTGGTTATGATATATATCTTTTGTGCTTAATACTTTATCCCTTAGCACTCTATTGGTTAACACTAAAAAATTGGTCCTTTTGTCATTAAAGAAATATCATATTTCTTTCCTTCTAGACATGCCAAATGATGAATATTGACATTGAATAACAAATTTACCTTATAATATGCTTATCCTTTAATACTCATTTGTACATTTATCGCTAATTAGTTAGGCAATTTTCTAAGTTGAAGGTTCCTAAGATTGTTGGTACTAGCTACTTAGTTATTTCAATCTAAATTTGAACTTATTTTGTACACTAAAAAAATAAATGTGTTATTGTTTTATTATTCTTGAGACACCTATGACAAACATGAGGTCCCATGATCTTCCTCTTGATGAGGTTGTCTCTAGTAAGAATATTTTTTTTGAGTACCAACTAGAGAAATACTTGAAGTTTAGGAGGAACCTTGTAATTCCATACCTTGGATATGGTTGAGTTCTTTTGACCTTGTTGTTGTAATAACACCCCTTAGATAATTTTGTAAACACTTGACCCACTAATAAATACCCATACAATATGATCTAGATTTTGAGTAGAGAGTTTAATATCGTAAGTTTGGATGTGAACCTATCTTCACGAGTCTTGGTTAAGATGTGGTAGGGGTGGATTTTCCACTAATTCAATTAAACTTAGAAGAGAGGTAGCACTTGATTATTGTAGGTCCACTTTTAATTTTGGGTAACAATTCTTAAAGATTTAGATTCTTACAAGATTGGATTATCTCATACATTAATTTGTTTACCATACCCTAAATCTAGTAGGTAGGACATAATATAATATATTTAGCTTCCATAATATATTTCTAGATTGAGGAGGATCCTACTAAGCTTTTCACGCTCTTTAGGAGGTAGATCCTATTAGATATGTTCATATATTTGCTTTTAAAGTATTTCTTTCATGGAGAGTTTGGTAGAGTGATTATATTCTAAAGAAGCTTAGCACTTAGTAATAACAATCTTTGTTTTCTTAATTCCTAGGCCTCCTTGCTCATTTGGCTTGGAAAAAGTCTCCCAATTGAACAAATTGAAAATTTTCCTATTTAGTTGCCTTCCCCCTTGATATAGAAAAGTTCTTAGCATTGCATTTGACTTTTGCAAGATATATAAGGGTGCATGATACACCACCAATTGATATATGGGAAGACTTACTAGTACTAATTTGATTAAAATAATTCTTCTATCCAAGCTCAACCAACCATTGCTATACTATTGTATTCTCCTTGAATATTTTCTATAATTATATTCCATATTTTCTATTTTTTATATGGAAACCCATAGGAACACATGGGTACTTAAAGGTATCACTACATTTGTAAAATCCTAAAATTAGAGATTATATTATTTCTTTTACTAATGAAGTGTTTGTAGTGTAAAAATTCCTCTTTTATATGTTTATCTTTGCCCCTATGGTTGAAGAGAAGTAATCTAAAACTTATTTGATCATCTTGATGTTTATTTTTATGGCTTCCTATAGTAAAATGATGCCATTTAAAAATTGAGCATGAGTGATTTTTCTATATCCTATAGATGCTCTAATTCCTAGGATTTCTTTCCTTCTCAGTTTGTTTATTCCTCCCTAGAGTTTTAGGTAAAAGGATATAAAGGTTAGGTGAGAGAGAACACCCTCGAATTAATCCTATAGTAGATTTAAATAAGTTAGTAGGTTCCCCATTGATTAAAGGGGCTATCCAAGGTCACTTTGTGTAAGCTCCTATCTTCTCTATTATTTGAACTAGAAATATGAATTTGTCTAACACCTATTCTAGAAAGCTATTATCTACAATGTCAAGGGCTTGGCTATATCGAGTTTAGTAGTTATTTTTTTATTTTTGTACTTAAAAATTGACTATAGGGATTTTTGAATCATTATAATGTTCTCATATATCTCTTTCCCTAGAATAAAACCCCCTTGTTCTTACTCTATAAAATAATTAGTCTTCCTTTTAATTATATTTATTATTATTTTAGTTATCATTTTATAAGAGCAGTTACAATGATAGGTAGGTCTGAATATGTCAAAGGTAGTTGTAATTTTTTATTTTAGAATTAAAGCTATGAAAGTGTAGCTGATCACCCCAAATAGCTTATGTTTTATCCTTGTCTCATCTATCATTATCAATAGGTCTTCTCTTGTAATTTCATAAAATTATTGATAAAATTTACTGGTGAAACCATTTGGTCCAAGAGTTTTGTCCTTGGGTAGTGAACGTATAACTTCTTACAATTCTTATCTAGTTACCAATGAAGAGATATCCTCTCTATCTCCTTCTTTTATCTAAGGAGGGATGATGTTCAAGAGAGTGGTATTAGCTACTTGACTTACTAGTCTTTGTGATAAGAACCAAGTAATGATACCTTATTAGTTCCTTTATGACTACCTAATCAAAATAAATTTCTCCAAATATGTGAACTTCTTTGATTGTATTTCATTTTTAGTGCTACATTATTTTTAGATAAAAGTGCCACGTGTTTCTATCTCCTTTATTGAGCTATATAATTCTTGATCGAAGTCCTCAATGCACTTCTTCTTATATAAAATCTTGATCCATTTATCAGTTTAGTTTGAGTCTTCTCTCCTCTTGTTAAAAAATTGGAGGTTGATTACCTATCTCTTGCTCTACTTCCTACTTTGAACTTTAGGTTTATTGGCAATCTAGTCCCTAGCAACTTTCTTGAGATTGCAATTATTTATTTTCCATACCTAATGAGGACTATTCATAGACATATTACTTCTAGATACATTCTACTAATGGAGTAAAATCCTCATGCTCCATCCCTTCTAAATTGTATTTAAAAGAAATCTTCATTTTCCCAAGGGCATTAACACTTGTATCCAAATAGGTAGACTTGTGATCTATTACCAAAATTTGAATTCCACCACTTAATACAAGTGGATGCATAAACAATATATCTTGTATTAGGAATATATCTAATCATTATGCAATGAATTTAATCCCAACTCTTGTATTTGTCCAAGTAAAATTTATATTTTTGAGGATTATTTCCTAAAGTTTTTACACATTTATAATTGGCATAAGTAGTCCTTAGAAGGATCTTTGGAAGGAATACCTCATTTTTTTTTCCATTGGGCTAAAGTCACATTCAGATCCTTAACATGATTAAGTTTGGATGTCTTTCTTGATAATTCTATCATTGAAGACTTTTCCAAGTTTCCTATTTTAAGACTATGTTATTTAGTCCATAGAAAATTACTATGGTCGAAGTTCATCCCTCTAGAGAGGAGAAAGAAAGTGTTTTTAATTTGAGTGTATTATTCTATTAAAACATACTAGGGCCTATAGATCCCATGCAAGGAGCAGTACCTCTAAGTAACATGATGAATCTATTGTTTCTAGGTCTAAGGATCTATTGGAGTATATTATATTATTTCATACATGCTAATGTACCACCTTGGGTACATCATTAAATTACGAGTGTGTTCTATATTAGAGTGTGAGTAAATATTTTATGTAATGTAATAATATACAAGAAATGAACAAGTATCATGTAATTGAGTGTGCAAGTGTATTGAGTGTAAATGTGCATAAGTGCCCATTATGTAAGAGTGTACATGTGTCCTTAGAATAGGAAAGTAAAGAGTCTCAAAGAAGGGTGAAGATCAAGAGTACTCCATATGAAGAGTCATATTTTATTATATATCTGTGACTAAACATTGTAATATAAGTAATGTGTATGTGACCTTTATTCTATATCATTTTACTATTTTCATGAGCCTTGTTATGTGACTATTTTATGAGTTATTTATGAAGTTATTTCTAAGTTATACTTGTGAAAATTATTGTCATTATTGAGTATTTTATATTGCAACTTTATATTTAATTTTATGGTTATTTACATTGAGAATTAAGACTCAAAAGCTAACAGGATCTCCATATATATATTCCATTCTATTATTAATGATTGCTATGTCATTTTAGTTTTTTGAATGTAGAAAATCATCGGTTTTTTTTGGGATGTTAGGTGACTTAGGTAGTTTCTCTTAAAGGGACTATCCAATCCCCTTCTATTCCATGATGGAACCTTCATATCTCATACGGTTTCTTATCCTTGCTAAAATCCAAGGTTGTTTATGCTTTCTTTTGAATCTCTATATTTGCTTATTTTATCCTTACCTCTAGATTTGATTCCCTCCCTCTAGTAGAAGATTTGGTGGCTAGTATATTTTCTAGAATCACTATTGCTTCTAACAGAGTCTCTTCTCATTCTTTAATCTCTTCTTCCTGAAGTTTTTGCTTGGTAGCCTAAGTTTCTTCCACTTTGTCTTCTAATTTAAGATATGATGGATCTTCCCATTTTTCAGATGGCCCTAGATGTTCATATTGTTCATTTTACGATTATTTAGAGAACTTATTGTTAGTTTATATTTTTGACTATGATTTAGGCCTCCTTCTACTTCTAAATCTTCTTTGTCATTTTCTTCATACTGGATAGAAGCCTTGATATTTATTCTTTCTCTCCTATTGTACTTTAGTGGTATAGTTCTTTGAGAAATGATCATATTGATGATAGGTAATACATTTTAAGGGAATGCTCTCATAATCCAATGGTCAGGTATAGATCTATACTAGAACTTTGATACCTATGGTTTTAGAAAGCATTTTTTTCATATTAACTTGAACACACAGCCTAGCATAAGTAACATTATTGGCCTTCAGAGGAAGATCATCCTACAAATGTGCCAATAGAGTTACTTATCATCTAAAGAGTTATTTTATTACATATATGTAGAGGTAAATATAGTAGTCTTACTCAAATTGAGACTCCTTTTGGTTCTTTAATTTGTGGGTCAAAATTATTTGACCAAGGGATCATGTAGAGAGAGCTTGATCCAAGGAACTAAGGCCTTCCTTGAAATATTACATCTCTTTCCTCTTGGACGAGAAAATAACTATTTAATATCCTCTACTTACCATCAGGAATTCATAGCTAGAAATTTTAGATCCCTAAAAAGAGATGATCTATCATTGAATGTTTTTTAGGTTGGACCAAATACCCACAAATTTACAAGCAAGAACTCTCTTAGTTATGGTGAGGATTAGATTTTAAATATATTTTAGAGGGATCTCTTCCATCGTAGCATCATCCAACTTGGGAACAAAGGAGCTTTTGTTACTTGGTTGGAATTCATGTGGTCTCCTCGTCTTTAAAGCTTTGGTCATTTTTTCCAATTTTGATTGGTTAAATAGAAGATATAGTGATAATAAAGAAAATGAACCATGGTCAACATTCCTAAAAATAGAGGCAATCATCATGGTAGCTACAAATACAAGAGACCAAATTTTAAAACTCTACTAATGTTGAAGGCATAACCACAAAAATCCTTCAAAACTAGGCACATGAATGACTAGTGTCAGAAACAATTAGACTTTACCATAAACACCAAACAAAAGAACAAGCTAGAAAAATACCAAAGATAAAATATCAATGCACCTAAAAAAAGATGCAAGCGATGGAACATGTACTAGAAAGGAGACATATAGACACAAGCACAAGCAAAAAAATATTGAATACGAGTAAAAACAAGAGCTAAAAAATCTTAACCATCATTCGAACAAAGGAGCTTGAAAGAATCATAATTCCGTTTATATAAACACACCTTTTTTAACTTATTGCAAATAATTTGATTTCTATATTACAAATAAATTTTATACATGTTAAATTTAATAATTCACGTTTAACACACTTTCAAATTCAACAATCTTATTTAAAGAAAAACAAGGAATTTTTATTTTAAATTCTTTATGGCATTATTACGAAGAAAGACATTCCCAACTTCTTAACTTGGACTAGAATTTTTTAAATATATTAAAAGTTAAGAAACAAACAAAAATATATTTTTAAAAAAATATAAGAAAAAGACTTTTTATTGTGTTGAATAATTTTTATTTATTTTTGTTATATGTGGTTAAATTTTAAAACTCTAAAATTCACAAGAATCAAAGTTTGAATTCACAGAAGAAGAGTTGAAGGATTTCTTGGGCTTTATCAATCGATAGTAGAGAAGAATAGTGACGAGGTGTGTGAGGATGATTATCTAATGGAGGCGTTCAAGATGTACGATATGAATGAGAACGGATATATCTCCTCTGCCGAGCTTGAGCGAATGCTGTGTAATTTGGGGGTAGTACCGCAGAGTGGTCATGGGGAGGAGTGCCAAAGAATGATATGCAGATATGATTTTAATTCCGATGGTCTCATAGACTTCTCTGAGTTTAAACACATGATGACTATGAACGACGAACTCTAAGTCCGTTGCTTCTCCACTTCGCTCGTATGTGTAATGTATTGTCTTTGGTTGAGGCCAAGTCTTTATACTTCTTTTGTTTGCACATATGATTATATGTATAGCCTTCTTCTGTTGTTGTATAAATTTATCTTATGTTCCTGAAATAACTGTAGTTGCATTTATGTATTTATTTTAAGTGTTTGTTGAATTCCATCCTAGTTTCTTCTCAAGGTAAAGCGAACATACTGGAGACTGAACACGGCGAAAATATTTCACACAGAATCATTGGTTAACTCATCTAACTTAAATATCACTGTCACAGGAAGGATTTGTTACAATGCCCATACATCCAAAATGATATCATATCTAAGATGTTTCCTCTGCAATTTTATCAGTTTGAAGATGCAGGTGAATAATCTGTGGAAGACATATGACGTTGAGGCTTCGAAGGCATTCTGAGAGAATATCTGCCTAATGTGTGAAACCTTTATTCTGAAGATTTAAACGTACGAATTTATGGACGGCTTTTGGATCATACAATCACCAAACGCTAATAGAGGAGAAGAATGCCAGATCGTCATTCTCCTCACTCTCCTCATTTTGTATAGGGTTGCTTTAGAATTTGGACAATGCAAATATATTTTACAATAAGAAATATTATAATAGCAAAGTAGCTAAGTTCATTTTTCCTTTTAGGAAAAATTATTCGTTACTAATTAATATGTCTAGGGCGCTTGGGGCAAGCAGTAAGAATTTGGACAATATAAATATATTTTACAATAAGAAATATCGTAACAGAAAGTAAATAAGTTCATGTCTATTTCTTTAATATAAAAGGGAAAAGTCATATTAATAATTAGAATGTCTAGCATGCTTGATCAACCATTAGGGTGACCATTAGGGAGTTTGGAGTTTTAAATATTAGATCAAGGTTTCAATCTTGTGGTTAGTTATATTGTAGAGCTATTTAGTGATTGAAATTTCATTTTCGTTAATATCTATTTATCTATAAAGACATCACACATAAAGGAATCAAACATATGAAAATGTATGCATATATGATTAAGTGATTATAGACCTAGAATTGGGAGTACTCATTTTATGGATTCAAACTCACTCTTTTGTTCTCTATGAGCTATGTTTAAGTCGCAGGACTGCCCAAACTATCGAACTCGTTTCGGCCATATCTCACTCATCCGGACTCGGATTGAGCTGAAATTTTGAGGGTAGATGCCTGAAAAACCCTAGAACGTCTCCACCAATTTTCATATCATTTGGAGCAACACAGATCCTAGCGCATCCCTATGTGTGAACGAGATATTTGGCAAGCGGCTATGCGAGGGTTTCATCTGGGTTGAGTGCAAGCAGCTCCAGAGGTTGGTTTTTAGGGCCTTCGGGCCCTAGCGGCCAATATTTTTGTGGTTTATGCTCAATATTTTAGCAGGAAATGTTGCAGGGGATCCAATATGGGTTAGAAATTTGTCTTTCAATAGATCATACTGTGAACTTGAGTGACAACGACTTCCAATTTTCTGCACAAAAGAAAAGTGAAAACCATACCTTTCCACGGTGTCTAGGGCAAGGATTAAAGAGATCACGAAACAAGTTTCAAGTAGTTGATCAAAAAATGGCTCATATCTCAAGTGAATCTGGTGCTAAGGTGCACCCACAAAATAATTCTACTATGAAAACCCCTGTCAAGGGTAAGAATTTCGAAGACTCAGCCCCAAAAATGAATTTTAGGGATGCCCTTCATGGTGGACAGCCTCAGCCCAATGCTAATATCAATCTTAGGGCTTCCCATAAACCTCTAAGAATGCCTAAGATTGATCCCAGGAAAATGGAGTCAGGATGTCTTAAAGCAGCTGATGGAACTCCTATTGTTAAGCTTGATATGGGTAACATTCAGACTGGCATTGAAGATTTGGAAAAAAGAGGACTAATTTGTCGGTTCATGGGTTTTCGTCCGAGTCTATCTGCTTTCAAAGTCTGGGCTGCAAAAAGCTAGAAAACTAAAGGTGAGTTACAAATCTCTATTTATCCAAATGGTTATTTTCTTGTTTTATTTTCTAATAATGAAGATAGAGAGAAAACTTTTCAAGGGGTTCCTTGGTTTTTTGGAAGGGCAGGGCTTTTCATGAAGCCCTGGCATACTAAATTTAAAGCCGAAGAAGAGATGCCTTCTATAGCTCCCGTGTGGGTTAGACTCTTTGGCCTCCCTATTGAATTTTGGAATCCTACTATTTTTTCTTCAATTGGAAACTCTTTAGGAACTTTTATGATGTCTGCTGATTGTACTCAAAATTTTGAACATATTATTTATGCTCGAATTTGTGTTTTAATGGATTTTGACAAACCCCTACCTAAAAATATCACATTACAATTTGGGGAAGACACTTGGGAGCAAGTAGTGGACTATGAGAACATTCCTTTTCGTTGTAGAATTTGCCATGAATATGGTCATTTGGCCAGTGCTTGCCCAAATAAAATTCCTGATCAAAATAAAGAAGATATAAACTCAGCAGGTTTCCAAATACCTAAGAAGAAGAACACTCAGAAAAAACCAGTTATGAAGGATCAATCAAAGTCATCTGCTAATATGTTTGAAATCCTTTCCACAAATGATGTCCCAAGTGAGGAAGAGGAAATAATGGAAACTGAAATCTTAGAAACACAATTTAAATATGAAGGGAAGAACTCGGAGACAAACCAACAAATCAAAGGTTTTCAACAAAAAAAAAGGGAGAAAATTTACACAAGAAAAACAATCTTTCAAATGTCAAAACTTCAAATAATGCAGGTCCCAATATAGACTCCGTTGAACCATCTAGTAAAATTTTGGCTGTGTACGAGCATTCTTCAAGGTTAGAAGCCATCTCAGATTCAATTGGAATAAGTCAAGAAATAGGGAAAAAAAATTGAAGATGGATTCTAATCAAAAAGCAGGTCGCAAGACCAATCAATATCATATGGTAAAAGAAGGTGAAAAGCTTGTAGAGGAAGGTAAGATTAATGCCCTTCCCAACTTTTTTAGCCCTGGTATTAATGAAGATCATCACTTGGAATATTAGAGGACTCAAAGGGAGTCTTTCAAAACAAAATGAAATTAGAAGAATGATTCAGATAAATCATCCACATCTTGTTTTCCTTCAAGAAACAAAGATGTCAATGGAGGATATGGACTCAATTGCCAGTAAAATTTGGCCAGCTGGAAAAGTGGTTTCCCTCAGTTCCCAAGGGACTTCTGGTGGCATTGCTTGTCTTTGGGACCCAAAAGAGGTAGTTATTCACCATATGGTTGGCAGTTGGGGTTTGTTGGCTATAGCTATTCAAAGTAGACATTCCAACCAAATTATGCTCTGCATTACTGTTTATGCTCCAACTTCTTTGGAGGAAAAAAGAAGATAGTGGAAGGATATTACTCATATTATCTCTCATTTTCTTGAAGCTTGGATCTTGATCGGAGGAGATTTCAATACCATCCTCTCTCTGGATGAGAAAATGGGGGAAATAGAAATTTGGACAAAAGCACTGACCTCATGAGCGAATATATTGCAAACCTCCATCTTGTGGATATCCAACCAGATAATGGCCTTATGACTTGGTCTAACAGAAGGCAAGGCTTAGCTTGTATAATGGAGAGATTGGATAGGTTTTTGCTCTCTAAAAATTTCTTAATCCATGGTCACATTCCTAAAGTGAAGACTCTTAATAATGTTGGTTCGGATCATTGGCCAGTCATGGTGGAAATGTGGAAAACCAATGTGAGTTTCTCTCCTTTTCATTTTCAATTAATGTGGCTTAGAGACATTTCCTTCAGACCTCATGTGCAACAATGGTGGAAGGAAGGTAAACCTAGGCATGGGACTAAGATGTTCTATTTTGCCAAAAGACTGCAATACATTAAATCCAAAATCAAGACTTGGAACTGGAAAGAGTTTGGGGATGTTCATAAAAAAAACATGAAGTTATTGCTCATCTTGAAAATTTGAATAAGAAAATCCATTTAGATGGCCTCACAGAGAAGAGAAGTGCAGATGAAATTAAACTCACAACTCAGTTAGAGGAATGGGAAAAAAGAGAAGAAATCTTATGGAAGCAAAAATCTAGAATTCAATGGCTCAAAGAAGGAGATCGAAACACAAATTTCTTCCACAAATCTTTTCCCGAGCTCTCATTTCTGCTCGAAGATCTCACAACTTTATTTCTTCCTTAAAATCAGATTCTGGAGATGTTGTTTATACTTGGGATGGCATGAACTCTATTGTTGTTGATTACTTTTCCAATATTTTTGCTGCTACTCCTCTTGACTCAGCTTCACAACAAAATGTTCTTCAAGCAATCCCTTCTCTTATCACTTCTGAGGAGAACTCTATTTTGACTGCTCCTGTTACTATCAATGAGCTTCAACAAGTAGTTTTTAAAATGCAAAAAGGGAAAACCCCAGGTCCTGATGGTTTTCCCATTGAGTTCTACCAAGAGTTTCGGGATATCCTTCATGTTGATTTATTAGAGGTGGTGGAAGAAGCCAGGAAAGCCAAAGAAATTTTGAAGGTTATCAATAAAACTTATATTACTCTTGTTCCAAAAGCTCAAGAGGTTGATCATATCTCAGCTTTTAGACCTATTGCTTTATGTAATGTTCTTCTCAAAATCATTACTAAAATCATGGCAGAAAGGTTGAAGCCTCTTTTGCATAAGATTATTTCCCCAGAGCAAGGGGGTTATGTGGAAGGACGTCAAATAGTAGATGAGATAGTTCTTGCTCAGGAAGCCATCCATTCCATGGATATGCAAAAATCTCCTTCCATGTTCATTCGGTTAGACTTATCCAAAGCTTATGACAGAGTGGATTGGCACTTCCTTATCAAAGTTTTGAGGCAATTTGGTTTCTCTAAGGATTGGATGGATTGGATTATGGGATGTATCTCTTCGGTTTCCTACTTTTTTTTCTCTTCTCTGGTTCATTCCCAGCTTTCGAGAGGTATTAGGCAAGGTGACCCGCTATCCCCTTATTTATTCATCATTCTTGTTGAATGCTTGGGTAGGACTATAACCAAAAAGAGGGAAAACAAAACCCTTGAGGGAGTTACCATTGCTCATGGAGCTAGACCTATCTCTCATCTTCAATTTGTGGATGACTCTACTCTTTTAGGTAAAGCTACAGTTAAGGAAGCTTCTAATATTAAGCAAATCATTAGCTATTTTTCTAAGGCTACTGGGCAGTTGATCAATGAAGACAAATCTAAAGTTATTTTCTTTCACTGCTCTACTAGACAGGAATCCATGGTCTTGGATAAATTAAGATATAAGAAGACCTCCCTTCCAATCACTTATTTAGGTATTCCCATAAATATTCAAAGGCAGAAAAATAAATATTGGAATTGGTTGTTGGACAAAGTCAAGAAGAAAATTGGAAAGTGGACCAACAAGTGGCTTTCTTCTAGGGGTAGAATCACCTTGGTAAAATCAGTCCTTCAAGCTATTCCTATTTATGTTTCTTCCATTTTTAATATCCCAAAGGTTGTTCTTCAAGAATTGGATCAAATCAGTCATCGTTTCCTTTGGAGTGGTACTAAGGAGAAAAGAAAATGGGCCTTGGTGAAATGGGATACTTTATGTCTTCCTAAGAGTGAAGGGGGGTTAGGATTCCGGTCTTCTATTAATAACAACAAAGCTTTAGCTACTAAATTATATTGGAGGATGTTGCATAACCCCAATGCTCTTTGGGCCAATAATCTCCATGCTAAATATGCTGAGAACAAAAGTCCTGAAGACCTTGTTCGCTATCAACTTCCTACCAAAGGTTCTCCCATTTTAGCAGTTCTTAAGACTTGGTGAGGATTTGATAAAGAAAAATTTATTTTGGATCATTCATAATGGTCAACAGGCAAATTTTTGGATAGATTCTTGGGATGGTCACAAGCCTTTGATAACTCAGTTTCTCGATTGGAGGCCTTGGATGGAGGAGCTTCACCGAGCTAATTGGATAAAGGTGGCTAATTACTATCGGTACCATACTGGTAATTCAAAGGTTGGTAGATATTGGATCCCTATTGAGGACTGGCCTATTCAAATCCTAGAAAGGCAAAGACAAGATATCCAAGGCATCCTTCATATGAGATCCCTCTCTTGGTCCCATGAAAAAGATTGTTTTGGATGGAACAACACTACTAAGGGTGAGTATTCAGTTGCTCAAGGTTATTTGACCTTATGCCATAATAATCCCAACCATTCTTCTGACATATTTTCTCGATTGTGGGCTCAAAAGCTCTGGCCTAAGGTGAGGTTCTTTAATTGGCTTTTATTGCATCGTAGGGTGCTTATTGGTGAGCAACTTATGAAGCGTGGTTTTCATGGCCCTTTTAGATGTGAAATGTGTGAAGAGAATGTAGAAACTCTCAACCATATTTTTATTGAGTGTACTTTAGCCTCTGAGCTATGGAGGAGAATGGCCACTTTACTTGGCTTACAGTGGTCCAATTTTTTTACTTTTGAACAGCTTTGGAGGGATTGGCCTAATCAAGAGGGTGTTGATCATTTTATTAGGCAGTTAGTTTGGATGGGTTCTACCATTCTTCTTTGGAATATTTGGAATGAAAGGAACAACCAAATTTTTAATCAAGATAGGAAGGATATTCACTATATTTGGCAAAAGACCATAGCCAACTTAGTTGAATCAGTCCATCAACTCCTTAATCACCCCCAAAACTCCCACCAAAGATGGGATCAAGTGATGCAAATATTGAAGATTAAATATTCTAAGGGCAACCAACTTAAAGGGAATGTGAGTATTAGTAAGATGGATAGGACTAGAAATTGGCAACCTCCTCCTAAGGATTTTGGAAAATTCAATACTGATGGAGCCTCTAGAGGGAACCCTAGAAAAGCCGAGTGTGGGAGGAATTGGTAGACTTTCAGATGGCTCCCTGGTTTTTACTTTTGTTGAGAATTTGGGTATTCTTTCCAATAACCTTGCTGAGGGGTATGGTATCCTCAGAGGCCTTCAGGAGGCTACTAAGGTTGGATGGGAAAAGGTGTTAGTTGAGTCTGACTCTCAACTTATGATTAATCTCTTGAAGACTCCTTCTAAGAATCATAAGGTGGATTGGAGAATAAAAAGAATTATTGAGAAGATTCAATTAATCCAGATGGGATTTTTGAAAGTTGATTACAATCATGTGGTCAGAGATCAAAACAAGAGTGTTGATGCTTTAGCTAATTGGGCTTTGGACAAAGGTGATCTTACTTGTTATGGCCACCCTCCTAGATGGTGGGCTTCTCAAATTAGGGAAGCTCTTCTTTCTATCATTTCTTTGGATGGCTCCAGTTCTGAAGGTACCTAGTTTCTTCTTGCTTTTTTTTTTTGCTTCTCTTTGGTTCATTCAGTTTTTTTTAGTTCCCTAGCTCATTCTATTCTTTATTTTGTTTCCTCTATTGATTCTTGCCTTAATAGTCTTCTGGTCTAGATAGGTCATTGTTATGTTCAATTTTTTTTTCTTTTTTTTTTTTTTTGTTTAGTTTTTTAAGGTGGGTGGGTTCTTTTGTTTTGTTTTGTTTTTGTGTTCTTTGTGTTGTTTTTTGTTGTTCTTGTGTTTTTGTTGTTTTGTGTTTTTTTTTTTATGTTTTTTGTTATTGTTCTTGTGTTTTTTTCATTCTTGTTCTTGGGTTTCTCTTTGTTTGTGTTAATTCATGTTTTTATGTGTGAGTGTTTTCTATGTTTTTTGTTTTTGTTTATTGTGGTGGTTGTTTTTTATTTTTATTTTTTATTTTTTAGGTTTTGGTTGTGTTTATTTTTCATGTTTTTTTTGGGTTATGTCTTTGTAGTGTTCTGTTGTTTTTGTCTTGTTTGTGTTTTGTTATGTGGTTCTTGTGTTTTTCTATGTGGTTCGTGTTGTGGTTTCTTTTATCTTATTGTGCGTGTTTGGTTGTGCTTTTGTTTTTGACACACTCAAGGAGCATGTTTTTTATTTTATTTTATTATTTTTGTTGTTATTTACTTATTTTTAAATTGGTTTTGTGTGTTTGTTTGCTCCTTGAGTATGTCAAAGGTGGTAGGCCAGGTCCGAGTCCTGGGCATTTTTGGTGGAATGGATACCCCTGCCTCCTTGGGTCTTACCCGAAAGTGGCATCCCTTTTGGGATGTTTTCCACAAATAAAAAAAAAAAGTTATGTTTAATGTTAACCTTAATATTTTATTAATGTCAATGGGTTTTGGCTAAGCAATGGAGAATAAATAGTTTCATATCATAAGATAAGGTTTTTAGAGTTACTGTGTTAGTAACTATAGATTATTACCTCATTTGGTTAATTGTAAAGATTCACCTAGGTAGAGTTTATTTACCGTATGGTAAAAAGTAGCTTGTTACTTTTTACCACTAGGTTATTTCTATTTACTAGTTACCTAGGTTAGTAAGTTAGTTATTGTAATCAACTTGACTACGTAACTAGGTTAGTGCTTAGTTGTTAATGTTGGCATCTTTGTCATCATTCATGATTCGTTAACATGTTGTTAGCTTCAATTAGGGATATTATTTTTATAATATCCTAAGGCTATTTCTAGCCTATGTAAATGTATTTAAGCCTTTTACATATTAATAAAATTCTTAATGCTTCAGCTCCTATCATTGGTATCAGAGCGGGCATTTACCTCGCGCTCCAATTACATAGGAAGTGGACCTAGACAATGTAGTAGCAAGCCGTTCCAGTTGGTCTAGGGGCCCAAATCCCGACACACGGGACCCCTTTGACAAGCACGCTTCCTGAAGCAACATCCTTGGCACATTTTTTGAGGCTCATTTTTGCTGAATCTAAGACAATAATTCCTTTGCATAGAATTTTGTAGAGCACGCATGGAAATCGAGGTGGTGGCACTAATTTTTCTAGTGATCAAGCTCAAATATCTGCTTGCGATCTACTACTCGAAAAACACTGTAGGCTGTCAGATCCCGCAAGTGTTGTCGGCTCTAATGCATTGCAAGGAGGATTGTCAAATCTGACAACAACCTACAGCTATCAGACCTAAAAATCCCATGTGGGGCAGCCCACATCATCTAGACGTCCCTTCGACAGGCGAACAGAGAGGAGTATCTAATGCCCTTAGAGCAGGCGACCCTTCGATAGGCGACTGGAGAGGAATCTTTAGTGCCCTCAAGACAGGCGGTCCTCCAATCGAAGGTGACTAGAGAGGAGTCTTCGATGCCATTTGCAATAGAATGGAGAGGAGTCTCTGGCGATTGACTCAAATGTAGATGCAACCTAGACCAAACCCGATAGATGGCGGATAGCCACAGACTGGACTAGACTAGATGTGACACGTGGTGGATAGCCACAAACTAAACACGTGGATACACTGGGACGGACATGTGATACAACCAACTAGACCAACTCGAACCGAAGGGCTAACTTGGTAGGCTTGGGAGAGGGCTGACATGGAAGGCTTAGGCATTGATGTGGCAGGCTTTGGGCGGTATTGAGGCATACTTAAAATTTGCCATGTGGCAGTGGTCCATTCATCCACGTGGTGCATAGGGCAACCGTCGGCTTGAGTGCGCAAAAGGAAGCAAGTCGATTTCTCGAGGGCAATCGACTAAGGAGGGGGGATTTCACTATTTTAAATAGTGAAAAGGCCACCGGTGCCCTCCATGTGGGATAAATAATCCCAAAAACAAGGCCTTTGAAGGCCTTGTTTGCTCTTCGCGCAGAACACGTGCTAAAGAGCAAGACAAAGGGAAGGTTTTACCCTTCCCTTTTGTCTCAAAGTGGCAGTCGGGATGGTAATTTGGTTGCCGCCAAGGCACTCGATTGCTCCAGGTGACGGGATCGAGTCCCGTCGGGGCATATTTTTTGCCCTAGGCGCCCTTTAAGATACATAATTTTTTTTTTATAAGTTTATTTATTTTTTAATTAATTAAGTTTTTAATTTATTAAATAATCTAATATTATTTTATCTAAAGTTATTTTTTTTTATAAAAAATGATTTTACAAATAAAATAGTTTTTATTATTTATAGATTATACTTCAATTAATTAGAGAAATACAATACACTTCAAATTAAAAAGGTTATTTTTTTTTGCAAATCCAAATTCAAAAGGAGCTTTTGTTTTTCTCCAAGAGGGGATATAAGACATAGAAGAGCACTTATTTTTCTTGCAAATTAGAAAGCCATAAAAACTCTTCTCAACCTTGTTAATTTAGCATACAAGAAAGGATCAAACTTGAATTCTTTTTGCAAATTAGACAACAAGGAGACTGAAATTTTTTTTGTAAAATTGAAAAGGCAAAGTGTGCATTTTTTTTCTTCAAGGGGGGATATAAGACATAAAATTGCACATTCCTTTTTGCAAAAATTGAGAAGAAATTGTAAGCTTGGGCCCATAAAAACTAAGTCATGTGTCGACTAGTTCTGGAAGCCTTTCAAACGTGGGTCATGTGTCGACTTGTCTTGAAAGGAGTGCTCTAAATTTTACATTTAGTAAATATTAAGGGGAATAGAATTCAGTTTTTTAATTCTATTGTTTGCAAAATTATAATGAAAAAAGGGGGATATTTTAGAGTAAGAAAGGTGCATTCTCGATTGAAATCGACACCTACTCTTAAAAATTGCTTGTACTAGGTGCATTTTTGGTTGCATTCGACACCTAGAGTGATTAAAAATTGGGTTGCTCTCATGTTTTGATTATTGCACTAACACTCATGTTTTTGTGCACAATTAAACAGTCAAATACAAAATTAGAAGAAGCATTTCAAAAAACCCAAACTTCACTCAAAAACCATGCTAAAATTTGCTTAGGTTAAAACAAGTCACTTTTTTTTACTCCCCATCAAAGGTCAAAAATCCAAATCACCTTGATTCACTCTCTTTGTTTGGCTTAATATCCTCAAATTTTTCATCCTTCTTGAAGGGTGTTAATGCAGGTGCCATTAAATATCCTAGAGGTCAAAATAAAAAAAAATTCACAAACCTACCCCTTTTTATTTGCTCTATTTGTTTGGCTTAATTTCCTCCAACTTTTCATCCCTTGGTAGGGGTGTTAAGGTAGGTGCCATTAAATATCTTATAGAGGAAAATTGAAAACAACTTCCATATACTCTTTTGAGGGTATAGTGCAAGATAAAACCATCTTAGTCCTTTCAAATTTGAAACCTAAACCATGGCCATGATACACAAGTATCTCACTGAGAGCCAACTGCTCAAAGGTTCAAACTATTCAGCTTGGAAGACTAAGATGAAAGTTATCTTAACTGTAGAGGACTTGTGGTCAATAGTGGATGGAAGTGTCACTAGACCTCAATCACCTGGAGCAGATCAAAGAGACTTTGATAAAAAGGATAAAAAACTATCCTTAATGATCTTGCTAGCTATTATTGATGATATCCAACCTCATATAAGTGAAGCTAAAACTAGAAAGGAGGAATGGGATGCCTTAACTACCATATTTGAGGAAAATAATCAATCCACAATTCTTAAACTTCACACACAACTTCATAAAATTCACATGAAATTTGGAGAAACAGTAGAGCTCTTCCTCTACAGAGTGGCCGATTTGAAAACAAAACTGCAAGCCTTATGAGAAACTGTGGAAGACAAAGTCTTAATCTCAATTATTTTGAGAGCTCTTACTAACTCCTATCGAATGTTGATTACATCCCTTCAAGTATTTGGTAGGACAGTGACTTTTGTAGAGTTGGTGAACATGCTTCAAACTGAATAAGCTAATTAATTCCAAAGAGATGAGGCATCCAACAATGCACTTTTCTCACATAAACAACAAGGAAAGAAAACATGGAATCAACAACAAGGCTCTTCTTCTAACAAAAACAAAGGTCAAGGCCAAAACAATATGAAGAAGAAGCAATATTGTAAAATCTGTGACAAAGACACTCATCAAACCAAGAGATGTTGGTTTAAGAACAAGCCTCCCAAAGAGAAAGGTCAAAAGAAAAACCAAGGAAATGTTGCAAATGAGATGTCTAATATAGGTTCTGATTCTGTTTCAGAGAAAGCACACAGAGTGCTAATTGCTAGAACAATTTTATAGAGGGAAAACACATGTGTCCCTCGGAAAAAGCACCATTTTCTCTCTCTTCTTTTAGGAGTAATAAATAGCATAAGTTTTTGTTTGAAGACCTTGCAATAAGGGGTGCTTGTACCTCTTTTAGGCTTCATAAATAGAAAATTCTAGGTGCTTGAAGTACTTGTAACAAGAGGAGCGAATTCTTGTGATGTAAAATTGTCTAGGAGGTAATATTTGTAGAATCCTTCCCAACACTCTTGAGTTGCACATTTTTTGTGCAATTGAGGGAGCATATCCATTTCTTTTCTTCATTGATTTTTGTAAATAGGGAAGATGGCTTATAAGGGTGCATTTTCGTCTTCGACCGACACCTTAGTCACACTTACTTTAGAAATTAAATACAACATGTTTTGTAATGAGAAGGGGGGAACTTATAAGGGTGCATTTTCGACTGCGACCAACACCTTAGTAACCTTATATTTTGCAAACTCATATTGTAAAATGAATGAATCTCGTATGAAGTGATCTACTCTACTACACCTAGCGATTGCAGCGGCTAGTTACCCATGCAATTTGGTTAGATGATGTGATTACTATAAGGACATTCATTGGTGTGAATACAAAGTGAGGAATAACCACTTTTTGCTTAGGATCAGCTAGAGTACTGTGACAGAGCAAAGAACTAGTAGATCAAAATCTTCTTCACTGTATTAGGGCAGTTATATACTTTACCCAAATATTGTTGTATAGAGGGATATGTATGTATTACCCAAATAATGTAATAAGGGGGGATGTTAGAGTTACTATGTTAGTAACTATATATTATTACCACATTTGGTTAATTGTAAAGATTCACCTAGGTAGTGTTTATTTACTGTATGGTAAAAAGTAGCTTGTTACTTTTTACCACTAGGTTATTTCTATTTACTATTTACCTAGGTTAGTAAGTTAGTCATTGTAGTCAACTTGACTACGTAACTAGGTTAGTGGTTAGTTGTTAGTGTTGGCATCTTTGCCATCATTGATGATTAGTTAGCATGTTGTTAGCTTCAATTAGGGATATTATTTTTATAATATCCTAAGGCTATTTCTAGCCTATGTAAATGTATTTAAGCCTTTTACATATTAATAAATTTCTTAATGCTTCGGCTCCTATCAAAGGTTCCAATATTATTGATATGAATGTTGTAGAGGCATAAAGAAACCTAGAGATAGGGCTCAAACTGATGATAATACATGAAACCCTAGCTAATTTAGAATATTCTTAGGATCAAATATAATTACATATCCAATCTCACTATCATATGGGTATAGAGGAGTGAGTGTAAGTGCAAACACACAATGAGCCTCATATCTAGATTTATTTTTCAAAAATATTGGATAAATTAATATAATGAAGAACTTTCATGAGAAAACTATGGGTATCAACAAAGAAAAACTAGTTAAGAATGTTTTACTTGGAAATAAGGATTTCCTAATTGGAGGAAGAATTATTTTAATCATAGAGAACAAGGAAAAATGACTACATGGAAATCCTCATCAGGGTAAAATATTAAAACAAAATTAATCATCAAGAATAAGATGATTGGACATGATAATGTGGTTCTTACAAGTAAAAAACTAATCTATAAATTCAATTGAGAATAGACCATTTTTTAAATTATTTAAAATAAGATTAACATGAACCTCTCCAAATTCATATTGTAAAATGATTTTTTATTTTTTCTTCATTTGAAAGGATTTTTCTCACATTCATCTCTAGTTCAAAAAATATGCATTAAAAAAAGAATAGTTGCCATTGGTTAATAGGAAGATAACTTATATCTAAGGCCATCAAGTGAATATTTTCTATACAATAAATAATCTCAAAAGGATTTTAGTGTGATGATATTATTCGTACTTTCATATCATATTTTCCAAAAGATGTTTTGAAAATTATAGTTAATACCCAAGGGGATCATCCTAGCATGATCATAAACTTAAAGTCTTGGGCTAACAAAAATCATGAAATAGTGTGGCTCAAGCAATAGTAGAGTATGATAAAAAAACCACAAAAATATATGAGAAAAATAAAACAATTAGTTTTTACTTAGAATATATAGTATAATGCAAACAATATCTATGAAGAAATGTGAGGTTATAACATTGAATCCATTACTTATATTTTTCATTGAGTTGTACATCTCTATTTATATAATATTTAGTGGGTTGGAAATACCCTATATTGAATACAAAAGGTCACCCATATAAAAATGGGTTTCACCTTCCATGAATTACAAAGTGCATATTAAATGAAAATTATATGCATATAACTTGTCCTCTAGTGACATGTCAATATTGTTGAAGATGTATTTTGGCTATAAATGTCTAAATATGGAAATTTTTATTTTTAGTAATTATTCTATTTTTCATTTTGAGATTCTCTTAAGTATTTTTTCATGGTTTTAGAGAACCATTCTAGTGGTAGGGGTTTTATTTAAACTTCCTTATTTTTTCTCTAATATCTTCAATGTTTTTTGAATAGGTAAAAAAAAGGTCCCAACCACAATGTTATACCTCCAATGAGGTAGTAAGCTAATATGTCTATATGATTAGTTTCCTTTGAAAAACAATAGTCCCTATTATGTCAATTTTGTGTTAATTCTAAAAACTATTTCTTACATAATTCTTTGTGATTCATTGACCTTGCTTTAATTTGTTCTTCCATGACCATTATATACATTTGAATGAATTATTTTCTCCTAGTTTTCTTGGTGTATATATATAAATAATTTGATCATACATCATTAATGACAAATTGTATGGATTGAGTACTCTAATATTCAACTATTCTACTACTATGTAAGTATCTAATAGAGGTATTTTATTAGGCCTAAGAAGTTCAACATTAAATATAGGACGTAAACTAGATAATATGGAATATTCAACTCAAAAGCATTATCTTCCACTTTCTTGATGCTAATGTATAGCCCATACAAAAGAGGTTTAATCATCCAATGGTGTCCTACAAGTAACTCCTAAAATAGTAACCATAATATATCTCCAAATTTGAACTAACATGGAATCAAATCTTGGTCATGGTGTTGCATATACTATTTATTTTTATTATCCAAGAGGTCATGGACTTAGTATTGGATGTGGTAAATTTATTTTATAGTTCTACTTTTTTTTATTTCCTTTTTCCATGAGGTGATCACTTCATGGGTCCATAAGAAGATCTACATTAGTTGGTGCCAATTGTTAGAATACAAATACTTATAAATTGGTATGTATTTTGATAGAATTATGCAAAACTCAATTGTACCCATGTTTAAAATTTGATCATACCATTAGTTGAATGATGAAAGTTTATAGATATTGTTATCTTTAATTCCATGATGCTCTATAGGATTGAGAAAAAATGCATAAAAAATTATTATTTTCATCTAAAATAATGAAATTTGGTAAACTAAATTAATCCATACATTACTAAAATGGATTCTAGTAGTCTTATCATCTAAAAAGAATTTCATACAAGGAATTATCATAGTCATTGTTGAAAATTAAATAATTAATAAAAAACTCAATCATTACCAAGTTTAAATGTAGGTAAACCTAAGAGGAAATCCATGTATTGATTTGGTTGGCACTAGAAATGGTATATTTAGTCCTTGCATCTTGTTGAACGATTTAGTAATAACATATGGGTTGCATAAATTAATGTATTTATCAACATTATTATTCATCTTGGATGAATATAAGTACTTTTGAAGGACTACTAATATTTTCTTCATTCCAAAGTGATCTATACTCTACTTAAGAGTGTTTCCTAAATCACATTTGAGAACTAAATAGATGGTATACAATGGTTTACCATGTGATAGAGAATATTATATTACAAATAAAATTTAGAAGCTTTCTTACCCACATGAATATCTAAATATGCATCTATAAAATCAAAATCGTGTTCGTATAAGGTGGACCAACTAGAAGTATCATGCCCATTGAAATAAAGAATGTTATTAAGAGAAAAAAATGGTAGTTAACTTAGATGTTGTACTACTAAATTGGTACTTGCTTTCTTATGCTTTGTGATGAGATGAAAGTATTATAAATATATGGGGCACTAATAATATTATTTATATCTTGTTTTGATCTATGTCTTAATGAACTTTAGTAGTCTACAACCTATATGGATGATTGATTCCTTGTCGAATATGAGGTGCTTCATTATGTATATGATTGGATTATGGCATATATATCTTTGTCATATATGGGGTATTTTGCTTCATTTAATGCTTAGATTTGAAACCCCCTTTGACTACTTGTTGTAGTGGCTACAAAATGTGTGATAATCCTAATACAATATTCATTATAAGTTGTCAAGGTATAAAAGCTATGAAGTTCTATTAGAGCCTTTAGAGTAGGCCAATTTTTAATTATGTATATTTTTATAGGATAAATATAGATTCCATTTTTATAACTAATGCAACCAAGCTAATGAATCTCTTTCATTCCAAATAAACACTTTTTAAATTTAGCATACAATTTGTGTCTTTATAGAGTCTGGTGTACCTATCAAATATGTTATATGTATTTCTCCCATATTAAGTACTACATATGATAATATCATCTAAGTAGAGTAGTATAATATTTTTAGTTTAGAATTGTAGTATGTCATCCACAATGCTAATGGATGTGACAAGTACATTGATTAATCATTAGCTTCTTTAAACTGCATATGAGCATATCCACTATGTGGCTTCTTTGGTGACCATCCATGACATAACGAATGAAGATGTAATGGTAAAATTTTTGGTATTATCATTGAGAGGGAAATTGTTGTATTGGTAACGATTGTTGCAACCTGGTACTATTACATCATGGGTTCAGTTGGTAGAGTTATTAATTAAGATTTTTTATGAACAAGTTGACCCATACTCCTTGTTTCACCAGTTTACAATAATCCAAAGACATCTGCAAGAGGAGATAGTTTATTTCAACATTACGTTCGCTTGAAGTTGGAAAAGAGTTCCTAATGGTTTGTGGTCCATGCATGAACAAGCCGCATTCTACTATCTTAGGGCGTTTAGCACTGAAATTGGCATGGTAGTGCAACAGGACAACGTGACTACATTTACAGACCTGTACACATAGGCATAGAAGGTTGAATATGACTTGATTTCTATAGGTAGGCTTCCCACAAAGATGACTATGAATATGACTTGATTTAGTTTAGAAGTTTAGTATTTCATCCATAATGCTAATGGATGTGACAAGTACATTGATTAATCCAAAAGGTATAACCAAGCACTCCAACAAACTCTACATAGATTTTAATGAAATATTTTATATGTTGGTGATATCAACGGGTATTCAATAATGAGTTAGATTTTAGTTCAATTTTGGTGAATAAATTTTCACCATGGATTTGGTCTAAACAATTCTCTATTTTAGGGAATGGTAAAAAATTCTTAATAATGATTTTATTCAAAGATCTATAATTGAAATAAAGTCTTCATATTCCATATTTATTTAGATCCTTGGAAGTTACATTACTTTATGGTGAAGCACTTGCTTTGATGTGCCCATACTAGATAAATTCTTGGCTTCGCCTCCTAATTTCATATTTCCAAGGATTGATCTATGATATAGTGGCTCATTATAAAAATTATAGCTAGGACCTAAACCAATAGAGTAATTTTCCTTGTAATGAAGTGATACTAGATTTTGCGACTTGAATAAGCGTCAAATTCAATATATCTAATTTATATTACCCAGATTCTACAATTGATATGGTGTTAGCATTAATACTTCTTGTATTTGAGTTTGATCATTAAGAGAATAAATTTACTTATTTTACCTATCATATTCTTACATTGTTTAACTTTGACTAAGGAAATAAATTTAGGAGGAAATACTTTGGTACCCTAAACACTAACCTTAAAACCTAATTATGATGATTTAATGTCTTGAATGATATACAATATATCTCTTCCACATGAAATGTTGGATTTAGATCACATCACAACCATCTAAGGACACACCAACAAAAAAAAATTATATTTCAAATATCTAAAGGTATAAGAGACAATACATCACTAAGTAACATGAATATCACTTATTACCATTCAAAATTGTATCGTTATGTGTGTGATGTGACAAATAGATTCAAATTATTTACAATATGAGAAAAAAAAATTATTTTGACTCTAGTAAAAATATAGTGACCTATAATTAACCTAAATATATAAATTGAATAGTTTTTCCTCTAATGTAATTCCTTTGACATGTAGTATATGATGGAAATAATCACATTTGGTTCAACCAGCATGATCTAATTCCCTCTATACTAAGCCTATGGATGTGTAGATAGTCGTGTATTAGATGTATATGGTTGTATCTTAGCATAATAGTCAATAAATTGCTTAACACTCGATCTCAAAATATTGGTCACTTTATGATAATTATTTTATTTGTTAGTCTTGGTATTTTGAGAATTATCATTTTGGGACTTGTTGGGGGCCTGAGAAGATCCCTATGCCCTAAGTGTCACAAACCCCCATGATTGTGGTTGCACTTATCTATTTGTGTAGGTGTGTCTAGTGCCCTATCTCATGTTTGGGGTGTAGGGATCATGGGATGCAACACTTTTAGATGACCTTCAAGGATTTTTATCAAGGTCAACTCCTTGACTTGTAATATTTAGCACTCATATTCCTTCCTATGATAGCTTAATCTAGAAGGTATATATGTGAGGCAAAAGGGATATGGAGAAAAGCAGTAAATTACAGAATTAAAATGCAATAAAGGAAACCTAACTATATTATTTAGACTACCTATGTGTTTTTATTTCTTTGTGTATGTGTGTTTGGATCCTTGCATCATGTTTAGGGTGTAGGGAGCATGGGATGTAACTCCTTTACATGACCTTTGGGGATTTTTATCAAGGTCAACTCCTTGACTTGATGTAATCTTTAGCACTCATATTCCTTCCTATTAGAGCCTACTCGAGTGGGTATTTATGCTAGGGAAAAGGGAAAGGGAGAAAAGTAGTAAATTATATGAAATTAAAATGCAAGAAAGGAAACCTAACTAGCCTATCTAGACCACCTATGGATGGAGATGCACAAAATATCTAAGAGTCTCTTTGTGATACAATGGGTTGAAGTTAACACATGCATAGCAATTTATAGAACATGAGGAACATGGTCCCCTTAAACATGTGTAAGATAGCACACCAAAACTAGGATAATAATCTTATAATAGTCACAATTTCTTATTAATTTTAACTCTAAATTATAGACATGCCAAGGAAAGAGGTTTGAAAAATAACTAACCAACACAAAGCTTGAGCTAGATCAAGACACAAGAGAGAAAAATGAAAACCCCCTTAGAATAAATATTTGGCTTTTGATATTTACAATAACGAAGAGGGAGGTATTTATAATAATAAATGGGGAATTTTCCCTAAAAAAATTATACAAGAATTGAAAATTGTTCAATTAAAAAATTACTAGGTTGGTCAAGATCAATAATAAATGACCTTGGGACATTGGATATTTGTATCTATAAATATTGCTACAAAATTGAATGTTTTTGAGTTGCTTCATGTTGGAAATATCTATGATTAGACCTTTTGGATCCTTCATCATCAATAACTTAGGTTTTATATTTCCCCTTAGGTTGTCCTCTATGTCATCACTTTAACTCTTTAGTTTTCACCTAGAGAACCTTGTCCAATTTTGGGATGCTAGAACTAAGACCATATTCTAATATCATCCCTCATATTTAGTCACCCTAGGTTGGCTTAGTGGTTTCAATGGTGTCTAGTGCTTGGATTTTCCCACACTCATAACAAGTTACCCTAAGTGAATATGTCCTTCAATGTATCCATCGAAGGTTGAGGTTGTTGCCTTTCACATTTTATTAGGCTCCTGAATACTTCTCTTCCATCATAGGTGATGATGAGGAATTTGGAAAACTAGAAAGCTATTAGATTATAGTACATCATTTGGATCATGTAAATGTACCACCTTTGGTACATAAATAGATTAGGAGTTTACTTTAGAGTAAATCTTGTTAGTTACTTCAAGTATTGTAATAAATGCACAAGTTTTAATTTACAAGTTGTAAATGTGCATGTAGTCCACATGTACATAAGTCTTAGGTAGAGTAAGGGTAGAGGAATCTATCCTCCTATCTAAAGGCCTCATAGTGAGTGATTTAGAGAGGAGTAGATATAGAGATTTAGTGGTAGTATATTTAGATAGTGTGTGGTATAGTTGAGTGGTATAGTATAATGTAGTCCTTTCATTGCTACTCATGGAGTTTTCATGTCCCCCTTTATATAGCATTGTACTATTTTCATCACCCTCATTAATGGCATATTTCTAAGTTACTTGCAGATTGAAACTATATATTATTGTGCCATTAATTTATAGTTATCTCAAATTAGTTATATTGTATCTTGTGGTTGTACTACCATCCTATCAAAAGCTAAAAATGGTATTAGAGCACGTGGTACATAAAATAGGAAATAGGAAGAGGCACAAGTGAGGCATAAGAGAAATGGGATTTCTTTTATCAAAAATTTTACCACCACTTTTGATAAAAATTAGTTCTCAACTATCCAAAAGTGATATTTTTGATATCATTTTGTTCATCTTCCTCTTTGCTAAGCAGTTCATCTTGCTCTTCTGGGATAGTCTCCCGATGAACCTCACAATGAAGTTCCCATTAGTGTACCCTTGGTGGTTCTATATATTCTATATGTATTACAATAGTACTCTTCCTATACCACCCCACTAGTTTCTATATTATCTCTATGGCCTATAACCTCTCCCTCTCCAAGGATGGTAGCTGCATCTCCCGTGTGACTAAAATTCTTGCTCTTGACCTTGTACTATGTAGGTCGCATTAGTTTGACTAGGCCATGAATATCTTTGGTTTAGTGGTCCTGGTGATTCCTCCACCCGAGTGACTACAATCCTTTCTAAATGAGTTTAGAATTATTGCACGGAGCTCATTCTTCTCCCATGGTCAATTTGAAACCACTTTCGCACAACTTGTATTCAACTTGGCAATTCAGGACCAACTTAGCGCAAACAATTACAAAATTAATACAACTGCACCCAAATTATATATATGCCTCTAGAAATCATAAATTTCTCTTGAAAACCATACATGTACACTTTAGAAATCATACAACTCCCTCCAATTTGTATAGTTATACCTGAAATCATACAACTTCACCCGATTCCATACAACTTCACAAAAATGTACACTATGAGCTCCAGATAATATAATTCAACCTAAAATCTATACAATAATATCCAAATTGTACAAGGATGCATTACTTCCATACAATTTCATTAGAATCGATACGATTGCATTAAAATGTGTACAATTGCCTCCAAATTGCACAAATTACTTATCTCAAAATCGTACAATCTCTCCAAGAATTATACAATTTCACCTCCAAATAATACAAGATACTATTCAACCCTTAAATTAGCCAAAAATTCATGTTTTTGTCTAATTTACAAGGTTTTTTGGTACACTTCCACCATAGGTGTGCAATTCCTCCTTTTTGGTGTAATTCTAATGCACTTGTGCAATTTCCTCTCTAAATGGTACAATTCCTCAGTAGTACAAATTCCTCTGATAGTATGGAAATACAATGTACAATCCTCTTTTTAATATCTTTCCACATGTAAGGACTAAATTGTTTTTACTTTTCCACCCACCAATTTATCATGCATTAGGTTTTGTAATTTTTCCCTCCATTTTATTTTTTCTTGCAAAACTCAAATCCTAGCAATGATTTTATCCACTTGGGATTTCCTTTGGCACCCTTCTATTTCAAAATATAATTGCCTTAGCACACTTTTTGACCTGCAAACATAGTTTTTGCAACCAATTCTAGATTTTTAGAGTGAAACCCTAACTTTTGTTGTATTTCCCCAATTCTGGCTGGCTTTTTTTGAAAACAAGTAGACTCTTTGGTGCAAATTCATGATGGGTCAATATAATTTAGTTAACTAGTGATTTTTGCATGCCATTATAGAATAAAAATCATCATTTTCACACTCCTTGCTCTCAAATTCTTTGAAAATCCTTGTTTCCTGTGTACAATTTGCTAAGTTGGTAAAATAATTATGCATGGCACTTGCTTTTTAAACCTTAATGTCCTCTTGCATAAAATTTCACCACCTCAGCCTCCTTTGCATGGATTTTTGACTTTTTACATGGATTATTACCAACTCGCCCCTTTTTGCATACTATTTTTGTCTTTTTCTTGCTTTTTATCCTTTTCTTTCCTTTTTGGATGTTTTTTCTTTCTTTATTTTCTTTTTATTTCTTTATTTTTCCTTTTTATTTTATATTTTTCTTCTCAAAAGGGGTCACCATTTTTGGTTTTCAACCACCTTTGATCTTAATTGTCCTTAGGAATCTTAACAATTAAGATATTTTTCTATTTTTTTAATTACCTAATTTATCAACTTACCTTCTAGGAAATCGTATAGTGAAATTCATTTTTACAATCCCTTCCACTAACATATCACTAAGGATTTATACCACCTTATTCCATACAATTTTATGATCGGTGTTTCGATTGATCATTTGTACGATTCACTCCTTGTGGATTCTCTCGATGGTCAAAAATCATACCAGTTTCATTTGTACGATTTGTCCTTACTTGCTAGTGTATTGTACGATTTGAAATCATACCAATATTAGTGTCATTTGTACATTTTGGGTTTGTGCAATTAAAAATTATACGATTTGCAATCATACCATGTCCTCTTGCAAAACTATATTTTCTTTTTGAATTGACTGATCTCAAGGTAGGGGTACCCTTGCCAATCCACTTCCATTTGGTTAGCTTCTACTCCTATATCCTTAGACCAGGTCTACCTCTAAACTTGGTGAATAAGAAATTTACATTCCTTAACTTTTCTCATCTATAAAGTTTACTCTTCCTCAACCAGTAAGCTCTCTATCATACAATAATCTTCCATGACCTCATCCTCTTGCTAGTGAACATCTTCTCATATTAAAAGTATTACCCTATACCTGAGGTGAACCTCTACCTGCTTCTATCCTTCTAGGTCCTAGTCAATACATAGGTGATCACCCCAATGGATATCTTCCTATGATATTTCTTACTTATCCTCCTCACACATAAAGACCATGTGCATTTCTATTCCAATTCAAAAATGTGAGTGGTGTATCCCCAAGCCATATTGGAGTAGGAGATTAGATCCTTCCACTCCTACCTTTAGATGATCATAATTCTCCTCTATGGCCTATCTATTGCCCTATGGAGCTTGGTGTTCTTTGTGGCTGATCCTACTATCGATTAGATTTCCATATTTCCCAAGTTCTCGAAATTACCCTAACCCGCTCTACATTGGCTAGGTGCCCATAAGTTTTTGGTTCTTGCAATACCAATCATTATAATGATATTATCCAATGATGTGCATGAATTATTTATTTCATCCAACATCTTTCTTCAAATTGATGTTGTGGGGAGCAACTTATCAAAGTCTCCCTATACTCATCTAAAAAAATAGACTTTGTACTTGAGTTGTTACGACTATCCATTCCTTATGCTGACTACTTTATTGGCAATTCCCTTATTTACTGAAGTATTGTAACTTTACTTCTTTACCTTATTAATTATTGATAGGCTATATTATAGTCATATGGATATATTCAAGTATGGAGTGCTCATGGTTGTGCTAAGAGGTCATCACTCTCACTCTCTTGGTTGCTATACATTATTAAATAGGGCATTTTGCCTTCATTGGAATCACTTGATTTGGCATGTATGTTTTTTTGAGACTCAGGGGATGTGAGATCTTGTTCAATGTCATGTCATACTACCTTAGATACTTCTCTTGTGACTAGTGGCTTGCAAGTGGGATATCATACTTCAACTTGGGAGTTTACCTCTCCTCATGAACTTGTACCTTCTTGTGGACTCCCCCTTGCTTGAGGTACTTCCTTGCTACTCTCCATTCTCGTACTCGATTCCCTCTACCATGCAACCTATTTATCCTCAAGCTATTTCATAGTATCATGCATATCTTGAATGATCTATCCATGAATCCTTGCATTGTGTGCTTGCAATACCTCATACTCCTCCTAAAACTTTTGGACTTGATAGTGTATTATTTTTTGCATCATACCTATATATGCTAGTAGAGATAATCCTACTAAATATTCTTTTGCAACTCCACCTTCATTTGAATCGATAACTTTGATATCAAAGGTGTCTATTCTATCCTCATACTGTATCGTTAGTCATATCCCATGTCGACCTTCTGCTATGCAAGACAATTCACTTTTTTTGAGTTGTGGATACACTACTTCCTTCAATTGATTGGTTTCTTCCTACCATTCCAAATTAATTGCTAATGGTACTAGTGCATGGTTACTTAGAGGGATCCTATCTTCCTCCTATACAATTTGGTTCATACTATCTACGAACCTTACATGTAATTGCATTCACCTTTATTAACCAATGCTAGGTACCAATTCTCACCTTTCTACAATTGGTATCACCTCCTCCCCTTCTATAAATATGTGTGTGATCCCTATATTATCATCCTCCTATGGTGGATCTTGATTATGTAATGGTACTTCCTAAAGTTTGTTCAACTTATATCTCTATTGTTGTCTCCTTTTGATTTCAAGTGTCATGATGAACATGCATTAAAACATCTCATACTCGTCCATCTACCAGTGAAGAAGTCCACTATTAGATCAAGTTTCATCCTCACTATAGTATTTCAAGTACAACATCCCCTCTTCATTGGGTTCATATTTGTCTTCACCTAAAGAACATCCCAACTCATCTGTCATAGAAACATCCATGTTGATTCTTTAGGTTAATCATATATTTGTGCTACTTCTTAAATATGATCTGATATTTTCCCTAGTTGTGATTAACTTTGGCTACTCATAGGAAATCTCTTCCTATAATTGCATCATATGTAGGCTTATGCATTGTAATCATAATGAAATCCAAGACAAATTCTTGGTTAGCGATTATCACTTACTATGTTGTCAATAATCCCTTTGTTTTAATGTTGTACTAGTTAGCACCTTACAACTGAAAACTTTGTGCCCATAAGGATGGAGTTCCAATCTATTTCCAAGTTTTTTTTGGTAGCACGTTCACACTAGACCCTCCATCCATAATCATGTGTGTTAATTTGTGCCTCATTATCTCCATATGAACTAATGCTACTTTATTTCCAAAATTAATAATTAGGATGGTCGGATCCATAAAATATTAATTTTGTTCTTTATCCTGTATAGGTTGGCTCTCAACCTCCATCACTTTTTGTGGTTGCACCTCCTATTCCATTGCCTTATGTAACAATGGTATGACTTCCAAAAACTAGCCATCTTTATCTCAACGATTGTATTTAAAACTTGTGCTGTAAAATTTTATGCCATTGCCTTATATTTCAATGTGCAAGGCTTTTTGACTTCTTTTGCTCTACAAGTTACTTTCTTAGCCCTCTTGGCTTCTTCTTCAAGTACCTTATTCACCACCTACCATATCTTCTTTTCTTTGGCATGTTTTGGGTAAGTGTCCTTCTTGTCTTTACTTTGAGTTATGGCTAGTACTTTTTCCTTAGTTTTCTCTTCCTTCATTGAGGGTATGTCAATGTCTAAGAAATTCACATTTTGTGAGCCACTTGAACTCACTTTCTTAGGACAATTGACTTCTTTGTGGTTCCCTGGACCACACCATATACACATTTTTGTAGTATTTTTTGTATTGGTTGCATCGTCTAAGGAGGATAATTCTTCACAAAGTGCCCCCACTCTTGGAAATTGCAACATTGTATGATTGTTTTCCTTCTGAATCATACTATAATAAAATTTTACCTCCTTGTTGATTACCCTAATTTGGCCTACCTCCTCATCGAATATTCATGTAACCCCCACTGTTTACAACATGTCCACTCCCTTGAGGGTTTGGTTTCTCCTCTTGATCTTAAATATTGAGGATCTATTTGTGGACATTCATATTAAATGGAAACTCTACCACTTTGTGTCCTAGCACATTGCATATGTGGCAATATTCATTTCAAGGGTAATTTGCATTTGAATGCCCTTCGGCCTTACATTTTGTATGTCAGATATCATTTTGATCTCACCATGTATATTTCTTAGCTTCTCTTATTATATTATCAAATATCTTATAGAATGACTAGATAATATTATGTATTGTACCTTATTCACTGCTATCTAAATCTTCATGTCTAGTATGTGATATGATTCCCACTATCATCTAGTTTACCTCTCTCAAAATTCTTTATTTTTTTGAGTTCTTCTTCATAATTTGAGTATGGTACTACCTTCAATCTCTTATGTATCTTGGTAGTAGCCTATCAAGAAACCATATTTCACCAGTGCATCTATTGATGGTATTTTCATCTTATTAGTTAATTGCTTTAGTCACCGATTATAGGTATTTATATCTTCATTGGCACCTTGCTTCATGTTGTATATCTCAATAAAAATATCACCATAAAATCTCAAGGGTTTGAATTCTTTGATGAATTTATCCTTCATCATATTCCATGATTGAAATGTTATCATTTTCTCTTGCTTTCGGTGCTAATCTATTACGAATCCTCATAGTGTAGCAGGAAATAATTGTAACCACTCAACTAGTCAATTTACATAATTCACTTTCCAAATGGTTATGCATGTCTCGATATGTCTTGTTGGGTCCTCCTTTCCTTCCCTCAGTGGGCATATTTGTTTTCCATCTTTCATAGCTATACTAGACATTGCTAGATTTTATTCTTCATCACTTGAGGAAGTATCTTCTATATCTTCTAGAATCTTAAAATGATTACTTTATTTGGTGGGTGATCCACTACACTACTCCTCATTGGATGTTTCTATCCATGGCACCTTATTTTCACCAAATAGTCATCTCCCAACTTCCCATGCATCCTCACTCTACGATCTTATTCATAGAAATAATGACTTTGGCCCTGGTTCTCCTTCTTTATGCCTCACGTCCTGCTACTATGGTGCTTGAATCCTATCCTATACACCCTTTTGTAACCTTCCTATCACTTATTCAAGAATTATTATCCACTCACTATATTTTCACATAGTTCTTCCATCAATATCTTCCATTACATAAACAATATCTTCTACTCTTGGTGGTTCTTGTATCCTTCTTCTATATCTACCAACTATATCTTCCACCTTTTAGTATCCCCTTCTTTCAAAGTCCATACTTGTTCAATTATTGGTTCATTCGTATATTTGTTCATAGTATCCCTTTGATAAATTCTTGAGCTTCTTCTAACTTTGAATTACTCCTCTCCTTGATTCCATCTCGTACATCCTCATGAACTTGTCATTCACCTCCAATATGTTCTTACTCACCACTTGTCATAATGGCACAAGTTCTTCTAAATTACATCAATTTGAAGAAATTTATATAATAAATGATGTCAAATGTGGCATAGGAGAGAGTATTCCTAGATGATAAGGTGATCTATAAGGTTTGGATATGATACCCAGTGTTTTGTAACAAATTTAACCCAAATCATATAATGTATATAATTTGCCTTGTACGATTTTCAAACTTTCCAAAAAGGCTTGTACGGTCACTGAGAAATACAATTTTATGATACCAATCATACAAAACCTTTGAAGGTATGATTTTCCATTTGCAAAATTTGGCAAAAGTGATTTTTTAAGTTATCTTATCTAATTTTGTAATCGATCTCTCTAAAATACTAGTTTTCCTTATTTGGTAAGTTTAGTTGTGCAAATACATTACCAAATTCACAAAACAACCAATTGTACAGTTTGGTACATATAGATGTACGGTTATACAAACCCTTGTTGAACCTTCCATTTATAAATTTTCTAATTTGCATAACAATCCCCTTCGAAGTAATATTTGGAATACTTTTCTATTGTAATTTCCAACTTACCCTCGAGCATGCAAACCATAATTCATTGTATTGAATTAGTATGATTAAATTTTAATTATAGAAATAGTACAATAGCTTGTAAATATTTGAGTACAACAAAATTCATCCATAAATCAATTATCCTTCAACACACAAAGTCATGTGATCATCAATGAATTAATTTCATTGTTTCTTTACTCGTCTAACACAATACCTTGGTCATAATTATAGAGAATACATAATATGGGTTTACTAGTCACATATACAATAGATTCACATAACTCTCAACCTGTAATGTTGTTCTCATTTTCTCAAAAAAGACCTCTTCAAATAAATAAGCAAGGTCCCCCTTGGAGTATCCTATCATAGTCTCCTAAATAGTTAAAATTTACCCAAAATAAGATTATAGGAAATGCCACAATCTCCATGTGGCCAAGAGTTTTCCACTTCTCCCAAGCCCATTTCCTAATGGTATCCAAATGTAGCCTTACCCAAAAAATTTTCCTCCTAAATATGTTTTCCCTTGATATACCACTATGTTTTCTAGGTCATCTAATACCATAAGCTATTTGTTCATAAACTATAGGTTGAAACACCACCCATGAGCTTTATTATTTTCTTTAAGGGCATTAACCCATGACTGAGTGCCTAGGTCAAAAGGTTTTAAAAATATTTGTCTTATTTGCCTTGTTTTATATAACTATGGTTCTCATTGACACTATATTTGCTACTCTAGAAACCTACCAAACCCTTTGAAACCACCATACACCCTTACTTTGATCACTCCATTCATTTCAAGAATCTATTTTTCATTTCATCGGAAGGATATTACCAATAACTGATACTTGTGTTTGTTCCACCATCATCACCACAATCATAGTAGTGTGTGGTTTTTTTTCCACCTCTTGTGGTTAGCAAGAACCTAGTCATAATCCATTTTTTTAGGGGTATCTTATGAAAAAAAATTCCAACCTTGTTGAAACTCATATTTGGGGTAAAAAACTAAAACAGAAATTAGTTCAATTCCCTAAATCAACAATAACAAACTAGTACATAAAAATATATAATACAAAACATAATAATTTTATTTATCAAAGAAAGATAATATAATTCAAGTAATATTTGAGAAGATATGTGGGGCTCTAACATTGCAACCATTGCTCATATTTTTTTATAGTTAGGGGTGCATATCTCATCATACAATAATTTGTGTTGGAAATCCACCATATTGAGTATGGCAGGTCACCCATATGAGAATTTGTTGATTTACTTTCCTTGAGTTATAAAGTGTATATTAAATGACAATTAAATACATGTGACTTTTTATTTTGTATTTTATCTTCTACTAGTATGTTAATATGGCTAAAGATGTATTTTGGTTATGACAAAAAAAATGCTAATTTTAATCAATATTTTATTTCGTATTTTAGGGCCTCTAATTTTTCCACAAAGTTTTAGTAAACTCTATTTATGGCAATGTTGTTTAATATATTTTTTATTCTTCCTCTACTCTTTCTAATACTTCTTGGATGGATCAAAATGTAATCTTGAGCATAAAGTTATGATCTCAAAAATAGGGTTAGGATTTAAAAATCAGAATTGTAGGCAAACAACCATGCCCCAAAAAGATCATATACCTAGATCAATAATCTCCTATATCACTAGAAAAATGTTCTAACTCTTTACTTTTCAAGGTAATTTTTTTATTCACCCTTGATAATTTTAGTGTAATAAATCCCTTATCATGATTTTTATAGAGACATATTTCAATAGTAGAATGATAAATAAGCATTTTCTCCAAATTTATATTTTTCACACATGAAAAAGGAAAAGGAAAAGGCTTCATTGGCATGACGTGATTGATTACGTTTATGATTGCTTAAATATTTGATGGCCTTTAGTAACAAAGAATGACAAATCATATATATGCATAGACATTCAACACACTCTCGTACCTCTCAATTCTTTAATACAAGAATATGATAGGAGGTTGGTGGTTAATTCATATCACTAATATAGTCCTCATCAAGCATGGTAACAAATAATATACAATAACAAATAATATACAAAACATATATAGTTGTTGGTGGTTAATATTTTATTCTAATACAACCTTGATGCAACTTGATTTGCAAATGGACCACTAATAGGGGCTAGTTACCAAGAACACAAATTGAATTTCAAATATTTTTTATTTTGAACAACTATAAAGCATTTTAAGAAAATAAAGTTGGATTTGAGGAATTATATTTATGCCCATTTAATCTCTTCAATACTACAAATAAAAATCATAAAGTTTTACATGAATGGCGAGATGCCCTATCACTTAAATGGGGTTTCAACTAAGTTTATTTTATATTATAAGTATTCTAATTTATCTTCTAATGTATTCCAATTTCTTTTAATTATGGTTTAAAATATACATCCAATGCATGCTAATAACTTTTAGAGGGTTAAAAAAATGTTTGGTTATCTATTTTAGTATGATTAAAAAGACATGAACTTATGGTTCCATGGTTTTTGATAATTACAAGGGTCATTATTTTTTCATGAATAATGGAATTTAATAGTTATGATTTTGGAGATTAATTTTAAAAATATTGATTTAAACTATAATGCAATTATAGAAAATAAAACATTCAATTGTAAGAAAAAATAAGTCTGACAAGAAAACAAGAATGTAGTTAGAAAAATCAATTGTACAAGCAAACAAGAATGCAATATTACTTATTACAATCAAATAATAATTTAAACTTTACAAGAATAAAAAACCAATAGGTCTTGAAGTCCTAGTTTATTACTAGCCTATAGATGTGGTGGCGGATGCCATCACTATGATTCCTAGCTAGTTGGCATTCTACTCATCAATTAGTTGGCTAGATGATGAGGTGCAAGAGGTAGTATCTATAGTTGAATAGGTTGATGAGATCAAGTAAAGGGGAGGAATGGTTGGTAAAACTATTCATGCTCTAGTTTTTTTAACTAAATGCACACATGTGTACTAAGCATGTATAGTTGCAAATGACCTATATGACCATATATATTATGATTATATAAAATATGCAAGTATGTAGCTTTTATGTATGGTCATACATTTATGCAAAATTAAAATTAAGGCATTGATCCATGCATTTGCCCTATATTCAAATAAAACCAAGAAAATTTCAAAATCTCTCTTTTAAATACTAGAGAATATGTAAATATAAAATATATGTCTAATCATAAGACTTCAACATTTTACTAGAGTAAAGCTATCATTAAATTGTATGAAGATATTTAGTTTAATTCAAATTTTAAGGGAATTATCCATATTAGATTTGATAATAAATATAGTTAAAACTAACACTTGAAGGTCATATAGGGAAGACACATGAGAACAATTTAAATTTTGAATTGAAAGATGTTGACCTAACAAATTCTTGAATAGTATCATAGATCATAATTAAAATTAAACCTAAAACTGTAACATACCTAAATAATTATATATATACATTAATACATGCCATAAAATAAGCTTAAAATAGATTTAGTTTTTAAGATCCGTCAATTATGAGGCTCTAAATCCACTTGTAAACTTTAATGGTTCCATAATGATTCCTGGTTTGATACCATGTAGGAAATTTTAATATATAATTTAAACCACAAGATTGAGCACTGAGAAAATTAATTCATGCATTTGTATCCACTTGGATTTGGAATTTTATACATCATCACTATATGATCTTCCATTATAGAGGGTATATTTTACAATTAATAAGATATTTTATAGAATTATTGGGAGCTTTTATTGTCCTATGTATATTTAACAATACATACAAATAAATTAATAATATTTTATTATATTTTTAATTACTCAATATTGGTTCTTAATTTTAGTTCAAACCTAAAAGTGAAAGTGACTTCTCTAATCAATATCTATAGTACAATACATTGGTAATGTTAACATAATAAACATGTTGTTAACAATTTAAAAAGAGTATCAAATGTATTCAAATTAATTAGTCTTAATTACTTCACTAGAAATATTAAAAGGATAAGATTAAGTTAATGGGTGCCTTATAGTAAACATAAAGTAGCATTTGAAAGCACATAATATGAAAATATTTGTTTCATAGAAGAGCCCATATCAAGGTAAAATTTTTGTTGATTACTATATATCTTACAAGCAAGTGAAAGGGAACAATAACATGTGAACTTCAACTTCTTTCAGTTCACTCTAAAACATTTCATGTTAGACCAACTTTTATAATTATTAGTGATCATAATATATTTATTTTCATATTGTTAATTTTATCATCATTTCAAAGATTTTAAAAATATTCTTTCAGATGCAATCTTTTTGTAAGTTATAATTCCTTTCCACATCACATCCTGATACACATTTCATTATTTTAGTCATTTATTTAATTACTAATTTTTCATTATTTTTTAATCAAATAGAAAATAATTATGATTTTAAGATTTTTATTTATCATTACCCATATAGTATATAATATCTTAAATTTAATTTTATAATGAGCCACACATTTGGATGAATATAGCAAAAATTGTTCTTATTAATTATAATTAAGTCAAACCATTTTTTGTTTTCTTAATATTATTTTATCTTATGATACACTTTCACTATATATTATGCAAGCATAGAGAAATAAATTTAAATGTTAGATCTTAATGCATTTTTTGATCCCATTTTTCTCATTTTAATAGTTATTTTCTAACCTAAAGATAATTTTTTTAAGGATGAGCATAACTATCATGTATTTTCTACTCTATTGATTAGTCAATAAGCATATAGCTACCTAAAATAGTCACATGTATCCTTATTGGGATATTATCAACCTATCTACTACATGTTTTAGGCTGAGAATCATGCATAGATAGATATATAAATAACCATTATAGAATTTATTACTTCAACTTTTTAGCATCAATATTTGTATTTGATTAACCATTTCTACATTTTATCTAATTTATATTTGTGATTGTACATGATTAATAAATCATTTATTTTCTCATAAATTCATCTTATGTTTAGTTATAATTTATTAGAATCTTAATAATTGTATATACTAGAGATACATGAGGGTCATTGTAAATTTGTATCTCTTCCATACATAGTTTTATGTGGTGTTATGAGATACGACCATAAGAAGTATCTCATTAAATTTTCATTTTAAGTTAGTCATGGTTTGGATATCCTTGAGTATTTCTACCTCAATACATTTTTTACCTATTTAAATATTTTAAACATGACAACTAAAGTTTTTTTTATTGATAAAAGGGGGTTTTGAAATGTTCTGCAAACCTTTTACAAACAAAAAATCAAAAGAAGACATCCAACATAGGGATAACCTCTACAAACTGACCAAAATAATAAACTAACATAGAGAACAAAAAGGGATGGGAAACCACCTCCCCAGGGCATAAAAATATAATGAGGAGACCAAACATTGAAAGGGAAGAGCAACTAGGAACAACAAGACTACTCAAAGATCTCAAGAGGATCTTGTAGTTCATTGTTGGTAGTGTGATAATCATCTAGGTCCTGAGTATTCACATTCTTTTGATTCCTAATTTTTAATGATAACATGAAGGAGGAGATTTCAAGCTAGATTAACCAGGTCATATATATTGACCATGGGATTAGGATTATATCTCAAATGAAACCAAGAAGATGTCTCACAAGGGGAAATACCATCATTGAGGGTGAACAAAAACCTTGTGATGACTTCAAACTTCTGCTTCTTGTGAATCACGAAAGACTCACTAAGAGCCTCCTTATCATGGTAAATAACAATGATGTTTTTGTACTTTCCCTTGAAAAACTTGCTTTTGGTTGAGCATCGGAAAGTGGATGATGAGGTGTCTAAATAGATGAAATTTAATTTGTTTTCATACTTTTGTAGTAGCGATGATATCATATTTGATCCGTTTTCGCTTGGAGCCTCCTTCTGGGGAAACTCTGATCGAGGATAATGCAAAATGATAATCTATAGGGCTACCAACCATTGAAAGGATGGTCCTTGAGGCCTACATTTGTAATGCATACTTGTAAATGATAAAATGGAGGTATTGATGCTTTAGGTAGGTCTATTTTCCCTCCTTGATTCTCATAACTAAACGTTCCATAGACCTGAAAAGGTACTTAGAAATATTGATACTGTTTATATCACATCCATGGTTTAAGAACTCTTAAGAGGTGAACTGGGCTCCCAAATGGTGAAATATTACATAATAGGATTTAATACCATATTCCAGGGTGTAGTAAAACCTTCTCTAACAATGCCACTATTCTATTTTGCCAACTATTTATCTTTATATCTAAATTGGCCAAGCTTTGCCACTAGGGAATGTTTGTCACGATGGATGAGATCATCATAATTAACCAATTCTATCATCTTAAAAAATAGTTAAATTGTAATTTTAAAGGAAATACCCTAAAGCATCACCCAACCATTGTCCTAGGATCTTGTGAATTCCATGGATAAGTCAGAATTGCTTCCACCAAATTTGCATAGAAAATGCAAGAAATCATGGTTACCCAGAATCTTCTCAATAATAATATCAACTTGTAGGATTTTAGGCTTGAGAAACACCATTCTAGAAACCCATCCTTGAAAACCAAAATCAATCACAATCCAAACGGTCCACCAGAGCATGAACCAAACAATCCACCAAAGCACAAAGTAGAAAAAACACTACTAAGTCTCAAATGTGATTGATAATAGATGGTGATGGTAGCCACTTGACCTACAATTTAAACTCATCCAAGAAGCCAAAATGATAAGGCAATATTGGATTCACATGCCACCATATTTTGAGGCTTCTATCCTATAGGACCATTGATGGAACTCCTAGATATGGGATAACCTAGGTGTATGTTCTCAAATCCGTGTTTAGATTGTCACAACCAATGGTGTCAACACATGATCTGAGGAAGGGTGTTACAATTGGATCCTCGATACTCAAATATAAAGTGATATAGGCTTTTTTGTAATATAAAAACTAATTTTGGACTATGGTACATTGGAAAGAACCTCTGGAACAAGGATTTTGGCTAACGGTGCAATCATGTCTTGATATGGTCTGCCACAAGGTGAAATAATAGGGAGAAACCTCAAACTTATAAACATGCCAAGTAGTACAAGACCTCATGAAGTGGAATATGATGGCTAGGATGGAAAGTATGCATGGCCTAATATGGTTTTAGATATGTTGATGCTTCATTGGTGCTTTTAGGATCAAGAAGAGCACATGGATAATTTTCAAACCAAATTCATAGTTATTCCTCAACCAATATGATATTGACCATGATGTTAGCGGTCTTGTTACCCTCTTTGTAAACTTATTGGATAATGACATTGTTATACTTGCTAAGAAATTTCTTGGAATCCTTTATCAAGTTAAATATGCTCCCAAATGGATATTGAGTTCCCTTGAGGTAATTTATGATGTTCAATAAATCACCTTTGGTGATAAGGTTACTGATATGGAGGCCTTCCAAAGTGGATAATCCCTAATATAGAGCTGAGGATTCGACCATATTATTGGTCTAGATGTCAATATTCCTATAAACCACTAGGATTATCCTAGATTGATCATCTTTTATAATGCCTTTATTGTTATCTTTTCCCATATTACCTTTAGCAACTCCATCAAAGTTGATCTTGAACTATCCTAGAGGGAGAGGAGACCATCTAACATAGGATCTATCCACACTAGCCACTGACATGTTAAGGTGAATGGAAGAGAGATTAAAAGAAGCAACAATCTTGGGCTCTAAGAATTGAAAGAAGGAGCAACTATAAAATTTTCAATGGCCATCAATAGAACTCTACAAAAATAAAAGGCGAGGTCTCTAAAAGAATCATTGAAGGCTCTATTATTCCTTTCTAACAAGACTTGCCAAACAAAATGAGGTAAACAAAATGATAAAAGATACTTCAGGTGATGATGAAAGAAGCAGTTAGACCATGACTCACATAGATTAAGAATAAAATAGGGTGGAACCCACTTGATACCAAACATTGTGAAGAGAAAGAGCAACACATTAGAGGAAAAGAGGTACTCTAAGAACAAATGGAGGATTAGCTCCCACCTAGACTGATAAATATAGCAATGATTAAGAATGAACAAACCTCTTTTGATTAAATTATCAATGGTTAAGACTTTATTATACATGACCAACCAAAAAAAAAAAAAAATCTTGGGAATAATATGTTTGAGCCAAATGAGACTAATCAAAATTCAACTAAAGCTAATATTTTCCTAAATGTGGTAGGCATATCTAACTAAGAATTGACCATTTTCATTGGTACACCAAAAGAGGGAATCTTGCGAAGGAGTACTCGACATGATATAGGTTCTAATAATAGTGGAGAGGACCCTAGATGCTATCTTTTGCACATGGCTTAAACCATTAAGAGGAAGGTTCTTCTAGAAAAGATAGTTAGAAGGCCCATGGGTGATGAAATTGCAAATAGAGTTTCAAAAAATGTGATTTGTGAGAAGCTTTAAAATACTCAATTTTGAATTTGCAATCAATGGTTGGTCTTTTATCCAAGGGTCTTCCTAAAATTGAATGAGTCTTCCATTTCTAATATGTCATTTGAGGCCTAATGTGATGATGTTTTTGGTTTTGGTAACCGAGTTTCAAAAAGCAAAACCATCTAGGAGAGGACCTTCATCTAAGGGAGATTTTCTTTGTAGGTACTTGCTCTTAATTATATCAACCTAGGTAGCTTCAAAATTGGTGAGAATTCCCCATATCTATTTTTTTATCAAGGCTATGTTCATCTTGCTAACCCTCCTAAAGCCTAATCCTCCTTGGTCTTTTTGAGTGCAAAATTTGTCCTAGGAAACAAGAGGGAATCTTCAATTATTCTTGTCTCCAGACCAGAGGAATCACTTTTGGATTTGCGCAATTTTTTGACACACTAAATTAGGGGCCTTAAATATGGACATAAAAAATATTGGGATGTTTTGAATGTAGGCCTGAACTAATGTAGCTTTAGTAACTTGATTGAGAAAGGCTCCTTTACATCCAACAAGTTTTCTCATGGGTCTTTCGACGATAATGCTCCACTTATTTTTATATGGGTTTCCTTAGAAAATTTGAAGTCCTAGATAAGAAGAAGGCTATTTTGGCTATTTTGAGTTATCTTTTCATGGGGGTGTTGATGAAGAAGATCTTTATTTTTGAAAAGTTAACTTTCTAGCCAACAACTTCCTCATAAATGTTTAGAGTAATCTTGATGACTTTGGCTTTTGAGATGGATGATAGGGTAACCAATATGGTATCATTAAGAAATTATTGATGAGAGATGGGATTGAGGCTATAGGAGGCATTAATATTAGAGATGGCACATAAGAAGAAATCCACCTTTAGAGACCTACCAAGGGTATCTACCAATATGATGAAAAGGAATGGAGACAAAGGATTACCTTGTCTTAAGACCTTGAATATTTTGAAGTAACCAACAAGTAATCCATTAATAAGGATAGAAAACTAGGTGGATGTAAGACATTACTTTATGATAGTGGTCCAATCATTGTGGAATCCAAATTTGGATAGGACAACAAAGAGAAAATCCCAAGAGATATTATCAAAGGATTTTTTCTTGTCCAATTTGAGAAAGAGACAATATTTTTTACTTTTGGAGACTAAGTGAATAAGTTCATGAATGGTAATAATACCATAACTGATAAGCCTCCCCTAAACCAGACTTCCTTGGTATGGGTCAATGATGACTAGTAGAATCTCTTTCAATCAGTTGGCAATCACTTTGGTTAGGATATTATAAATTATATTGCAAAGGCTTATAGGTCAACATTCTGAGAGAGACTAGCAATCATGGGATTTGGGGATAAGATCTAGGAAGGTTGAGTTGACATCTTATGAAAATATTTAGTCCACTAAACATCTTGGATGGCAATTATGAGGTCAATACTGATAATGTCCCAAAAAACTTAAAATAATCTAGGAGGAAATCCGTCAGGTCCAAGGGCTTTGTCAGTAGCCATAGAAAAGAGGGCCTCTCTAATTTTATCCAAAGAGAAAGTATAGAGCATCTGAGCATTAGACTAAGGTGAAGACTTGATATATTTTTAAGAGAATTCAAAGATTGAGCTAGGAAAGGATGATAAGGACCAAGAATATCTTGAAAGTGGATAGTAACTTCAGCTCTAATATCCAAGATGTTGTTGGTCATAAAACCATTTCTTCTATGCAATTCTCTAATTTTATTGGCACTCTGATGTTTAAGGGTTGAGGAATACAAATATTTTGTGTTGTAGTCCCCTTATTTGAGCCATAAAGCCCTTGATTTCTATCTCTAGAAGGTTTCCTATTTTACCACAATATTACGAAATTCTAATAGGAGATCTTTCTCTTTGGAATTGAGTTTTGGAGATGATTGCCAAATTGGACCTGCTCTTCAACAACTTTGAGTTGGATTATGACATTTCATTTAGATTCAAAGATGTTGTCAAAGACCTCTTTGTTCCATATTATGAGATTATCTTTTATGAAGTGAAGCTTCTTGGAAATTTTGAATTTGTGAGGACTATTGAATCTTTGGTTCCACCATTTAGAGATCTTATTCTTGATGTTTGGGTGTTGGAGCCACATGGACTCAAATATGAAGGAAGACTTGAAAGAGGAAACTGGTCTCAATCCTTTACAAATAAGAGGATTTTGGTCTAAGCTAATTCTAGGGAGGAATTGGTGGGAAGTGTCACCAAGAAGATGGATGGATTCTTTGGATTTGAAGAATCTATCTAGCCAAATTTGGATGAGATGGTTTCCCATCCTCCTATTACTCCACATAAATTTAGTCCATTTTAACTCAGTATCCATTAACTCGTTGCTATCTACAAATTCTACAAATTTCTCATAGTATTTTGGAGTGATAGGTTCCACCCACATTTATCTGAGGGATAAATAAGGGTGTTGAAGTCTCCCACCATCATCCAACCGTCATTTGAGAAGAAATTTCTCATTTGGCTTAAAGTATTCCATAATGTTACATGATCTAGAGGATTGTTAGTGGCATAAATATTTGAGATCATCCAACTAATTTTAGTATCTTTATAAAGGAATATAATGTTTGTGATTCTATCTAAAGAATATAGAAGTCTACGTTCAAACTTGGTGGGATACCACAGGCAGAGGAGGCCTGTGAACAAACCACGAGTTGGACTAGTTATGAATTCACTATGCTTCCAAATATCTTTGGAAATCCACTTAGTATTAACTTCCTCAAACATGGTTTTTTGAAGTGAGATTATTCTATGTTTAAGATATTTCCTCATGGATGAGGCCACTCTCCCTTTGGTTATTCCATTGAGGCCTCTCAAATTCGAGAAGAGGGTCTTTATTTGTGGTGTTTGCATGAAGATTTATTTCCCATTTTACTCTATAGGTGGGGAGTTTTGGATCACTTCCCATATTATTTGGAAGAATTTATGCTTAATTGGTCTATAAGAGATGAAATAAGGGTGGACTAGGTGTCATTGGTGATTTCCTCCTTGATCTCTTTCATTCTCAGTTCATAGATAGAAGGTCTACCTTTCTTATTATCACTACTAATATTGGTAAAGAGTTTTTTCTAACTCCTAGTTACCTGCTTGGGAGGGCTTGAAGACTACCAAATAACATAGTAATTACTAACTCTTATAGGAGATGATACAAGACCATTCTTAGGAGAAATGGTGTGAAGGAGGTCCAAAGAATTGCTAGACAGGGGAAGTCCTGAAAGGCTAAACCTTGAGGAGGACTGAGGGATAATATCTTTTAAAATAGTATCCCCAAGGGAGATATCCTAAGGGATGTTGAAAAAGGTAACATAACGAGGGTTGGGCTCAATAGAATGGGGCTTAACTAAAGGCTTGAAAGGGTTGGGGTTAGCAAAGAGATAGCATACTTGGTCAGGAGAACTTGCAGCGGGTAGGGGCATTAGTTGCTTGCCTTTTGAATTTTCCAAAGCAACTTTGGCCAGAGAGTCAGTGTGGATGCTTTTTAATGGGGGTTGCATAATAGCATAGCAATCCTCATGGGGATTCTTTGGCTTGAACCACTCTTTCTTCAATTCCCTTATTATGAAGGGGTATTGCACTCTAAGGTGACCCTAATTTGGGCATTCAATATATAAGGCTAGCTTATTCTCATATTCAATGGCTTTGTGCCTATGCTAAGATCCAGAAACAAGATCAATGTAAGTGGGTAGCTCTAACTTCAAATTGAAATTGATGTAAAGGCAAGCTTAAAGAATTTGAAACTTGGATTTAATAGCTAGGTCAAAAGCAATAAGGTCCCCAATAAACTGAGTGATACTCCTAAAAAATCCTTCATGCTAGAACTAGATGGGATGTGGGAGCCTAACCCAAATGGACACCAAATTAATGCTTTGGGTTTTGATATCGAAATCAGCATCCCACTATATAATGAAGAGGTTACAACACCTGAAGAACCAAGGGCTTCTAGTGATAATGTGACTGGAGTCATCAAAATTGTTAATTCTGATAAAAAAGAATCCCCTAGGGAGAGAAATCAATCCCAGTTGTCACTTGATCACCATTTGTAGAAGATCAATTTGTGGATGGACTCCATATCCAAATGAGAACCAATGAACTTCCCCACTAGAGACAAAGATACCTGAGAAACAAATGAAGTCATAATTTCATATGAGATTAGCAACTCACCATAATTCGAGGAAGGAGTCCCAACACTGGTGATAGGAGATGTTATGGAGGATCCCACCCTTCTCCTGACAATTTTAAGAAAGGAAACATGCACTTGAAAATGAAAGGGTCAGAGGGAGGTTCCCCCCTAATATTACATAATAGGGTTTAATACCATATTCCAAGGTGTAGTAAAACCTTCTCTAACAATGCCACTATTCTCTTTTGCCAACTATTTCTCTTTATATCTAAAGTGGCCAAGCTTTGCCACTAGGGAATGTTTGTCGTGATGGATGATATCATCATAGTTAACCAATTATATTATCTTAAATAATAGTTAAATTGTAATTTTAAAGGAAATACCCTAAAGCATCACCCAACCATTGTCCTAGGATCTTGTGAATTCCATGGATAAGTCAGAATTGATTCCACCAAATTTGCATAGAAAAGGCAAGAAATCATGGTTACCCAAAATCTTCTCAATAATAATATCAACTTGTAGGCTTTTAGGCTTGAGAAACACCATTCTAGAAACCCATCCTTGAAAACCAACATCAATCACAATCCAAACGGTCCACCAGAGCATGAACCAAACAATCCACAAAAGCACAAAGTAGAAAAAACACTACTAAGTCTCAAATGTGATTGATAATAGATGGTGATGGTAGCCACTTGACCTACAATTTAAACTCATCCAAGAAGCCAAAATGATAAGGAAATATTGGATTCACATGCCACCATATTTTGAGGCTTCTATCCTATAGGACCATTGATGGAAATCCTAGATATGGGATAACCTAGGTGTATGTTCTCAAATCTGTGTTTAGATTGTCACAACCAATGGTGTCAACACATGACCTAAGGAAGGGTGTTACAATTGGATCCTCGATACTCAAATATAAACTTAGATAGGCTTTTTTGTAATCTTAAAACTGATTTTGGAGTATGGTACATTGGAAAGAACCTTTGGTATGAGGATTTTGGCTAATAGTGCAATCATGTCTTGATATGGCTTGCCACAGGGTGAAATAATAGGGAGACACCTCAAAATTATGACCATGCTAAGTAGTACAAGACCTCATGAAGTGGAAGATGATGGCTAGGATGGAAATTACGCATGGTCTAATATGGTTGTAGATATATCAATGCTTCATTGGTGCTTTTAGGATCCAGAAGAGCACATGGATAATTATCAAATCAAATTCATAGAGAGTCCTCAACCAATCTGATATTGACCATGATGTTAGCGGTCTTGTTACCCTCTTTGTAAAATTATTGGATAATGGAATTGTTATACTTGCTAAGAAACATCTTGGACTCCTTTATCAAGTTAAAGATGCTTCAAAATGGATATCGAGTTCCCTTTAGGTAATTTCAAGAAATCACCTTCAGTGATAAGGTTACTGATATGGAGGTCTTGTAAAGTGGATAATACCTAATATAGAGCTTAGGATTCGACCACATTATTGGTTTGGATGTCAATATTCCTATAAACCACTAGGATTATCCTCGCCTGATCATCTTTTATAATGCCTTTTTTGTTAGCTTTGCCCATATTACCTTTAGCAACTCCATTAAATTTGATCTTGAACTATCCTAGAGGGAGAGGAGACCATCTAACATAGGATCTATCCACACTAGCCACTAGCATGTTAAGGAGAATGGAAGATATATTGAAAGAAGCAACAATCTTGGGCTCTAACCCATGATGAGGAGCATTGAAAGATGGAGCAACTATAAAATATTCAATGGCCATCAATAGAACTCTACAAAACTAAAAGGTGAGGTCTCTAGAAGAATCATTGAAGGCTCTACTATTCCTTTCTAACAAGACTTGCCAAACAAAATGAGGTAAACAAAATTATCAGAGATACTTCAAGTGATGATGAAAGAAGTAGTGAGACCATGACTCACATAGATTAAGAATAAGATAGGGTGGAACCCACTTGATACCAAACATTGAGAAGAGCAAGAGCAACACATTAGACGAAAAGAGGTACTCTAGGAACAAATGGATTATTAACTCCCACCTAGACTGACAAATATAGCAATTATTAGGAATGAACAAACCTCTTTTGATTAAATTATCAATGGTTAAGACTTTATTCTAGATGACCAACCCCAAAAAAAATTAATCTTGGGAATAATATGTTTGAGCCAAATGAGACTAATCAAAATTCAACTAAAGCTAAGATTTTCCTAAATGTGGTAGGCATATCTAACTAAGAATTGACCATTTTCATTGGTACACCAAAAGAGGGAATCTTTCAAAGGAGTACTCGATATGATATAGGTTCTAAGCATAGTGGAGAGGACCCTGGATGCTACCTTTTGCACATGGCTTAAACCATTAATAGGAAGGTTCTTCTAGAAAAAACAATTAGAAGGACCTTGGGTGATGAAATTGTAAATAGAGTTTCCAAAAATGTGATATGTGAGGAGCTTTAAAATACTCAAATTGGAATTTGCAATCAATGGTTGGTCTTTTATCCAAGGTTCTTCCTAAAATTGAATGAGTATTCCATTTCCAATATGTCATTTGAGGCCTAATGTGATGATGTGTTAGGTTTTGGTAACCGAGTTTCAAAAAGCAAAACCATCTAGGAGAGGGCCTTCATCCAAGGGAGATTTTCTTTGTAGGTACTTGATCTTAATTATATCAGCCTAGGTAGCTTCATAATTGGTGAGAATTCACCATCTCTATTTTTTTATCAAGGCTATGTTCATCTTGCTAACCCTCCTAAAGCCTAATCTTCCTTGGTCTTTTTGAGTACAAAATTTATCCTAGGCAACACGAGGGAATCTTCAATTATTCTTGTCTCCAGACAAACGGAATCACTTTTGGATTTGCTCAATTTTTTGACACACTAAATTAGGGGCCTTAAATATGGACATAAAAAATATCTTTGGCAATCATCTTAGTATTAACTTCCTCAAACATGGTTTCTTGAAGTGAGATTATTCTATGTTTAAGATATTTCCTCATGGATGAGACCACTTGCTCTTTGGTTATTCCATTGAGGCCTTTCAAATTTAAGAAGAGGGTCTTTATTTGTGGTGTTTGCATGAAGATTTATTTCCCCTTTTACTCTATAGATGGGGAGGTTTGGATCACTTCCCATATTCTTTGGGAGCATTTATGCTTGATTGGTCTATCATATATGAAAGGAGGGTGGACTATGTGTCATTGGTGATGTCCTCATTGATCTCTTTCATTCTCAGTTGATAGATAGAATGTCTACCTTTCTTATTATCTCTACTAATATTGGTAAAGAGTTTTTTCTAACTCCTAGTTACCTGCTTGGGAGGGCTTGAAGACTACTAAATAACATAGTAATTACTAACTCTTATAGGATATGATACAGGACCATTCTTAGGAGAAAGGTTGTGAATGAGGTCTTGGGAATTGCTAGACAGGGGAAGTCCTGAAACGCTAAACCTTGAGGAGGACTAAGGGATAATATATTTTAAAATAGTATCCCCAAGGGAGCTATCCTAATGGATGTTGAAAAAGTTAACATCAAGAGGGTTGGACTCAATATAATGGGGCTTAAATAATGGCTTGAAAGGGTTGGGGTTAGAAAAGAGATAGAATACTTTGTCAGGAGAACTTGTAGCAGGTAGGGGCATTAGTTGCTTGTATTTTGAATTTTCCAAAGCAACTTTGGCCAGAGAGTTAGCTTGGATGCTTTTTAATGGGGGTTACACAATAGCATAACAATCCTCATGGGGATTCTTTGGCTTGAACCACTCTTTCTTGAATTCCCTTATTAGGAATGGGTATTGCATTCTAAGGTGACCCTAATTTTGGCATTCAATAAATAAGGCTAGCTTATTCTTCAATTCAATGGCTTGGTGCCTACGCTAAGAGCCTAAAACAAGATCAATGTAAATGGGTAGCTCTAACTTCAAATTGACATTCATGCAAAGGTAAGATTAAATAATTTGAAACTTGGATTTAATAGCTAGGTCAAAAGCAATAAGGTCCCCAATAAACTGAGTGATACTCCTAAAAATTCCTTCATGCTAGAACTAGATGGGATGTCTAGGGAGCCTAACCTAAATGAACACCATATTAATGCTTTGGGTTTCGATATCAGAATCAACATCCCACTATATAATGAAGAGGCTACAACACCTGAAGAACCAAGGGCCTCTAGTGAGAATGTGACTAGTGTCATCAAAATTGTTAAGTCTGATAAAAAAGAATCCCCTAGGGAGAGAAACCAAATCCAAGTTGTCACTTGATCACCATTTGTAGAAGATCAATTTGCGGATGGACTCCATATCCAAATGAGAACCAATGAACTTCCCCACTAGAGACAAAGAGTCCTGAGAAACAAATGAAGTCATAATTTCATATGAGATTAGCAACTCACTATAATTCGAGGAAGGAGTCCCAAAACTGGTGATAGGAGATGTTATGGAGTATCCCACCCTTCTCCTGACTATTTTCACAAAGGAAACATGCACTTGAAAATGGAAAGGATCAGGGGGAGGGTCCCCCCTAACACTTGTGACTTCTATACCCTTGTTTGTCCCATCCTAATTTTGTTTCTCTTCACCATAGGACTCATGATTTTTGTTTCCACCATTAGTGGACTTGTGTTTCCTTATACCTCCATTACTCGCACGCGATTTTCTACCATCCCAAGACTCAAAATTAACTTTCAATTACATCACAACTAAAGGTAACTTTCAATATGCTTGTCTTGAGATGCTTTCTCTTATCTCATCCATGGTCCCATATCAAAAAATCATATTAAAATTACCTTTAATTGTCATGTTCAAAAAGATAAAATAATTGCAAAGGTGTTGATGTGACAATGAAGACTCGTACACATAGTTGGTTTGTTTGCACATCATTATCATAAATATAAATTGTCATTAAAATAAATTATTAGTAGTCAACTTAAATTCCTTAATTTTCTTAAGGCATCTTAACCATTGTATGATTATAAACACATTTCTTCAAAGATAACCTATTTTTTTAGATGCATGTATTAAATATTTAACAATTTTTTATAACCCAAATAACCATTTTTTTCCTTGCAATTATAACTCTATATACATTCTATGTTGTGAAAAACTCCTACCCAAAATAGCTTAACTTATTATAACTTTAATTTTTTTAATATTTAATCATATTTCTAAATTACTGAAATACTTTAAATTATTTTTACTTTTGTTGATTAATATAAACTAGCCAAACAAAATCCAAAGTAATAAATTTCAAATTATTGTTCTAACTTAAAAAAAGGGTTTTATATATTGATACTAAAGTTTACAAAGAACAATACCCAAGTGTTGTAGGTGAGTTGGAGAAGAGAGGGCAATCCTCCAAGGGAGGTCCCAGGTTCAAATCTCCACCCTACCAAAAAGCTGAATTGGGTACCCAAAATCCAATTGATAATGTTGGTGTGGGCAGGGCTGGGTGTGACTCCCGGGTGACTTTGACGGTATAGAACCCCCTGTTTGTGGTCTCTCAGACCAAGGCAGCCCCGCAAGGGGTTTTTCGCTTTAAAAAAAAAAAAAAAAATTACAAAGAACAAATAGTTTATCCAACAAGTAGCTTGGAGGTCACAAGATTATTGTCCAAAAGGAGGGACACACAACAAAGAAAAATAAAAAAACTCCAAAAATCATGTCAGTAAAGTGCATCGAAAACCCAATTACAAAAGGTATTAAAAATACAAAGGGTGTCATAATCATTGAAAGAACCTAAAATATCAAAACCTCCAAAATCATCCTATGTTCTACAATTTTCTATAGGTGCAAAAATATCCTATGGAACTAAAATATTTAAAGGTTTTATATTCTCAAAAGTATTTGTAATATCCAAAGGCATAAAAATATTCAACAGCTCCAAAATCTCCAAGTGCTTCAAATTCTCCAAAGGTATTGAAAACATCAAATGCTCTAAAATTGTAATACACTTTGTATCATATGTGCCACTCATATTGTCTACTTTTATTTTTACTTAATACTCTGAGATGAAAATAGGTTGTTTTTATGGCCTCCTTTGCAAGGTGATCAACCATCGTATTGTGCATCATTCCAATCTAGGAATCTTGTATATATTCAAACTTTTGCTTTAGTTTTCTTAGTCTTCTTTGAACTATTTGAAGTTGAATTTATGATAATTCCTTCACTTTAAATAGGGTAGAGATTCCAAGTCTCAAATAACCATACACATGGAGTTGTTTAATACCTTGTTCTTGAACCAATATTTATCTCATTTTTACAACCTATCAATTTTGCAATATTGTTGGTTGATTTTCTCAATTTTATTTTGAATTGAAGAGTGAAGGGAAATTTATCTCGAGAGGTATGATTGTTCTAATCTATGGCCTAGACTTTAGGATAATTTGGAGTTACATTTGGTATAAAAATTGTGTATCCCTTTTCTTAATCTCCTAATGTCTTCGTTATGATATATAGCTTTTGTGTTTAATATTTTATCCCTTAACACTCTATTGGTTAACACTCAAAATTTGGTTCTTTTATCATAAGATAAATATCATGTTTCTTTCCTTCTAGACATGCCAAATTATGAATATTGATATTGAATATCAATTTTACCTTATAATATGCTTATCCTTTAGTCCCCATTTGCAAATTTGGCCCAAACTAGTTAGATATTTTCTAAGTTGATGGTTCTTAATATTGTTGATCCTAGCTACTTAGTTATTTCAATCTATATTTGAACTTCTTTCTAACACTTAAAAATAAATGTGTTATTGTTTCATTATTCTTGAAACACTTATGACAACTATTAGGCCCCATGATCTTCCTCTTGATGAGATTGTATTTAGTAAGAATCCTTTTTGAGCACCAACCAAGGAAAGGCTTGAATTTTGGGAGGAACCTTATAATTCCATACCTTGTCTAAGGTTGAGTTATTTTTACCCTATTATTGTAATAACATTTCTTAGATGATTTTCTAAACACTTGATCTGCTAATAAATCCCTATACAATCTGATCTAGAATTTAGGGAGAAATTTTAACCCTTTAAGTTTGGATGTGCAATTATCTCCATGAGTTTTGGTTAATATGTGGCAGGGGTGGGTCAACCACCCATTCAATTAAACTTGCAAGAGAGTTAAAAATTGATTGTTGTATGTCCACTTTTAATTTTGGGGAGCAATTCTGAAATAGTGGAGGTTCTTACAAGATTGGATCATTCCATACGTTACTTTCTTTACCATCCCCCAAAATCTAGGAGGTATGACTAAATATAATATCTTTAGCTTCAATAATATATTTCTATATTGAGGAGGATCCTACTATACTTTTCACACTCTTTAGGATCTATATCCTATTAGAGTTCATATATTTGAATTTTAGGATTTGCTTTTATGGGGAGTATGGTAGAGTGAGTAGATTCCAAAGAATCTTAACACTTAGTGCCTTGTTAATATTCTTTGTTTTCTTAATTTCTATGTCTCCTTTCTCCTTTGGCTTGGTAACAATCCCTTGATTGACAAAATTGAACTTTTTCCTATCTATTTGCCTTCCCCATTGCCATAGAAAAGTTCTTAGCATTGAAATTGACTTTTGAAATATTTATAAGGGTGCATGATACACCAACAATTGATATATGAGAATACTTGTTAGTACTAATTTAATTAAAATAATTCTCCCAACCAAGCTTAACTAATCTATGTTATACTATTGTATTTACCTTGACATATTTTTTAGAATTACATTCTAGGTTTTCTATTTTTTTAGATTGAATCCCATAGGAAAACCTAGGTAGTTAAAGTAATCATTGCCTTTGTGAAATACTAAAAGAAGAGACAAGCTTATTCTTTTGCTATTGAATTATTTATAGTATAAAATCTACTCTTCTAGGTGTTTATCTCTATCCTTGTGGTTTAAGAGAAGCAATATAAAACTTCGTTGATCATCCTAATGTTTAGTTTTGTAGATTACTATAGTAAAATGATGTCATTTAAAAATTGAGCATGAGTGGTTGTTCTATATCCTATAGCTTCTCTAATTTTAAGGATTTATTTCCTTCATCTTAATTTGATCAGGGTCCTCCCTAGAGTTTTATCTAGAAGGATATACAGGTAATATAAGAGAGGACACCCTTGCCTTAATCCCATAGTGGATTTAAAGAAGTTAGTAGGTTCCCCATTGACTAGAGGGACTATCCAAGGTCACTTTATGTAAGCTCCTATCTATTCTATCATTTGAACTTGAAATCTAAATTTGGCTAAAATATTTTTTAGAAAGCTAGCATCTACTATGTCAAAGGCATTGGCCATATTGAATTTAGTCATTATTCTTTTTTTTTTGGACTTGGAACTTGAGTATAGGTATTTTTTAATCATTATAATGTTCTCATATATCTATTTTCTTAGAATAAAACCCCTTTGGTATTGATCTATCAAATCATTAATCTACCTTTTAATTATATTTGTTAGTATTTTAGTCATTATTTTATAAGAGCAATTACAAAGATAGGTAGGTCTAAATATGTCAAAGGTAATTATATTTTTTATTTTATAATTAAAGCTATAAAAGTGGAGTTGATCACACCAAATAGCTTACCTCTTATCCTTGTCCCTTCTATCATTATCAATAGGTCATCTCCTATAATTCCATAAAAATATTGATAAAAATTGTTGGTGAAGCAATTTGGTCGAAGATAGTTGTCCTTGGAAAATGAGCATATAACTTCTTACAACTCTTCTCTAGCTACCAATGAATAAATATCTTCTCTATTTGCTTTTGTCAAAAGAAGGATGTTGTTAAAGAGAGTGGTTTGAGCTTGTTGATTTACTATTGTCTTTGTGAGAAGATCCAAGTAATAATACCTTACTAGTTCTTTTATGACTTCCTGATTAGAATAAATAACTCCAAATTTGTGAGTTTCTTTGATTGTATTTTGTTGGTAGTGTTACATTTTTTTAGATGAAAGTACCTTGTGTTTCTATCTCCTTTATTGAGCGAGATCATTCTTTATTGAAGTCTCCAATGCACCTCTTATTATATAAAATCTTGATCCATTTATTGTTTATTTGGACTCTTATCTCTTCCTATTAAAGAGTTGGAGGTTGATCACCTATCTCTTGCTCTGCTTCCAACTTTAAATTTCAAGCTTATTGGAAAACTAGTCCCTAATGGTTATTTTGAGATTGAATTTTTTTTATTTTCCATACCTATTAGGGCCTATTCATAGAGACATGTTGTTTTCATATACTTTCTACTAATGGAGTAAACTCCTCATGCTCCATCCATTCTAAATTTTATTTAAAATGAATCTTCATTTTTCCAAGAGCATTATCACTTGTATCCAAATAGGTAGGCTTGTGATCTAAGACCAAACATTAAATTATATCACTTTATACAAGTGGATACCAAAACAATATGTCTTGTATTAGGAATCTATCTAATACTTATGCCATGGATTTAATCCCAAATCTTCTATTTTTCTAAGTAAATTTTCCCTTTTTGGGGATTATGTCCTAAAGTTTATGCATAGTTATAATTTGCATAACTAGCTCTTACAAGGATTTTTTGAGGGAATGCCTCCTTTTTTCTTCCATTGGGCTAAAGTCACATTCAGGTCCCTGATATGAATAAATATGGATATCTTTCCTAAAAATTCTAACATTAAATAATTTTCCAAGTCTCCTTTTTTAATACCATGTTATTTGGTCCATTAAAATTGACTATGTCCAACTTTGTCCCTATAGTGAGGAGAAAAAAATTATTATCCAATTTGAGTGTCTTATTCTATTAATACATATTAGGGCCTATAGATCCCATGCAAGGAGTAGTCACCTTAAGGAACTTGATGAATATGTTGTTTCTAGTTGTAAGGATATCCATATGTTTTCCATTCTATTCTTAATGATTCCTATGTCATTTTAGTTTCTTAAATGCAGATAACCATTGGCTCTTGTTGGGCTATTAAGTGACTTAGGTAGTTTCTCTTAAGGGGACTACCCAATCCCCTTCTATTCCATGATAGAACCTTCATATCTTAGGTGGCTTCTTAGCCTTGTTGATGTCTAAGTTTGTTTGTGCTTTCTTTTGAATCTATATATTTTCTTATTCCATCCTTACCTCTTGATTTTATTTCCTCCCTCTAGCAAAAGATCTAGTGGTTAGGATGCCTCCTAGAATCACTGTTGTTGCTAATTGGGTTTTTTCTATTTCTTCAATCTTCTATTCCAATAAATTTTCCTTGGTAGTCTAAGTTTCTTCCACTTTATCTTCTAATTTAGGATCTAATAAATCTTCCCATTTTTTAGATGACCCTAGATGTTTATCTTTGTCATTTTATGATAAAATAGAGAAATTATTATTAGTTTATCTTTTTGGCTATGATTTAGGCCTCCTTCTACTTCTAGATATTCTTTGTCATTTTATTCTTACTTAATGGAAGCCTTAATATTTCTCCTTTATCTCCTATTGTACCTTAGTGGGATAGTTCTTTCAGAAGTGACCATATTGATGATAGGTAATACATTTAAAAGGAATGTACTCATAATCCAATGATCGGGTATGGATCTAGTTTAGAACTTTGATACCTATATGTTGAGAAAGTCTTTTTTCAAATTGAATTGAACACACAACCTAGAACAAGTGATATTATTGACCTTCAAATGATACCAACATAAAAATGTGCCAATAGATTTACTTATCATCTCAAGAGCTATTTTATTCCATATATGTAGAGGTAAAAAAGGTAGTCTTACTCAAATTGAGAATCCTTTTGGTTCTTTAACTTGTGGGTCAAAATTGGTTGACCAAGGGGTCATGTAGAGAGGGCTTGATCTAATGAACTAGGGACCTCCTTGAAATATTGCACCTCTTTCCTTTATGGAGGAGAAAATAAATATGAAATATCCTTTGCTTGCCATCATGAATTCATAGTTGGAAATTTTAGATCCCTAAAAAGAGGTGATCTATATTTAATCGGTTGTTGAGTTGGGCCAAACATCCACAAATTTACGAGTATTATCTCTCTTAGTTAGGGTGAGGATCGGGCTTTGAATATAGTTCAAAGGGATCTCTTCCACTAGAGCAACATCCAACTTGAGAATAAAGGAGTGTTTGTTATGTGAGATTCTTGTGGCCTTCTCAGCTTTATAACTTTGATCATATTTTCAATTTTGATTGGTTGAATAGAGGAGGTAGTTAGAACAAGGAAAATGAGCCATGGTTAGCATTCCTAAAAATTAGGGCAGTCATCGTAGTAGCTATAAGGATCAACTTTGAAACTTCCACCAATGTTGAAGAAGATATAACCATAAAAATCCCCAAAAATTCTTGAAACCAAACACATGAATGATGGTGTTAAAAAAAATTGAAAGTACCACAAACACTAAATGGGAGAACACATTAGAAAAAATACCAAAGGTAAAAGCTATATGTACCTAGAATAGACGCAAGAAAAGGAACATGTATTAGAAAGAATATTTTCAGACACCAAACACAAAATTTTAAATGTGAATAAAAACAGAAACTAAAAAACCCTAACTACCATAAAAGCAAAAAAAGCTTGAAAAATCATTATTTAAAAAAAAAAAAAAAAATTCTTTTTTATTTCTATGTTACAAATAAAAGTTAAGAATCTTAAAATTAATAATCCACTTATTTTAAGTTTAACACACTTCAAAATCAACAATATTTAACAAATATATTAAACAATTACTTGAAAAGGAATTTTTATTTTAAATCCTTTAAGTTGTTACGAAAGGAAATGCTTCCACACAAAGTGTTGAGCAACCGCTCAAAATTGAACAATGAGTGCATATGGAGGGTAGGCCATGGACATTTATCTATAACTTGGGCATGCAAGATAATTTATTTTGAAGGACATTACCAACTTCCTAACATGGATTGCAAATTTTTAAATATATTATATTTAATATAAATTTGTAAAAATATATATTTTAAAAATAATAGGAAGATGTTAAGTGTTTTTTTATGGTGTAAATTTTTTTATTATAAAATAAGAGGTTCAAAGTTTAATTTTAAAAAGGAGTAAGATCCTATATCGTATCTCATATATCATATCATATCATATATCATATATCATTTGTATAGTTTGGGTTTGTGTAATTACAAATTGTACAATTTACAATCATACCATGTCCCTCTTGCAAAAATATATTTTATTTCTGAATTGAATGATCTCGAGGTAGGGGTGCCCTTGCAACTCCACTTCCATTTTTTTAGCTTCTACTCCTATATCCTTAGACCAGGTCTACCTCTAAACTTGGTGAATGAGAACTTTGCCTTCCTTAACTTTTCTCATCTGTAAAGTTTACTCTTCCTCACCAAGGAGATGGATGGCTTCTTTGGATTTGAATAATCTATCTAGAAAAATATGGATGAGATGGTTTCCCATCATCCTATTAATCCACATAAATTTATTCTTGAAAGCACGAGGATACGGAAGCAAACAAAAGGGAAAATGTAACGCTAAGTCCTACGAACGAGAATGCATGAAAAGAGGGAAAACAAATGAATTGAAATGAGATTTAAAGCAAATGTAAAAGTGCAGCCCTTTATTTTATTAATTTTCTCGAGATCGGGTTACAATGCATCTCCTCCCTTTTCAGAGGCTGGGAGCACCGGACATAGTTTTGTTACACCACAAATGATACATTCCCCTTTGGGATCTTCCGCGTGCCCACATTGAAAATGGGCGGACCAAACATCGTCACCGCTTGCGTGAGTGCATCTATAGTTCCTTGCTGCCCCTCCGGTGTCAAGATCCTGCATTCAGAGAAACAGTAAACGGTTAGTAGCACCTGCGGATGGAGGGAAACATGCGATCCCCAAGGCCTACGATTGATGCATGCATAAAATAATTAAAATGATAACTAAAACATATCAGAATAAGCTAAAAATTTGAAAGAAGCAAGAAAACATTACCAGGAGCACACTACAAAAGGAACAGTCAAGAAATCTGCCACATATTTCTAATCGCTCCGGGGTGGGACGATTAGGACTGTCATAAAATGTCAGTAGGTGACCTCCTAAATGTCCCATCCAGGGGCCTCCAAAACACCTACAAAGTTGGGGTTAGACAAAACAGGGCATTTTGGGATGACCCAGATGGTCGGATTTTGCAGATTCTGCCTCGATCACCCTGTATCCGATGATGCTCCCTGTATGTTAGTGAAAGCGAGAAACATTGAAAGCACAGTCAAAACTCATCAAAATCACCTGAAATTTAAATGACAGCATATATGGATGACCTAAAATCAAATGCAAAAGAAATAGTAGGGAAATCTACCACATATTTCTAATCGCTCCGGGGTGGGGCGATTAGGACTACAACAGTGTGGGGGGCGCCCGGGGGCAGGACGCCCACCGTTTGGGGCTCGATTTTGGCACCAATCCACTTGGGATGGGTCCAAAACCTCTTATGGGGTTGTGTCAGAAAATTGGGTGGGGTATTGTGGCCAAATGTTCAGGTTTTGGGTCCGGATTGCGCTTCCAATAATCACCCAATAACCTCCCTTCCAAAAGAGAGATCAAGGATGTAAGAAGCACAAACGATGGGTGAGGATGTAATTCGACAGCACTCCATTGCTCCAAATGCTCCTACTCTATTCTTTTTTGGGGTGAGAAGACTCACCATTTTATAGACCTAAGGGTCTCTTGTGAATGAGCATGCAGAGGCGCCACTTGGCCATCATGCCTTGCCAGGGGGAAGAAGATTCCTCCCTGATTAAGGGCTCCATGATTGCCTCTATGACTGCCTCTTTGAGCTCAAAAATGCTCACTCACGCTCCATGCATTGAAGGAGGAGTTAAGTGGTGGATCTGAGCTACCATTTGTCAAGGTTTGACCTTTTTCCCATCAAACCTGCTATTCGCCCCACCCTGGAGCGAATATTGCTAATCGTCCCGGGGTGGGACGAATACCAGTTTGTAATCATCCCAGGGTGGAACGAGTAGGGAGCAGAGTGCCTAAAAGGTGCCAAATTGACCTCTGACCTTCCAAAACTACTGTGGGAGTGGTTAGGACCACTGTTTAACCTCTGGGGCTGCCCTAGGGGTTGTGTATGTCAATTCGATTAGTGCTTGTCATCACATAATCGGATTGGTGTTGTTTTGGTGTCTCTGACTGCCCCTTTTTGGGATGCATTGTGCATGGCGCAGTGTTGAGCAAAAATAGATAACCAAAGCACTAATGATTAGGGTTTCTCAGTAACCTAACCAAATTTTGATGCCCCAAGTATGGAAAGGGCATGCATTCTTGAATCCTTGCTTCTGACGAGCTAAGGAGCTTAGTTCAAGTGTTAACCTTTTTTGGTGAGGTGTTACTTGATCTTGGACATTGTTCAGTCATGAATAGGCAAAGGGCGCAACCTTTTGTCTATGGGAACCTTGAGTTCATGATTCTAGAATGCCAAGTGTTTGATCAGCTTGTGATTATTGCTTGTTTGTTGCCCCAAGCAGGAGCGTGATTGTCTTTGTCAATGATTCTTTGAATGCATGCCATTTCCTTGATTGGGTGTGTATTTGTTGATTGGTGACTAAGTGTGACTACCCCCTCAAGCGACGAATCGATGAGGGAATGACCGACATGAGAAAAGTGACGAGTCGCTTGACCCAAGATGACTTTTGTAAGGGTGCCTTCAGTTGTTTTTCGTTGAATGCTTATGCAGTTTCCGAACAATTTGACCTATTTTTGGTGGGTGTTAACCCTTTTTGTGATGCCGTTTGGGGATGAAATTCTCGAAAATCCGTCCTCCCATGGAGCGGTCCGGCTATGGTAGCCTTCTTAGGGAGTAGGATAGTGAGGATTTGTGACCCCGACGTCTATTTTGAATGCCAAGAAGCGCAGGCGCAAAGGCACCTTGTTCGACAATGTTATTGCTATTTTTGGGTGGGTTTGGACCCTTTTTGTGATGTCGTTTGGGGATGAAATTCTCGAAAATCTGTCCTCTCGTGGAGCGGTCCGGCTATGGTAGCCTTCTTAGGGAGTAGGATAGTGAGGATTTGTGACCCCGACGTCTATTTTGTATGCCAAGAATGCACGCGCAAAGGCGCCTTATTCGGCAATTTTATTGCTATTTTTGGTTTTGACCCTTTTTGTGCGTTTGGGGATGATTTTGAAATCATCCTCCTGGGGGTCGGCTTGGTACCTTCTTAGGGTAGTGTGTTTGTGACCTGACGTCTATTTTGTGCATTTTGGTGCAGTTTTTGCTATTTTTTGATTTTCTTGCTCTGTAATCGTCCCAGGGTGGGATGAATACCATTTTTGTAATCGTCCCAGGGTGGGATGAGTGCTAACTAGAGTGCTCATCCCAGGGTGGAACGATTACAAGCCTAAAAGCCTATTTAAGGGCCAAAACTAGGTTTTGGGCTCATTTGCACTTTGTTTTTCTGGCGATTTGGAGCTGTGAGGAGGAGGAGGTCGAGTTCGCGTAGCAGAGCGCTGTCAAATTTCTCGGACACCATGAGTTCATGGACTGGATCATCAAGTGGCGGAGCTGAAGCGAGACTGGTAAGTGCTCCTTCTCTTTATTTTGCTTGTTTTATTTTATAGTTTAAAACCACAATTTTTTTTTCTTTGTATTTCGTTTTTTGATTTAAACTAAAATAAAAACCCTAGTTTAATGTTTGTTGTTTGTTTGAATTTGTGCTTTGTATTGCTTTGTTAGAACTATGATCGAAACCCTAGTTGAAACCATGTTTATTTTGTTTTTGGTGTAAACTAAAAAAGAAAACCCTAGTTTAAACTAAGATCGAAAACTTAGCTTTTAAAAAAATTGTTTTTATGTTGTTTTCTATTTTTTATCAGTTTAGACTAAGGTTAAACCCTAGGTAACTGAAAACTATTTGTGTGTGTTTTTTATTGGTTTTTATGTTTTAAACTTAAGGTTCAAACCCTAGGTAACTGAAAACTTTTGTTATTGTGTTTTGTATTTTTTAGTTTGACACTAGAATGAAAACCCTAGGTTAAAGTGTTTTACTTTGTTTTTTGTATTTTTATTTATCAGTTTGAACTAAAGTTAAAAACCCTAGGTAACTGACAAATGTTTATTTTGAATTTGTTTTTTTTTTTTTTGTTTTTTATTTATCAGTTTGAACTAAAGTTAAAAACCCTAGGTAACTGACAAATGTGTTTTTTTTTGTTTTTTGTTTTTTATTTATCAGTTTGAACTAAAGTTAAAAACCCTAGGTAACTGACAAATGTGTTTTTTTTTTGTTTTTTTGTTTTTATTTATCAGTTGTAACTAAAGTTAAAAACCCTAGGTAACTGACAAATTTTTATTTTGAATTTGTTTTTTTTTTGGTTTGATGTAATGTATTTTTGTTGTTTTTTTTTTTTTATCAGTTTGAACTAAAGTTAAAAAACCCTAGGTAACTGACAAATTTTTATTTTGAATTTGTTTTTTTTGATTGCATTGTTTATTTGATTTTTTTGAATGTTTGTATTGTACATGTTGTTAATGTTTTTGCTGTACATTTATTAAATGTTTTTGTTGTACATTTTTTTTTTGTTTGTTTTTGATTTTTTTATTTTTTTTTTTTTTTGTTCATTTATTAAATGTTTTTGTTGTATAGTTTTTTTTTTTTCATGTTTTTAATGTTTTTGTGTTGTTTTTTATTTTTAGGTGGTGAAGAGCCGGTACCGTGTGTCGACGGTGTTTTCGGAGGCACGGGAGGCGCTGACTACGGTGGACTAGGATTGGCTTGATGCCCTCGGGCTCAAGCATGTGACTCGGTTAGAGCCTATGGTGGGGGATCGGGCATATCTGACTGCCTTGATCAGCTTATGGGATCCCCGCACCAATACCTTTCATCTCCCAATAGGGGAGATGATGGTGACTCTTGAGGATGTCTATCGGATTCTATGGATTTCGATAGATGGGCTTCCTATTCGGACTACTTCACGTGATCAGCGGACGGTGGTGCTGACATGGTGCTTCGGGCATGGGGTGGATAGTCCGATGGAGAGAGGCGAGAGGGGATTGCCTGATTGGTGGTATTTTGGTATGGTGGTGGTTGGAGAAGGGCGTGTTGGGGGTGAGGCATGCACTACTGATGACCCTCATCTCCAACATGCTGCTTCTTGACTCCTCGGGTGTGAGGTTCTCATGGAACCTGCTGGAGGTTGTTTTCAACTGGTTGAGTGTCCGACCTTAGAGCCACTGATTATGAGGTGGGGTCAGACACTACTGGCATAGCTCTATGATGAGTTGTACGAGGTCCACTACCGGAGGTGGAAGGGGATTGGATGCAGCTACCTGTTGCAGTGTTGGGGATGGCAGCACATAGCTATGGAGAGGCCACAAGGTTTGTCATGGACTACTCGAGTAGAGATGGTGGATAGGGAGATAGGGTATGCGGCTCTGTGGTGGAGGTCTGAGGAGCAAGGGCAGAGTCGGTGGTGGGTAGGTGTCGTAGGGCACTATGCTGATGCCTTTGTGGGTCTTGCTCTAGGGGAGGTGTTCTGGCATCCATACCGGGACTGTCCGGCTGGCCTGAGGTTGGAGAGTGGCTCTGATGGGTGCGTTGGGGGAGATGGCTGATCGGGTGGCATGGGACCGAGTAGGAGTACTTCTCGTACGTTTGAGTGACGTGATAGTTTGGGGTGTGCCAGGGATTGCCTGGTGAGCCCTTGATTTATCGACGTTGGGGTGATGAGAGGACTCTAGCCTAGCCGATCATCGAGCCACTGGGTGAGGAGTCGGATGTAGCGATCGATGTCCCTGATGTGGACAATGTCGGGGTGACTACAGAGTATGACCAGTGGTGGACGATGCGGTGATGGCGGGGCGAGGGGCCTCTAGGAGGTCCAGAGGTGGTAGCAGTAGGTGGGGAGGGTGCAGAGGCATCGGGAGAGGGTTGGGGGGCTCCGCTCGAGGATGCGGACATGGTGGAGGTTGATAGCTTTGGGGGGGATGATTTTGGGATTCCGGAGCAGCCGGATATGTAGGACGTCCCGAAGTAGTGGGAGCCGAAGCAGCCTACCATCCTAGATATGCCTATGCCTCAGGCAGTCCCAGAGGGTATGGAGGTGAGGCATCACACTGAGATAGCATGATTGGAGGATCTGCTTTGAAGATGGGATGAGGAGCTCGGGGATGCTTTATAGGAGAGGGATCTCCTATGGACTCATTTGGTGGAGTGGGAGAATGCATTGGCTACGTACCATCGATGGGATGGGGACACAGATGCTTCATGGGAGAGGGATCTCCTATGAACTCAGTTGGCACAGTGCGATGATGCATTGGCTGCGTACCATCGATGGGAGATGGATTTGGTTCGGCATTGGATGGAGTTGGAGGCAGAGATTATCCACCTCGGTGGGCGGTTACTTGAGCTCCCTGGAGGTGGATCTTTGTGCCGAATGAGAGACAACGATATTGAGCAGTCAACATCTTCTCATCGTAGGCGGTTGGATGAGGGGGGCGCTAGTGGGCATGATGTGGGGGCTAGCAGAAGCCGCCCTGAGAGGTCCCATAGGACCCACACCACTAGGGGTAGTTCCCGTCGCACCGATCCTGCGTGATCATGGTGGTCGATGCCCTAGGCTTGGGGGTTTTTGAGATTTTACTTTTTTTGGTGAGGTCCGAGGACCATTTATTGTAGCCTGAGGGCCTTTTTGATGATATATATACATGACTTTGCTTTTGTTATGATACACTTGTCATGATTTATTGTTATTTTTATGCACATTTATTGATGTTGATGTATGTATGTTTATTTACATTGATGTATGCATATGTTATGATGAATGTGAATGTTTCTAATTTATATGATATGCATATGGAATGGATGAAATGCTTTGTTGATATTTTGCGGTGGCACCATAGACTGTTCAGGACTTACTGGTTTTTTGTTCTTAGGTGATTGCCTTGTTTAATGACTTTGCATGTATATATTTTTTGTTTTTGTTTTGTATTTTTTGATGGTGATGTAAGAATGGAATGTACCACAGGTGTGTTAAAATGTAGTTAAGGTTTTTTGAGACTCAGATGTTTTAACTAACTAGCCAAGACTGTACTTTTATCTTACAAGACTTTTGAACAAGGTATGAATCAGACTTGAGTTTGACCAAGTTATTTTGCATCCCTGTGTGTGCAATTGAGTTTGTTCATGTGGTATTTGTCAGGATACCGCTAGTGCCAGATAGGCTGTCAACCAAACCTGTACTGAGGATCACCTAATTAGCTCCACTAATTCCTTTGTTGTATTTAGTAAGATTAATCTATGGTGCTATCTAGGATACCATAAGCTAGCTCATCCACATGCAAACATTGATCTGTACACAATTTAATGTGATAGATATATCGTCATGCGGGAGGTTTGCCACTAGTGACCGATAGGCTATCCACCAAATCGAGTGCGAGGATCACCTCATGACCTTTCGAATGCTGAGAGTTCCAGGGATTCAAGTTCGACTCCCTTATTTTCTTCAATTGTATTGGGATACTTGCTCTTATATAGTGATAAAAATCACTGTTTATTTTTGTTTTTTTCTTTTGAGCAAGGGATTGGGATTTTGAGTGATGAGAATCACTATTTCTTGTGCTTTTTGATGTATGCACTTTGTGGGTTTTGATGTCAAACTTTGGAGTTTGTACTTTGACTTTTTGCAATTTTTTTTTTGATGTTTGCAACTTTTTGAGAATTTGGGATGCTTGGGGAATTGGGTAGGGAAGATGCTTGTCCTTTTTCCAACTCTCAGCATTCTTGGGGTCATTCGCATAGGGGGATGAGCGAGATAACCTTTTCACTGTATGGTATCCTGGATTGCTTTGCAGGTTTCATATTTCGTTCACACAACTTGGGAATTTTTATGTGTTTTAACTTGTGTTGGGATGCTACGTAACAAGGTGTGATCCAAGTAGAACTCTACCTTTGTAAAATTTGTTTGACTTTGTACAGTTTTTGGCTAGAAATCTAATGACATTTGAATGATGAAAGACCCTAGATACATTAGAAGACAACTGACTATGATATGGTGAAAAATGTGGATGGCGTTTATTTTTGTTGGATTATTTTCAAAGTGGAAAAATGTGGAAAATGATGGAATTGCCGAGTAATTACAGTCTATGGTGCTTTTGACTTGTATGATCAACAAATGTGCAATGTATGTATGCGATGCCTAATGCGTCTATATTTTTGTTTTGATTTGTAAGAGTATGCATGGAAGTGAGATGCAATTTTTTTGTTATTTTTTATTATTTTTTGTTTTTGTTTGTTTTTGAATATTTGTTTTTGACCAAGCGATTGTGGGAACCCTTGGAGCTTTTGGTTTGACCAAAGGGTTTATGGACACCTTTGGGGCATTTTTTGGTTGACCAAGCGATTATGGGAATCCTTGGAGCTTTTGGTTTGACCAAAGGGATTATGGGCACCTTTGGGGCATTTTGGGGTTGACCAAGCTATTATGGGAATCCTTGGAGCATTTTGGTTTGACCAAAGGGTTTATGGGCACCTTTGGGGCATTTTGGGGTTGACCAAGCGATTGTGGGAATCCTTGGAGCTTTTGGTTTGACCAAAGGGATTATGGACACCTTTGGGGCATTTTGGGGTTGACCAAGTGATTGTGGGAATCCTTGGAGCTTTTGGTTTGACCAAAGGGTTTATGGATACCTTTGGGGCATTTTTGGGGTTGACCAAGCGATTGTGGGAATCCTTGGAGCTTTTTGGGGTTGACCAAGCGATTGTGGAAATCCTTGGAGCTTTTTGGTTGGGCTATGTCTCTCTTAAATATGGAATGGCCTCAAATGACTGATGTTCAAGGGTTCTAGTTCCTTGATTCCATCAAGAGAGGCTAGCCGGTATGTCCCAGGTCCTATTTTACTATCAATTACATAAGGACCTAACTAGTTTGCCATGAACTTGTCCCTTAGATGGGGCGGCAAGTTAGAGTTTTGTTGGTTCTCTTTTAAGACCAGGTCACCAACTTGAAAGTCCCTCAGGTGAACTTTCATGTTGTATGCTTTCTTAAGTCGCTCTTGGTAGATACGCAAATGCTCGAGAGCATTGATGTGTCATTCATCAAGCAACGTAAGCTGGTCTAACCGAGGCCTACTACGTAGTGTCATCATCGATGAACTCTTGCATTGATATGCGTAGGGAAGGAATTTCCAACTCGAGAGGCATGACTGCCTCGGAGCCATACACCAGCAAAAATAGAGTTGCCCCAGTGGGCGTCCGAATGCTAGTGCGATAAGCCCAAAGAGCAAGTGGTATTTGAATGTGCCAATCCTTATGACTATCTGTGACTATCTTTTTGAGGATGGCAACTAGCATTTTGTTTGACACCTCTGCTTGCCCATTTGCCTGCGGATAATAGGGTGTCAAAAAACTATGCTAAATTTTGTACTTTATGGTCAAAGCACGCACATCTTTGTTCTTGAATGACGTCCCATTATCCGAGATGATCTTGGATGGAATACCAAAATGACATATGATGTTATGTAAAATAAACTCCGCAATGTGGGTTCCAGTCGTAGAGGTAAGCGAAATTGCTTCCACCCACTTGGTGAAGTACTCTATGGCCGTTATGATGAACGTGTGATGACCTGACGACGTAGGGGAGATCTTTTCGATTAGATCTAAGCCCCACTATGAGAATGACCAAGTCGATTGGATCGGCTGCAAGGCCTGAGAAGGTACATGTGTCAAATTAGCATGGTGTTGACACTTCACGCACTTCCTTACATAGGTACAACAATCTCGCTCTAAATATGGCCAATAATAGCCCATGCAAAGAATGCACTTTGTGATGGCCATACCATTGAAGTGGCCACCGCATGTACCATCATGCGCTTGGGTGATCGCCCAAGTGGACTCCTTCTTGGTCCAAGCAATGAAGGAGGATCCCTTCATAGCTTTGATGGTACAAAATGTCTCCTAGCAAGACATGTTTTGCCACTTTCTATTTGAATGATCTTTTCATGGTGTGCGTCAATCCAAGTGGGAGGTTACCTAGCTTGAGGTAGTCTCTTATGGGTGTGTACCAATCCTGCTGATCGGAAGCCTCGATGGTATGAATAGCCAATCCCTCTTGAAGTTCATCCCTAGCAAAAGTTGAGCGGGAAAGAACTTGTAAGAATAGCGTTGTGTTGCTATTAAGGGGAATAGGGGAGAACAAGGACCCCAAGTTGGCTTGATTCAGACAATCATGGATTCGAGAGAACCTATCTTGAGATGGTTCAATCTGGATCAGGTGGATTCTTGGTGTTAAGTCAGAGCTTACACGCTCCATCATGGATTGCGATAGTGTTTTGACTTGAATGGTTGTCATATCACCAAAACTGTCTTGCGGGATTAGTGACCCCAAGGAGGCCATAGTGTCCGCAAAATGATTTGATGATCGAGGGAGTGCCTCGATGTCGTACCATTCAAGATTTGCTAGGAATTTGTCCACAAGGGCTTTGTAGGCCTGCAGAACTAGGCATTTACATTGGAATACCCCTTTTACTTGGTTGAAAATTAACAACGAATCACCAAAGATGTTCAAGCATTTGATGTTCATGGTGATTGTTGTCTGAAGACCTATGAGCAAGGCTTCGTATTCTATGTTGTTATTGGTGCACAGGAAATCAAGTTTAAATGATAGAGGCATTGGAGCCCCTTGCGGTGTGAAGAATACGATTCCCGTGCCACCCCCTTGCTCACATTTAGAACCATCAAAGAATAGGGTTATGTCGGCATGTGATTCAGGCTCATCAGAATCTAGCGATTCTGAGACATGGAAGACCCCATCATCGGGTAGCTCTATGGTCAGAGGCTGATCATCTTCGAGAGGAGCCTCTGCTAGTTGATCGGCGATGACTTGACCTTTGATGGATTTTTGTCCAATGAATTCGATGTCAAACTCCGTCAACAACATGATCCATTTCATCGTGCGGCTACTATGATAAGTATGACTCATCATGTACCACAATGGATTCTCCTTAGACACAACATACGTCGTGTTGCTCAGCATGTAGTGGCATAGCTTTTTGGTAGCAAACACCACTGCCAAGCATAGCTTCTCGACGTAGGCATAGTTAAGTTCATAACTGACCAGGGTGCGGCTAAGATAGTAAGTAGCCTGTTCTTTGTGTAGTTCATTTTTCTGGGCTAGCATGGCGCCCAGTGCCACCTCGATAGCTGAGATGTATAAATAGAATGGCACTCCTGGTCTAGGTGGTGCCAATACTGGTGGTGAAGCCAAGTATTGTTTAATGTCATCGAAGGCGGACTGACACTCGTCATCCCAGTGAAATGCTACCCCCTTGTGCAATAATTTATTCATGGGTCGGCACTTGTCAGATAGCTGCGCTATGAAGCGCTTGATTGACGTGACCTTTCCCTGCAGGCTTCTGAGCTGCTTGATGGTAGTTGGGGGGAGCATTTCAAGGATTGCCTTGACTTTATGTGGATCCACCTCGATGCCTCATTTTGAGACTATGAAACCCAAGAGTTTTCTAGATGTGATGCCAAATACGCACTTCTTGGGGTTTAGTCTGACTTTGTGTTCGATGAGGCGATCGAGGATCTTGCTTAAGTCATCGAGATGATCTGGGCACAAAAGAGATTTGGCCAAAAAATCATCCATGTAATCTTCCAAAGTTTTATGCATGTGATCATGGAAGATGTATGTCATGGCACGTTGGTAGGTGGCGCCAGCATTTTTAAGGCCAAAGGGCATGACCTTATAACAAAATGTCCCCCAAGGCGTTGTGAATGCCATTTTTAGTTGGTCCTCGAGATTGATACGAATCTGATTGTATCCCGAGAAACCATCCATGAGGGATAGCATTTCGTGGCCCGCTGTAGCGTCTACCAATGCGTCAATGCTAGGCAAGGGGAAATCATCCTTAGGACTCACTTTGTTTAGATCTCAAAAATTAGTGCATATGCGAATCCTCCCGTCGGGCTTTTTGATGGGCACCATGTTGGACAACCATGGTGGGTAATCCACATAGATGACAAACTGTGCATCCAAAAGCTTTTGTAATTCATATTTGACCATTAAGGCCACTGTTGGGTGCATCTTACATAGTTTTTGCTTAACTAGCTTGACTATCGGATCAAGCGTTAGATTATGTGTGACTAGCTATGGGTCTAGCCCCGACATGTCTTTGTAGGACCATGCAAAAACCTCCTTCTTCTCTTTGAGAAGGGCAATGTAGTCGGCTTGCTCTTTGGGGGATAGACTTACCCCCAGCTTGATGATCTATGGATTCATTGGATCAGAGCCGATGTCTACATCAGTCGTCTCCTCGATTGACATGTGGGACCCATCCTCCAACTGGTGTGGAGTTGGGATCAAGTGGATATCATTCGCTAAATTCAGATCTGCATTAGGAACTTTGGGTCCCTCTTCAGCATGGAAGATATCCTGAGTTGGTCCTGGGGTGAAATGGAACATCCCACCGCAAGGCCAGTACTCTGATGGGGATGGTGGTGAGTTAGCGCGATCCCAGTCTATGGCATCTAGGTCTAGATACAATGACCATGCTGGATCGGCTGGATTGCGGATGGGGGCGGTTAAGTCAATGGAGATCATGTTGATGAAATGATTTTGGTCTCCATTACCATGGGTGTGGTGACTTGGACTTCCTTGATGATTTTTGTGCTCCGGATCTGGCTCTGGGGGTATTGGCACAAATGGATTGGCCCTATGTGCGGATAGAAGGATAGGGTCTACCCTTGGCATTGATAACTCTATAGGGTCTCTGGGCGGAAGGTGCTCTCTATATGCCCAAAGTGGCGGATGCAACACTTGGTCCAACTATGCTGGGTTTAGGTGCCACCTATGCCTTGGCCCCATGTTTAGTTGTTCAAACATGTCATCAATATCCATGGGGTATTGTTGCTGCCACATATGATTGAGATATGCCATCTCAGTTTCATCTTCATAATCACTGTCGGAGATCCACAGGCCTTCGTTGGCTCCGATGACTATTTGCGGCATGTGAGGCTCATCCTGCTCGAGCAAATTGATCTGGTCCCATCGGGGTTGTTCCGCTCTCTACGGGGGGACCTGATTTTCTTGAGGTGGCACTTGCTCGATTGGAGCATCCAAAGGGAACATTGCCAAGAGGCTTTCTTGGTAGTCATCCATGGGGGTCACTTGTGAGTGATTGCTATCCGATTTGAAAGGGTCCCATGGTGCTACCTCATACTCTGACTCATCTTTCAAAGATCCTTCCTGACCTTGTCTATATCCCTCTTGTAAGTGAGTTCTCGAACTTTCTCCTTTCTCGATCAAAGGGATGGGGCTATCAAGGTCAACAAGGTGTGTTGTCAACAATGGGAGATAATCCCCCAATGTATATGTTGTGTTAGGATTGGCATATGGATCTAATGCCAACCCATCCTTGTTGCCTATCCCTAGGCCTTGCATGTTCTCTACCAAGATGTCCAGGGGGAGGGGGTGGTTGAACCCTACTCCTGACTTGTCGTATGGCATCTGATATCTCGGTTGGCAAAGAACACGCACTCCTTGCTCATATCTGCCCAACCCATATCCATGCCAATTGCATTGGCCAAGATATCTCAAAGCAAAGTCTGGGTTGGACAAATAGTTGACGTCCTCAGCAAAGGGCTCTTCATCTTCTTCTTCTTGCATGTAAGGTTCAATGCCATTATCGAGGCCCCCATATACAAAGTTTGTCTGATTTGGTGGGTAGCCTAGAGGAACAATAGTGCCGATGGGGAGGCGAGGTCTCCCCATGTCCTGCATGGACTCAATTGCGGGCGTTGCTACAATGTTTCGTACTAGATACTCCCCCAGGCCCGTATTGGCCATCTCAACGGTGATTGTTGGCGGTTGAGGGGGAGGGAATGGGAGTTCTTCCTGAGTCCACTCCATGTCGGGCGAACTAGGCGTCTCGACTTCCATTCGGCTAGGCATCTCCTCGGTAGAGATGGTTGAGACTGATGGCGGTGCCTCTTCCAGGGGTTTCTTCCCTTTGTCCTTCGGTGTGGCCACCGTAGGTGGCATCATTGGTGAAGGACCAGATGATGAAGATGGGCCCGACTAGGGATTTGATGGACTTAACAGTGGGGATGTATGCGAAATCGGACCCTGTTTAGATGGATTCAACTAAAAATCCAAATGTGTTGATGGAAGGGTCGATTGTGGCATCAGCTACACCACATTGCAATACTTGAAGGGCTCTAAGTCCATCGGGACTACATGCACTTGCCCTTCGAATGTGTACTTTAGGCATTGGTGGGCTATCGAAGGGACACACTTCATGTCCCTGATCCAAGGCCGGCCCAGCAAGATATTATAGGCCATCTCACCTTCCAAGATGTGGCACAACGTAGGAATAGTCTTTTGTCCCACCTGGATGGGCAGGACAATTGTGCCAACCATCGAGCATATCACATCATTGAATGCTCACAGAGTATAGGTGGAGGCCACGATGTGAGATGCTGGCAACTTTAGGTGTTTCAATGCCGCTATTGTAATTATATTACTGGATGAGCCAGTGTCCACCAACACCCTCTTATATGAAATCCCGTTGACCCACGCAATGACGTGCAAGGGTGGATCCACCATGTCACCGATCCATTGATTTCAGCTCGTCCTCTCTAAAGGTGATGACTGGCTCGGTGCATCATTTGACATGTCCCACGAAGTTGTTGAAAGAGTTTGCTTCATGGGGCTACAACTCGATGGCTTTTAGTATCTCCATTAGAGCCTCCCGATGGGGTGATGATTGTTGTATGAGCTCATAAATGGAGAGCCTAGCCGACGTGGTCCTCAAACTTTGGGTAAGTTTGGTCCAAATCGTGGCCACTGGTCTAGGCAGAGGAGGTTGCGTAGGGTGTTGTTGAGGTTGTGACGTTGATGGAACCTCTCCTGTAGCCACCGAGGGGGTAGCTCCTGGGTACCTCTTATTCTGAGTCACTATGCTTATCATCCCTACATACCCTTGCATGGGGCAGTTTTGTGTCACCTCATTGACTTGAAGGGTTTTTGCCTACGCATCATGGGAAGGCAAGGGGTCTTTGAAGACCTCCATCTATTGGTTGTTTGGTGCTACGAGATTATCCACCACTAGAGTCTTGTTGTCGATTAGGTCTTGCACGAAGCTTTTGAACTTCCAACATGCATAAAGGTCATGTCCCTTCTATCGGTGAAACCTACAGTACAAGTCTTCCCTATAACCTTTGGGTTTTGGCGCGTTGGGGTCTATAGGTCGACTCTCTGGTAGGTTTATCAAGTTTGCCACTGACAAATGGTCAAACAAGGAGTCTTTAGACTCTGTAAAGGGTGTGAATTGTCGCCTAGGGTGACGCTACTGATTTTTCTCTTGTCGATGATTTTCTCTTTCATAACTGTCAAGAGGGACCACTTGATAGTTAGCCTTTGGGGGCTATGTTGCTTGTGCAGGCTTAGGCATGTTTATAGCAACCTGATTGACCATAGTGGGTTTCGGTTGCGTGGTCCCTATTTTGGCATTTTTAGGCCACTCTTTCTTTCATGGATTGGCAATCTCGCCATCCTGTATCTTGATCTCCTCAATGATTCTGGCTTGCGCCAGGGCTTCCTCAAGAGTGGCATATTGTTGTAGCTACAATAGCATAGAGATCGACCTCAAACAGCTCTTTGAGAACATTTGGGTCAGGTCAGCCATGGGAGGGAGGTAGGGCAGCTTTGAAAGCAATGTCCTCCATCGATTTCCATAGGCCACCATGGTTTCTTCCTCATATTGCTTGAGGCTAGCTAGGTCGCTTAGTGATGCCTTCTTCTTGGTGTTGAAGGTGAAGCATTCGAGGAACGCGTCCACTAGCTGATCCAAGTTATTGATGCTATGTTTTGGCAACTGAGTGAACCAATCCGAGGTAGGGCCTATGAATGTGGTTATAAATGTTCTTAGCAGCAAAGCATCATTGTCCTGAATGCCAAAGCATTGGCTCAAGAATCTAGTCATGTGCTCTTGGGCATCCTCCTCCCCTCTAAAGATTGCCAACTAGGGTAGTTTAAAGTGTTTAGGGTATGGGGGTGCCGACACTGATGGATGCACAGGGTGACTGTAGAGTTGGCGTAAAGTGGGCTTTTGGGGCCCAAAAGTCTTGGTCTCCATAGACTCTAAGTGCTCTAGCAGCGCTTTATATGCATCGAAAGATTTGATCTCTTCCTCCTTGGTTTGTTCCTACTGCGGGTTGTGGGGAACTTGAGGCCTATGGAGGGGTGGCCGGATAGCACCCCCTCTGCCTTGGTAGGGCATTTTAGCCCGCTCTTCTTCTTGCTCATACTCCTCATAGGCTTCTTGAGGAGTTCTCGGGCGTGACCTATAAACATGGGTGGGTGCCCATGGAGGGTGCCCATCATTGGCTCTAGGGGTGGTCTCCCGCTCAGGTCTAGGAGGCCTCGGAGGCAGCATTTGGTAAGGTCATGGAGACCTATCTCGCACCAAGGGGTTGTGCCTCTCATACAACTTTGTTCTATGCGTGCGAGGGGTTGGGACCCTCTCAGGCATAGTGGTCTAGAGCAATTCATCTATCTGACGCCGAATGCGCTCTTTGCTAAGGTGATATAGGTGCTCCAACTATTGTTGGTCTTGCTCAAGCTGCGTGATTTGTGCTTGGTGGGTGGCATGTCTGGAAAATGCCAGGTCAATTTGTTCCATCGTCTTGAGTCTAGGAGGCCTAGATGCCTCTCCTACATATTTATCTTGGTCGTGATGATCCGAGATCTCTATAGGTCACTTTCCTCTATCGAGGTTGGCGGCATTCACCTGAGGCTCTGGCCTTAGTAGGTGATCCTGATAGATAGCAGGTGTGGAGGGGCATTGCTCCCATGCTATGTATTGCTCTTGAGGAATGTAATGGTCTTCCTCATGCTCCCTTTCGTATATGTGAAAGGGGCGGGCAGAGTTGGCTCGCCCTGTCTAAAGAGCCTTGTGCTCTAGATTTGGCTTGTTATTCCTAATAGTGATGAGGGGTAGAGGAGGGATGACATAATCATGTGGCCCCTCCTTATGGACCCTATGCTATTCTAGCACTTCATTGCATGGTGGCCACTCATAACGAGCATCTAAGGGAGCCTTCCCATTTATGTTGAGTGCCACATGTAAGGACTCCTCCTGAAAGGGTCTATGCTGAATGGGAGTGCCCCTCGAAGGGGTGCCTCTATAGTCCCATTCTGAAATGGCATGATGTGGACTATCTTGTGGGTCAGGCCACCAAGGTGGTATGACCAAGTCCTTGGGGCTGTAGCGGAGGTGACTTGTGCCCCCTTGTACACTCTCTATAGCTTTCGCCCATGATTGGGCTTGGCTATGGGTGTACACCATGGTGGTGTCTCTCTACAAGCTATGTAGGTTTTTATATTTTTATGCTACACTAAACAAAGGGAACCACACAATCAAAGAAGTGATTATCTCGTTTATAGATTAAAGGTGTGCCCTAAATCTGGTTTAGTGTGTTTTGATTTTTTTTTTGAAAGCTTTGCAAAGAAGTGTTGTTGTACATGCAATATGATGGCTCTTATGTCTCCCAAAATGGTCGCCCCTTCAATATACCATTGCCAGGCCGTTATACCAAACCTCTCAATATACCCGCCCTTACATGAGGGAAACTATTGGTACGTGAGAGTAGAATGGTACATGGAACATAGGCGGTACGAAAGGGGAATCACTCTATTTTTGACACCTACCATAGAAGACTTATCCTCATGCACTGGGAATCACCCCAGCTACACTTGGTCAGCTTTCATCAGGATTTACGTCTAGCAACAGTAGCGATCGGGGTTATGTATGCAAAAATTCAAGCCAAGGTGGTGATGAAATCCACCGTTGGTCTTGATCAAGGGTTGGGGTTTTACGACCAACTCCTTGGTGTTTAAATTACCACATGGTGTGTGGGGTTCTTTTTATTTGCACAAAGAAAGAAAAACATGCAGCAAAAATCTCCTATGCAAGCAAAGAAACATGAAATGACAGAGACAAAAAATAGAAAATGACAGAGGATGCTCAGAACCCCTACCTCTTCTCTGCCCAAACCGGATGCCTCTGAGTTTCTACTATGAAACTACATAGAGAGCTAATCATCCTGGGGTGGGACGAATAACATATCTATATTCGTCATAGGGTGGGACGAATGCCCATTCGTCCCTGGGTGACATGAATTCCAGCTCTGTATTCGTCATAGGGTGGAACGAGCAACAATCCAGTGCTTGAAATATTGACACCTGCAAGCAAAAACACACAAATTTTGATCAAAAATTTGATCTCAAAATCAGGGGATAGTGTCCCATCGTGATCGCCACTGAAAGCACGAGGATACGAAAGCAAACAAAAGGGGAAATGTAACGCTAAGTCCTACGAACGAGAATGCATGAAAAGAGGGAAAACAAACGAATTGAAATGAGATTTAAAGCAAATGTAAAAGTGCAGCCCTTTATTTTATTAATTTTCTCGAGATCGGGTTACAATGCGTCTCCTCCCTTTTCAGAGGTTGGGAGCATCGGACATAGTTTTGTTACACCACAAATGATACATTCCCCTTTGGGATCTTCCGCGTGCCCACATTGAAAATGGGTGGACCAAACGTCACCGCCGCTTGTATGAGTGCATCTATAGTTCCTTTCTGCCCCTCTGGTGTCAAGATCCTACATTCATAGAAATAGTAAACGGTTAGTAGCACCTACGGATGGAGGGAAACATGCGATCCCCAAGGCCTACGATTGATGCATGCATAAAATAATTAAAATGATAACTAAAACATATCATAATGAGCTGAAAATTTGATAGAAGCAAGAAAAAATTACCAGGAGCACACTACAAAAGGAATAGTCGAGAAATCTACCACATATTTCTAATCGCTCCGGGGTGGGACGATTAGGACTGTCATAAAATGTCAGTAGGTGACCTCCTAAATGTCCCATCCAGGGGCCTCCAAAACACCTACAAAGTTGGGGTTAGACAAAATAGGGCATTTTGGGATGACCCAGATGGTCGGATTTTGTATATTCTACCTCGATCACCCTGTATCCGATGATGCTCCTTGTATGTTAGTGAAAGCGAGAAACATTGAAAGCACAGTCAAAACTCATCAAAATCACCTGAAATTTAAATGACAACATATATGGATGACCTAAAATCAAATGCAAAAGAAATAATAGGGAAATATACCATATATTTCTAATCGCTTTGGGGTGGGGCGATTAGGACTACAGTAGTGCGGGGGGCGCCCGAGGGCAGGACGCCCATCGTTTGAGGCTCGATTTTGGCACCAATCCACTTGGGATGGGTCCAAAACCTCTTATGGGGTTGTGTCAACAAATTGGGTGGGGTATTGTGGCCAAATGTTTAGGTTTTGGGTCCGGATTGCGCTTCCAATAATCACCCAATAACCTCCCTTCCAAAAGAGAGATCAAGGATGTAAGAAGCACAAACGATGGGTGAGGATGTAATTCAGCAGCACTCCATTGCTCCAAATGCTCCTACTCTATTCTCTTTTTGGGGTGAGAAGACTCACCATTTTATAGACCTGAGGGTCTCTGTGAATGAGCATGCAGAGGCGCCACTTGGCCATCATGCCTTTCCAGGGGGAAGGAGATTCCTCCCTGATTAAGGGCTCCATGACTGCCTCTATGACTGCCTCTTTGAGCTCAAAAATGCTCACTCACACTCCATGCATTGAAGGAGGAGTTAAGTGGTGGATCTGAGCTGCCATTTGTCGAGGTTTGACCTTTTTCCCATCAAACCTGCTATTCGCCCCACCCTGGAGCGAATACTGCTAATCGTCCCAGGGTGGGACAAATACCAGTTTGTAATCATCCCAGGGTGGAACGAGTAGGGAGAAGAGTGCCTAAAAGGTGCCAAATTGACCTCTGACCTTCCAAAACTATTGTGAGAGTGGTTAGGACCATTGTTTAACCTCTAGGGGCTGCCCTAGGGGCTGTGTATGCCAATTCGATCAGTGCTTGTCATCACATAATCGGATTGGTGTTGTTTTGGTGTCTACAAGTCCATTTCAACTCAATATCCATTAACTCATTACTATCTACAAATTTTGCAAATTTCTCATAGTATTTTGGAGTGATAGGTTCCTCCCACATTTATCTGAGGGATAAAGAAGGGTGTTGAATTCTCCCACCAACATACAACCCTCATTTGAGAAGAAATTACTCATATGGCTTAAAGTATTCCATATTGTTACACGATCTGGAGGATTGTTAGTGGCATAAATATTTGAGATCATCCAACTAATTTTAGTATCTTTATAAAGGAAGATAATTTTTGTGATTCTATATAATGAATATAGAAGTCTATCTTCAGACTTGGTGGGATCCCATAGGCACAGGATACCTGTGAACAAACCATGAGTTGGACTAGTTATGAATTCGCTATTCTTCCAAATATATTTGGAAATATTCTTAGTATTAACTTCCTCAAACATGGTTTCTTGAAGTGATATTATTCTATGTTTAAGATATTTCCTCATGATGATACCACTCACTATTTTGTTATTCCATTGAGGCCTATCACATTCTAGAAGAGGGTCTTTATTTGTGGTGTTTGCATGAAGATTTATTTCCCCTTTTAATATATAGGTGTGGAGGTTTGGATCACTTCCCATATTCTTTGGAAGCATTTATGCTTGATTCGTCTATAAGAGATGAAAGAAGGGTGTACTAGGTGTCATTGGTGATGTCCTCCTTGATCTCTTTCATTCTCAGTTCATAGATAGAAGGTCTACCATTCTTAAAATCGCTACTAATATCGGTAAAAAGTTTTTTCTAACTCATAGTTACCTACTTGGGAGGGCTTGAAGAATACCAAATAACATGGTAATTACTAAATATTATAGAAGATGAGATACGACCATTCTTAGGAGAAAGGGTGTGAAGGAGGTCTAGGGAACTGCTAGACAGAGGAAGTCTTGAAAGGCTAAACCTTGAGGGGGACTGAGGGATAATATCTTCTAAAATAGTATCCCCAAGGGAGATATCCTAAGGGATGTTGAAAAAGGTAACATCAATAGGGTTGGACTCAATAGAATGGGGCTTAACTAATAGCTTGAAAGGGTTGGTGTTAGCAAAGATATAACATACTTGGTCAGGAGAACTTGTTGTAGGTAGGGGCATTAGTTGCTTGCCTTTTGAATTTTCTAAAGAAACATTGGCCAGAGAGTCAACTTGGATGCTTTTTGATGGGGGTTACACAATAGCGTACTAATCCTCATGAGGCTTCTTTGGATTGAACTGCTCTTTCTTGAATTCCCTTATTAGGAAGGGGTATTGCACTCTAAGGTAACCCTAATTTTGGCATTCAATATATAAGGCTAGATTATTCTCATATTCAATGGCTTGGTGCCTATGCTAAGAGCCTAAAATAAGATCAATGTAAGTGGGTAGCTCTAACTTCAAATTGGCATTCATGTAAAGGCTAGTTTAAATCATTTGGAACTTGGATTTAATAGCTAGGTCAAAAGCAATGAGGTCCCCAATAAAATGAGTGATACTCATCAAAATTACTTCATGCTAGAACTAGATGGGATGTCCAGGGAGCCTAACCCAAATGGACACCATATTAATGCTTTGGGTTTCGAGATCAAAATCAGCATCCCACTTTTTAATGAAGACGTTACAACACCTGAAAAACCAAGGGCCTCTAGTGATAATGTGACTGGTGTCATAAAAATTGTTAAATATGATAATAAATAATCCCCTAGGGAGAGAAACCAAATCCAAATTTTCACTTGATCACCATTTGGAGAAGATCAATTTGTGGATGAACTTCATATCCAAATGAGAACCAATGAACTTCCCCACCAGAGACAGAGAGTCCTAAGAAATAAATGAAGTCATAATTTCATATGATATTAGTAACTCACTATAATTTGAGGAAGGAGTCCCAACACTTGTGATAGGAGAGGTTATGGAGGATCCCACCCTTCTCCTAACTATTTTCACAAAGGAGACATGCACTTGAAAATGGAAAGGATCGAGGGGAGGGTCCCCCCTAACACTTGTGACTTATAGACCCTTGTTTTTTCCATCCTAATTTTGTTCCCCTTCATCATAGGACTCATGATTTTTGTTTCCACCATCAGTGGACTTGTGATTCGTTATACCTCCATTACTCGCACACAAGTTTCTTCCATCCCAAGAGTCAAAATTAACTTTCAATTACATCACAACTAAAGATAAATTTCAATATGCTTGTCTTGATATGATTTCTCTTATATCATTCATGGTCCCATATCAAAATATCATATTAAATTTTCCTTTAACTATCATGTTCAAAAAGATAAAATAATTACAAAGGTGTTGATGTGACAATGAAGACTTGTGCATATAGTTGGTTTGTTTGCACATTATTATCATACATATAAATTGTCATTAAAAAAAATTATTAGTAGTCAACTTAAATTCCTTAAATTTATTTAGGCATATTAACCATTGTATGATTATAAACACATTTCTTCAAAGCTAACCTATTTTTTTAGATGCATGTATTAAATATTTAACAATTTTTATAACCCAGATAACCATTTTTTTACTTGCAATTATAACTCTATAAACATTCTATGTTGTGACACACTCCTACACAAAATAGCTTAACTTGTTATAACTTTAATTTTTTTAATATTTAATCATATTTCTAAATTACTAATATACTTTAAATTATTTTTATTTTTGTTGATTAATATAAACTAGCCAAACAAAATCCAAAGTAATGAATTTTAAATTATTGTTCTAACTTAAAAAAAGGGTTTTATATATTGATACTAAAGTTTACAAAGAATAAATAGTTTATCCAACAAGTAGCTTGGAGGTCACAAGATTTTTTTCCAAAATGAGGGACACACAACAAAGAAAAATAAAAAAACTCCAAAAAGCATGTCAGTATACAAAGGACATCGAAAAACCAATTACAAAAGGTATTAAAAATACAAAGGGTGTCATAATCATTGAACTAACCTAAAATATCAAAACCTCCAAAATCATTCTATGTTCTACAGTTGTCTACAGGTGCCAAAATATCCTATGGAACTAAAATATTTAAAGGTTTCATATTCTCAAAAGTATTTGTAATATCCAAAGGCATCAAAATATTCTATAGCTCCAAAATATCCAAGTGCTTCAAATTCTCCAAAGGCATTGAAAACATTAAATGCTCTAAAATTGTAATATACTTTGTATCATATGTGCCACTCATATTGTCTACTTTTATTTTTACTTAATACTCTGATATGAAAATAGGTTGTTTTTATGGCCTCCTTTGCAAGGTGATCAACCATCGTATTGTGCATCATTCCAATCTGGGAATCTTGTATATATTCAAACTTTTTCTCTAGTTTTCTTAGTCTTCTTTGAATAGTTTGAAGTTGAATTTATGAGAATTCCTTTGCCTTAGATAGGGTAGATATGCCAAGTCTCAAATAACCATACACATGGATTTGTTGAATACCTTGTTCTTGAAACAATCTTTATCTCATTTTTACAACCTATCAATTTTACAACATTGTTGGTTGATTTTTTACAAATTTTTTTTGAATTGAAGAGTGAAGGGAACTTTATCTCGAGAGGTATGATTTTTCTAATCTATGGCCTAGAATTTAGGATAATTTGGAGTTCCATTTGGTATAAAAATTGTGTATCCCCTTTTCTTAATCTCCTAATGTCTTCGTTATGATATATAGCTTTTGTGTTTAATATTATCTCCCTTAACACTCTATTGGTTAAAACTCAAAATTTAGTTCTTTTGTCATAAGATAAATATCATGTTTCTTTCCTTCTATAAATGCCAAATGATGAATATTGATATTGAATACCAATTTTACCTTATAATATGGTTATCCTTTAGTCCCCATTTGCACGTTTGGCCCAAACTAGTTAGATATTTTCTAAGTTGATGGTTCTTAATATTGTTGATCCTAGATACTTACTTATTTCAATCTAGATTTGAACTTATTTCTAACACTTAAAAATAAATGTGTTATGTTTCATTATTATTGACACACTTATGACAACTATTAGGCCCCATGATCTTCCTCTTGATGAGATTGTATTTAGTAAGAATCCTTTTTGAGCACAAACCAAGGAAAGGCCTGAATTTTGGGAGGAACCTTCTAATTCCATACCTTGTCTATGGTTGAGTTATTTTTACCCTATTATTGTAATAACATCTCTTAGATGATTTTCTAAACACTCGATTTGCTAATAAATCCCCATACAATTTGATATAGAATTTGGGGAGAGAGTTTAACCCTCTAATTTTGGATGTGCAATTATCTCCATGAGTCTTGGTTAATATGTGGTAGGGATGGATCAACCACCCATTCAATTAAACTTGTAAGAGAGTTAAAACTTGATTGTTGTATGTCCACTTTTAATTTTGGGGAGCAATTCTGAAATAGTGGAGGTTCTTACAAGATTGGATCATTCCATACATTACTTCCTTTACCATCCCCCAAAATCTAGGAAGTATGACTAAATATAATATCTTTAGCTTCCATAATATATTTCTATATTGAGGAGGATCCTACTATACGTTTCACACTCTTTAGGAGCTATATCCTATTAGAGTTCATATATTTGAATTTTAGGATTTGCTTTTATGGGGAGTATGGTAGAGTGAGAAGATTTCAAAGAATATTACAACTTAGTGCCTTGTTAATATTCTTTGTTTTCTTAATTTCTAGGTCTCCTTGGTCCTTTGGCTTGGTAACAATCCCTTGATTGAAAAAATTGAACTTTTTCCTATCCATTTGCCTTCCCCCTTGCCATAGAAAATTTCTTAGCATTGAAATTGACTTTTGCAAGATTTATAAGGGTGCATGATACACCAACAATTGATATATGGTAATACTTATTAGTACTAATTTAATTAAAATAATTCTTCCAACCAAGCTTAACTAATCTATGTTATACTATTGTATTTACCTTGACATATTTTCTAGAATTACATTCTAGGTTTTCTATTTTTTTTAGATTGAATCCCATAGGAAAACCTAGGTAGTTAAAGTAATCATTGCCTTTGTGAAATCCTAAAATAAGAGACAATATTATTATTTTGCTATTGAATTATTTATAGTGTAAAATCTACTCTTCTAGGTGTTTATCTCTATCCTTGTGGCTGAAGAGAAGCAATCTAAAATTTCATTGATCATCCTAATGTTTAGTTTTGTAGATTACTATAGTAAAATGATGTCATTTGCAAATTGAGCATGAGTGGTTGATCTATATCCTATAGCTTCTCTAATTTCAAGGATTTATTTCCTTCTTCTCAATTTGATCAGGGTCCACCCTAGAGTTTTACCTAGAAGGATATACAACTAATATGAGACAGGACACCCTTGCCTTAATCCTCTAGTGGATTTAAAGAAGTTAGTAGGTTCCCCATTGACTAGAGGGACTATCCAAGGTCATTTTATGTAAGCTCTTATCTAGTCTATCATTTGAACTAGAAATCTAAATTTGGCTAAAATATATTTTAGAAAGATAGTATCTACTATGTCCAAGGCATTGGCCATATTGAGTTTAGTCATTATTCTTTTCTTTTTGGACTTGGAACTTGAGTACAGGGATTTTTGAATCATTATAATTTTCTCATATATCTATTTTCTTAGAATTAAACCCCTTTGGTATTGCTCTATCAAATCATTAATCTACCTTTTAATAATATTTATTAGCATTTTAGTCATTATTTTATAAGAGCAATTGCAAAGATAGGTAGGTCTAAATATGTCAAAGGTAATTATATTTTTTATTTTAGGATTAAAGCTATACAAGTGGAGTTCATCAAAACAAATAACTTACCTCTTATCCTTGTCCCTTCTATCATTATCAATAGGTCATCTCCTATAATTCCATAAAAATATTGATAAATATTGTTGGTGAAGCAATTTGGTCGAAGAGATTTATCCTTGGAAAATGAGCATATAAATTCTTACAACTCTTATCTAGTTACCGATGAAGAAATATCTTCTCTATCTACTTTTTTCAAAATAAGGATGTTGTTAAAGAGAGTGGTTTGAGCTTGTTGATTTACTATTGTCTTTGTGAGAAGATCCAAGTAATAATATCTTATTAGTTTTTTTATGAATTCCTGATTAGAATAAATAACTCCAAATTTATGAGTTTCTTTGATTGTATTTTTTTGGTAGTGTTACATTTTTTTAGATGAAAGTACCTTGTATTTTTTAGAAAAATTAAATAAAAAAACTTTTTTTTCCGAAACCCCTGATGGGATTCGATCTAAGGACCTCTGCATCCTACCCGCAAGAATTAGCCACTGCACCACGTGGCTCCAGTGAGAGGAATGCAGACCTCTGCCTGCTTAAACCCTCTGTCATCCGCGATGACAAAAATAAATAAATAAAACTTGTTTTTTTACCCCGATGAGAATCGACCCCGGGACCTCAGTGCCGCAATCAAACAAACAAACCAACCATGCTAAGCACTTCGGCGGGTAAGGAAAGGAACCACCTATTCCTTATACCATCTTCGGGCGGCAAGATTTAAAAAAAATAGCATGGATTTATCCCACATGCAGTGGGAGGAAGACAAATTTGTCTTCAAATATGCATGAAGGCGCATTAACCTTCGATTGCCTTCGGGCAATCACTCCCCAATGCTATGCTTGCTCCTCGACAAATCTGTGTTCGCCACGTGTCTCCCTCAGACAAATCCACTTTCACCACGTGGACAAACCAATTTTTGCCACGTCACCACATGCTCGACCACCATGTCAGCTCGATCGCCACGTCAGCTTGCCACCTCTGCTCACCACGTCGACCACCACGTCAACTCTCGATTCGCCTAGTTAGCGCTCTGTCAATGCCTGCCATGTATCATCTATCGCCACCTCAGATCCTCGAGCTACGTGTCCGAGTCAGCTCTCAGCTTCGCCTGCCATGTGTCACCTTAGAAATCATGCAGCCTCAAAATTTGTGCCCAGCTCTGCCACCTCCTCGATCAGATCGCCAGCTCCTCGAACATGGTGTGCCCTCAAGATTCATGCCCAGCACGCTCACTAGCTTGTCATCGTGCGACCTTAGGATTCATTCCTGTGTGACCTCGGGATTCGTGCCCGTGCGACCTCAAGATTCGTGCCCAACATGCTTTCCCGACCAGCTCTGATACCAAATATAAAACTTGGACTAGGTGGCAATAGGAAAATTTAATAGATTAAATAAACCTTAATTTAATATCTTGCAGAGCTATTACAACCATAGAACATAGGAAATAGCCACTAATTTATATGGAGAGGGAAGGGAGGAAGTCAATGGAGAGGAAAAGAAGGGAGGTTGGAGGAATAAGGGGAAAGGAGGTGGAGTGATAAGGAGGAAGAGGGAATAAAGGAGGGAATGGAGGGATAAGGGGAAGAAGAAATTATTTATTTAAAAATCATGCCGACATTAAGAACTTGCCGATAACTAAACTTAAACTAGCCAACCACTAAATGTACTATGTGTTCACACTGCTACAGTTTCTATCTCCTTTATTGAGTTAGATCATTCTTGATTGAAGTCTCCAATGCACCTCTTATTATCTAAAATATTGATCCATTTATTTTTTAGTTGGACTCTTATCTCTTCCTATTAAAGAGTTGGAGGTTGATCACCTATCTCTTGCTCTGCTCCTACTTTAAATTTCAAGCTTATTGGCAAACTAGTCCCTAATGGTTATTTTGAGATTGAAATTTTTTATTTTCCATACCTATTAGGGACTATTCATAGAGACATGTTGTTTTCATATACTTTCTACTAATGGAGTAAACTCCTCGTGCTCCATTGATTCTAAATTTTATTTAAAATGAATCTTCATTTTTCCAAGAGCATTATCACTTGTATCCAAATAGGCATGCTTGTGATCTAAGACCAAACATTAAATTATATCACTTTATACAAGTGGATACCAAAACAATATGTCTTGTATTAGGACTCTATCTAATACTTATGCAATGAATTTAATCCCAAATCTTCTATTTTGCAAGTAAATTTTCCTTTTTTGGGGATTATTTCCTAAAGTTTATGCATAGTTATAATTTGCATAACTAACTCTTACAAGGATTTTTTGAGGGAATGCCTCATTTTTTCTTCCATTGGGCTAAAGTCACATTCAGGTCGCTGATATCATTAAATATGGATGTCTTTCCTAAAAATTCTAGCATTAAAGAATTTTCCAAGTCTCCTTTTTTAATACCATGTTATTTGGTCCATTAAAATTGACTATGTCCAACTTTGTCCCTATAGTGAGGAGAAAAAATTTATTATCCAATTTGAGTGTCTTATTCTTTTAATACATATTAGGGCCTATAGATCCCATGCAAGGAGTAGTCACCTTAAGGAACTTGATGAATATGTTATTTCTAGGTGTAAGGATATCCATATGTTTTCCATTCTATTCTTAATGATTGCTATGTCATTTTAGTTTCTTAAATGCAGATAACCATTGGCTCTTGTTGGGCTATTAAGTGACTTAGGTAGTTTCTGTTAAGGGGACTACCCAATCCCCTTTTATTCCATGGTAGAACCTTCGTATCTTAGGTGGCTTCTTAGCCTTGTTTATGTCTAAGGTTGTTTGTGCTTTCTTTTGAATCTATATATTTTCTTATTCCATCCTTACCTCTTGATTTGATTTCCTCCCTCTAGCAAAATATCTAGTGGTTAGGATGCCTCCTAGAATCACTGTTGTTGCTAATTGGGTTTTTTCTATTTCTTCAATCTTCTCTTCCTATAATTTTTCCTTGGTAGTCTAAGTTTCTTCCATTTTATCTTCTAATTTAGGATCTAATAAATCTTCCCATTTTTTAGATGGCCCTAGATGTTTATCTTTGTCTTTTTATGATAAAATAGGGAAATTATTATTAGTTTATCTTTTTGACTATGATTTAGGCCTCCTTCTTCTTCTAGATATTCTTTGTCATTTTCTTCTTACTTAATGGAAGCCTTGATATTTCTCCTTTCTCTCCTATTGTACCTTAGTGGGATAGTTCTTTCAGAAGTGACCATATTGATGATAGGTAATAGATTTAAAAGGAATGTACTCATAATCCAATGATCGGGTATGGATCCAGTTTAGAAATTTGATACCTATATGTTGAGAAAGTCTTTTTTTCAAATTGAATTGAACATACAACCTAGAACAAGTGATATTATTGACCTTCAAATGATCCGAACATAAAAATGTTCCAATAGAGTTACTTATCATCTCAAGAGCTATTTTATTCCATATATGTAGAGGTAAAAATGGTAGTCTTACTCAAATTGAGACTCCTTTTGGTTCTTTAACTTATGGGTCAAAATTGGTTGAACAAGGGGTCATGTAGAGAGGGCTTGATCTAAAGAACTAGGGACCTCCTTGAAATATTGCACATCTTTCCTTTATGGAGGAGAAAATAAATATGAAATATCCTCTGCTTGCCATCATGAATTCATAGTTGGAAAATTTAGATCCCTAAAGAGAGGTGATCTATATTTAATCAGTTGTTGAGTTGGGCCAAACATCCACAAATTTACGAGTAAGATCTCTCTTAGTTAGGGTGAGGATCGGGCTTTGAATATAGTTCAGAGGGATCTCTTCCACTAGAGCAACATCCAACTTGAGAATAGAGGAGAGTTTGTTATGTGGGATTCTTGTGGTCTTCTCATATTTATAACTTTGATCATATTTTCAATTATGATTGGTTGAATAGAGAAGGTAGTTAGAACAAGGAAAATGAGCCATGGTTAGCATTCCTAAAAATTAGGGCAGTCATTGTAATAGCTATAAAGCCAACAAATCAACTTTGAAACTTCCACCAATGTTGAAGAAGATATAACCATAAAAATCCCCAAAAAATCTTGAAACCAAATACATGAATGACAATGTTAGAAACAATTGAATGTACCACAAACACTAAATAGGAGAACACATTAGAAAAAATACCAAAGGTAAAAGCTATATATACCTAGAATAGACGCAAGAAAAGGAACATGTATCAGAAAGAAGATTGTCAAACACCAAGCACAAAATGTTAAATGTGAATAAAAATAGAAACTAAAAAACCCTAACTACCATAAAAGCAAAAAAAGCTTGAAAAAATCATTATTTAAAAAAAAAAAAAGTTCTTTTTTATTTCTACATTACAAATAAAATTTAAGAATCTTAAAATTAATAATCTAAGTTTAACACACTTCAAAATCAACAATCTTTAACAAATATATTAAACAATTAATTGAAAAGGAATTTTTATTTTAAAGTTACGAAAGGAAATGCTTCCACATAAAGTGTTGAGCAGCCGCTCAAAATTGAACAGTGAGTGCATATGGAGGGTAGGCCATGGACATTTATCTATAACTTGGGCATGCAAGATACTTTATTTTGAAGGACATTACCAACTTCCTAACATGGATTGGAAATTTTTAAATATATTATATTTCATATAGATTTGTAAAAATATATATTTTAAAAATAATAGGAAGATGTTAAGTTTTTTTATGGTATAAATTTTTTTTTATAAAATAAGAAGTTCAAAGTTTAAATTTAAAAGGGAGTAAGATCCTATATCATATCTCATCTTGTATTAAAACCTTTGATTCTCTGTTGATGATTGTTTGTGCACTGCCCAATTCGATTCTAATAATAAAATCTATTAACTTCAACTTTATCCAACCAACTTAAATTTATTTAAAAAAACAATTAAAATCATTTGAAAAATAAATAAACAAGGTTGAATGGACTTTCCCAAATATATTATACTTTAAAAAAATGGAAGGTTTAAGGGCAGGCAACCTTCCGGATATGGGTGGCTTTATCTCGGCAATCTTGACAAATTCAATTGCTGTGAAGTATTACAATATTCCAAAGCAACGAAGGTACGTAGCACGTCTGTTGGTTACGTGAAGGCAACGAACACCGCCACAATGATCGGTTACCGCGTGGGCCTCGCTCTCTTGTGACTTGGGCGTGTAGGCTACCGACCATTTTCACGCGGCCCAACATGACATGTCATGATATACATGATACGACTTCATCGTAACAGTGTTCTTTATTGCTATGGAATGTTCTCGAATCTTCTAAACTTACGGCAGCGTACTAATCTCGAATTTGACTATATCTGTTTACACAGGTTACCAGAGTGCCTCCCTCTATTCTCTGTGTCTATAAATATATTGCAGCCTGTCCTTGCGGTATTCATGTATTTCTAAAATGGCACTTTCGTGTGTTCCCAACGAAGTTCGCAGAATATTTGATATCTTGGACGAAAATGGGGACGGGAGACTCTCTTTACATGAAATAAGTTGCTTTCTTAACAAGCTTGGGACGCATCTTAGCGAAGAAGAGTTGAAGTCTATGGTAACAGCTTTTTGTAAGAACGAAGACGATATTCTAACATTTGAAGGATTTCTTGGGCTTTACCAATCGATAGTAGAGGAGAATAGTAAGGAAGAGGTGTGTGAGGATGATTATCTAATGGAGGCATTCAAGATGTGCGATATGAATGAGGACGGATATATCTCCCCTGCCGAGCTTGAGCGAATGCTGTGTAATTTGGGGTTAATATCGCAGAGTGGTCATGGGGAGGAGTGCCAGAGAATGATATGCAGATATGATTCCAATTCTGATGGTCTCATAGACTTCTCTGAGTTTAAATACATGATGACTATGAACGACGAACTCTAAGTCCGTTGCTTCTCCACTTCGCTCGTCTCTGTAATGTATTGTCTTTGGTTGAGGCCAGGTCTTTATACTTCTTGTTTTTGCACATAAGATTATATGTATAGCCTTCTTCTGTTGTTGTATAAATTTACCTGTAATAAAGAAATCCTTATGTTGCTGAAATTACTGTAGTTGCATTTATTTATTTGAAGTGTTTGTTGAATTCCATCTTAGTTTCTTCTCAAGGTTAAGCGAACATAGTGGAGACTGAACACGGCGAAAATGTTTCACACAGAATCATTGGTTAACTCATCTAACTTAAATATCACTGTGACAGGAAGGATCTGTTGCAATGCCTATACATCCAAAATGATATCCTGTCTAGGATGTTTTTTCTGTAATAATATCAGTTTGAAGATTCCGGTGAATAATCTGTGGAAGACGTAAGACGTTGAGGCCTCGAAGGCATTCTGAGAGAATATCTGTCTAATATGTGCAACGTTATACGCCACTACGTTGAGGTGTTGATCTTAAAGGTAAGCTCAACAGTTTTTCTGAATGTTTACAATGGATGGTTTTTGGATCATCCCGTCACCAAACGCTAATAGAGGAGAAGAATGACAGATGGCCAATCTCCTTATTTTATATAGTTTGCTTTAGAATTTGGATAGAGGAGAAGAATAACAGATGGTCGATCTCCTTATTTTATATAGGTTGCTTTAGAATTTGGACAATACAGGTATATTTTACGTTAGAACTCCATGCTTCAATGAAACATAAAAGTTATAGATATTTAAATATAAAAGTTAATATTTAAATATAAAGATTATAGATATTTAAATATATAGATGTAACAAATCTTTAATATTATTTTTGTTTTGTTTTATATTATATGTATATTTTTTGTGAGGGGTGGTTATATCATTTGTTATTTTAGTTGTATGATAAAAATTAGTTGGTGGAAGTCTTGGGTGCTTGTAGAAACTGACTCAGTTTTATTCTTCCTGTGTCCACCTTGTAGATACAAGGTGCACTTGGAAATGTTCTATGTGCTGGTAGAGGGCAACAAGGCTTCATTCTCCTTTTGCTCACCCTATTGTTACCTAAATAGTTGTGTGTTATTTTTCTTTTGATAAGTGTAGCTCTCGGTATTACGAGGGGTCATGGTTGGGAGGGAACTGCTTAGCCCTATGCATCATAGGTTGTAGGGATTTATCACATTAACCACAAAAAATTATCTTGGTGGGGACAACACAATGGTTTGGGCTTTGGCTTTTCTTCAAGAGGTCCAAGGTTCAAATTGTAGCGTGGGCAAGTGTGTGAGGGGGTGGGTGTGTGGTGGTTGTATGTTAAATTCCCTATTGATAAGCATATCTCTCGACTTTATAAGGGGTCATGCTTGGGAGGAGACTGCTCAGCCCTGTGCATTGGTCGTATAGGTTTATCATACTAACCAAAAAAAAAAAAAATTCTAATGTTTCCCCCTAATTATATCATAGTCAAAGATCTATTTTAACTTATGATAAGAGAAATCCCCTTTAATGTAAATTATCTAATAAAATAGGAGTGTTATCATGCACTCCAAAATCATATTTATTACAAAACACTTATTTAATGCTTATAAAATTCAATTCATGAACAATTTTTTTCCTTCAATGTGGAGGATGGTCATCAAATATATCAATTCTCAATGAGGTCAAATGTTCTCTTGCCATGTAGACTCATTGCCAAATCTTGTCTTAATTAATGTCTTCTACTATGGTAAGGTCAATCACCTTATCTTTTCTTCTCTGGATGGTTATAAATCACATTTTAAGTGTATATCTTCAATCTTAAATGCTTAGCTCTTGATGTCCTTGGTTGTATTTGAATGGAATCAATTTTCCCGACTTGTCAAATGTTTGGAGTTAAACCAAACATTAGTGTTACCTCAGCTATGCTTGTGCAATAAACGTATGTTCTTCTTGATCTTTTTATTCTTATTTAACTACATTGTTTTGAAGTGTCTTTCTTCAATTTTTTTTTTCTTTTCTAAAGATGATTTGTCTTGCTATTGGTTCATCTCTTGTGAAGGAGATATATTTTTTAATGAATTAAGCCAACATTCTTTCATGGTGTGTTATTTTCCACCATAATGTTCTCATATCCTTTTTGTGTGAAAATATTTTTTGGGAATCATTTCTCTAATTTTGATATCTTTAAAAATTGTTTATCTATTGGAAGCATTAGGGAGGTCTCATGTCCCTTTTGAATGGTTGCTTCCTCATTTGATTTGTAAGAAGTAATTTTTCTTCTTCATTTTGTGTATGTGAGACCTCTAATTTTTGAAGTAGGTTCACTAGCCTTTCAAAAATTTGTGTTTGTTAAATGATATTTAATTTTGTTACAAAAACATTGTACTTTGATAGGAGAGGTTTCAAAATAATTGGAACTATTGTTTAGATAGATTCTTGAGTTCCTGAAGCTTGTAATGATTTTTGTAACTTTGCAATTATTCTTATGAATGATTATATCTTTTCTTCACTCTATCTTTAAATAATGAAGCTAGCTTTAGAGGATTAGAATCTAATTTTTTATTCTTTGCTTCAAAGATTATTATTAGCTTTTTTCTGTTCATATTTGGTTGTGGTTGAATCTTAAATGTATGCTTAGACCTTATCTACTACTTTGAACATGATCATTATGTAGATGCAAAAACGAAACACCAAATATAATAGATAAATGAAACCAAGAGGTAATATTACACAAAAGAGATAATTTTATTGATATGGGGGAGCCTTAAATCTCCAATGTTATAATAAAGAATTTGATTTCTTTTGATACAAAATATTATTATACTAGGGTTCTCCAAAATCCTAGTGAATAGTGTTGGTGGTGTCTTCAAAATAACTTTTAATCCCAACAGAGGTGAGTGGGATTCTTGCTATCCAATACTAGGACACTCCAACTTAAGCAGCTACACAATGTAGATGTAGTATTTCCAAATCTGCACATAAAAGATAACAAACAAGTCAGTAGTAATTTTGAGGGCTCTATAGTGTGAGACCCTAAGGAATTAATACAAACCCTAGCTATTCAATATAAATAAAGTAAGTAGAATATGAAAATACATGAAATGAAATAAATCAATGGTGGATTTACCTTTTCCACTTGGTGTTCTTTGATCTATAGTAGTTGTTGTAGTAAAATGGTGCGGTGATACCCTAGTGACACCTGAGGGTTAGTAGGGCTGCAGAACTCTATTCTGAAACACCTGTGGGTGCTTGATGGTAGAAAAAAATTCCTGTGGATGCTCAAGGATGGCAAAATAATCTTGAAGGTTCTTAGGAATGAAAAAAAGTGCCTAGAGATGCTCGAGAATAGCAAGCAGACATTTGGAGAGTGAGGTGAGGTTTGCATAATCAAATATGCTTTAGGTAAGGGATGCGGTGATGGATGCAATGGTGGATGCAAAGGAAATGGCGATGATAGATGAACTCCATAAGAAGCTTAGGGAAAAAGACTTAGGAAATTCTTAGATTGCTTAGGGAACTTCAAAAACTTAGGTGACTTAGGATGAAAAACTTAGGGAAAGCTTTAAGAATATAGAGATTTATTCAAAAACTTAGGGCTAAAGACTTAGGGGTTGAGCCATCAAAATGAATCCTACTTATAATATTCCCTAGGGAACGCTAGGGTTTCAACGACACAATTTGTATAGTCAAGATTAAAATGTGATGGAGGGTAGATATTAAATCTGGGTATGTGGTATGGATCAAGACGGATGGATGGCTAATATTAAAACAAGATGGATGGTTGGGATTAATTTACACACACACACACACACACACACACACACACACACACACACACACACACACACACACACACACACACACACACACATATATATATATATTTACATTTATTAAATATACCTAAATATATATAAATAAATGGGTAAAAATGGTGGGAAGACTTGGATGGATGACAAGTGGCTAGATTTTTGTGTCTACAGATGCCCGTTTTTGTATTGTGTTGTGTGAAACACAATGCAATGCAAAAACACAAGACACCTATTTTTGCCTGATGTATAAGTAGCTTTGTTGAGATGTGGACATGAGCCCAAAGACAAAAGAATTTTTATTTGTATAGCTTACCCCCTCAATTGGTGAATGAGTTTGTGGATGAATCTCATGAGCTAATTGATAAATGAGTGCAAATGATTATGTGAGTGAATGGTGAGATTGTGGACTATATGCATGATGTAAATATGATATTGTTTTTTCCCCAATAATGGGAAGGGGGTTTTTGGAAGATGTAAATGATTGATCTTATTTTTTCCCTAACAAATGAAGGGGTTTTTTCTAAATGTAGATGTCATGATCATGTACGATGTATCCTATTGTGGGAAAATCAAAACCAAATGTGGTTAACCCAAATTTAGGATGATTCAATGTTGTTGAAGAATGTGCCTTCTAGAATCATTGAAATACAATTATGCAAATGCAAAAAAAATAAAAGTAGTCTATCCTCAAGGCCACTCATGATTGCAACAATTCCTACATGGAATCCCTAAACGGTTGCTCAATCACTTTACTTGGCCTGCATCCTCAAAGATTCGTGTAATTACAAAATAGATGATGAAAAGTTATGATTTTGTTCATGTTTCAATCCCCATGAACAAGGCCATCAATGATAGCTTTTGAGCAAATTGGTCTTGGAATAGTCTCACTCTAAAGATGAAGTACCAAAAGTAATTTTGTTTTCAAACAAGGAGATAGTCAATGATGAAAATGACCAATTTTTCTTATGGTGGTTTACTCATATTATCAAATTCCATGGATGCAAATCACTGCAATCACCAAGAAGATAGAATGGACCACTAGATACGAGGTTCACTTGAGTTTGTGACAGAGGACAAGGAAAGTCACACACACATTTACATAAACAGAGTTACAGCCCAAAGTAACAAACACTCGTAAATGCACAAAATATCTTGATTTAAATTTGTTACGTTTACATTCACTGATAAAATATCCCGTAGGCATACAATAACCAGAGATCCCCTGGTATTTCCCTCGCACACTTTCTCTCTTTCTCGACCTTCCAGTCCATCGTCCCGATCTCTTACAAATTTTGAGTTTTTATCGAGGTCTCGGCCCTCTAGGTCATTAATGACCCACCTACATGGAAATATTAAACAAAACCTCCAAAATTGACCTTCCCCATCGAGATTTAAATTTTCCTTCCATAAATCACCCACTCCCTGATCTGCCATGAAAGCACGTCGTTCATTGGTCCTTCACCTGCAATCATCACTTTGTTAAAAAGTTTGTCTGCAATAGTTGTCTCTTTTCTCGTGCGCGTGCCGTCCACGTGTCCAATTTTAAATTTGTCTTCAATTGGCTGTGAAATCTTAATCCACGTGGCAGCCTTCAACTGGTCACGATATCGCGACATGTCGTAGTATCGTGACATGTCGCGGTATCGTGACCTCCACACCCTTGTGCCAAGCTTTTCAATTTTTGTCACGATATCGTGACCATTTTTGCCTTTGCCTCCTACCACGAGAAATGGTCACGATATCGCGACCATTTTTGCCTTTGCCTCCTATCACAAGAAATGGTCGCGATATCGCGACCATTTCTGCCTTTGCCTCCTGTCGCAAGAAATGGTCACGATATCACGACCATTTTTGACTTTGCCTTTGAGCTCATATTCTGCCACGCCTTAGTTCTTCTTCGCCTTCGACTTTGCCTTCTCAACCTGCACTCCCTTTGCTGTCGCGATATCGTGCATCATGATATCGCGACATGTCGCGATATCGCGTGTCATGATATCACGATGAAACTTGCCCTTTGTCTTAGCCTCCAATTATTGTCGTGATATCATGACGAAACTCGCCTATGTCTTGCCGTAGCTTTTGGAGTCACGATTTTGTGACATGTCATGAAATCGTGACATGTCGCGATTTCGTGACTCCCCCAACTTTCATCGTTTTCTTCCAACTTCTGCCTTGTTCCTCCAACTTTCGCCTTGTTCCTGCCAAACACTTTAGAAGGAAAATTTTGGTAACACTTAAGAAAATTTGGTTGATGCAAGATTGATCTGTTGCCATCGGATGCTCCTGCATCAGACACCCGGGGTAAATGGAGAAGTGACCTTCACTTCTATGTTGTTCGGTCCGCGTCTTTTGTAACACCTCCAAACACTCATCAACCTTTGCAACCTGCTCAAATCCCGTCTCCTGGCAAAAATTTTTGCCCTCTACCAGACAAATTTTGGCATTGCTGCACACCTTCTCATCCACTATCTGTAATGGCTTTAATTTGTGGCGCACTCCATCTTTCATCAAGGAGTAAGTATTTGCACGACCATCATGCACTGCACTCCGATCAAACTGCCATGGCCTTCCTAACAGCAAATGGCAAGCATCCATGGGGAAAACATCACACAGGACCTCATCGTGGTACTTCCCAATATTGAACATGACTAAGCACTGTTCACGGACCCATGCTTTGTGGTCCTTTCGCAACCATGCAATCCGATATGGATGCGGGTGTCTCCTCCTCTCCAGCTATAACTTAGCAACCATCTCCTTGAAAACTAAGTTATCTGTACTCCCATTGTCTATAATAACATTACAGACTTTGCCTGCACTTTTGCATCGTGTGCGAAATAGGCTTCTCCTCTGCTCTGGTTTGTCTTCCTCAATCTACATGGTTCTCCTCACAATCATTGCTTCTCCTTTCTCAGCTTCTTTAGAATGTTCTGAGTCAGCATCTTTCACTACCACAACAGCTCTGGCAGGACCCACTTGTTTCTTGTTCACCCTCTCGGGGTGCTGGGGACACTCATATGCCCGATGTCCCTCTTCTCCATAGTGGAAACATGTTCCCTAAAACACTCCTCTTCCATACCCGCGTCCAGATCTACCTCTTCCCCTTGGGTAGCCATTGTTCTAAACTTGCGGTTTGGGTTCCTCATCTTCCTTCTGATCCCGGCTGCTACTAACATCTTCTTTCTTCTCCTCTTTTCCTTCCTCTTTTCTTCCACCGATATTTCCTCCATGTCCTTTTCCTCTTTGCTTGCTCTCAAACTTTCTGTTCAGTTTTTCTTCAACCTTCAGAGCAAACTGGTAAGCATCTTCAATGGTGCTCACCCGAACTAAGCTCAACTCTTCCTGGACACTAGGTCTCAACCCATTTATATAACGGGCCACCTTTTCTTTGCTTGCTTCTAAATGGCCGGTTCTGATGGAGATTTTATAAAATTCCTCCGTGTATTCTTGGACAGTTTTATTCATCTGCCTCAAACTCTGCATTTTTCTTAGCAGATCCAACTCATAATCTGTCGAAATAAATAGTATTTTTAATTTTTTTGCCATTCGTTTCCATCTTGTTATCCGTTCTTTTCCTCTTCTATTATGTTCCAGTTGTACTCCCTTCCACCATATGCTGGCATGAAATTTTAATTTAGTTTTAGCAAATCTGACCCTCTCGGGATCTTCAACTTCATCATACTCGAAGTATTCTTCCAGGTCATTTATCCAGTCAATCAATTCCTCCGGATCCAGGTTCCCAGAATACGTGGAAACTTCCATCTTTGGCCTCTTCCCAATCTGAGATATGGCCCTGTATAGCCTGGCTTGTGCCGGATCTATAGCTTCTTCTTCTTCTTCAAACTAATTTTCTTCTTCATCTGCTTCATCTTCACTGTCTGCATCTCTTCTTGGTTCGTGTCCTCTGCATAGTTCTTCTTGTAGGGCCTGAACTTGCCACTGCAAAGTTGAAAAATCTGTTGCTGCCATGCCTCTCCCGCCAATGGGGTTTCTTCTCAGAGGCATCTTCTCACCTTCTCACGAGCCTTCCCATAGATTCTGGTGTGACTGCATCATGTCTAGCGATCTGTCACACACTCAGGAACTTTCGGCTCTGATACCACTTACAGAGGACAAAGAAAGTCACACACACATTTACGTAAACAGAGTTACAGCCCAAAGTCACAAACACTCGTAAATACACAAAATATCTTGATTTAAATCTGTTACGTTTACATTCACTGATAAAACAGCCTGCAGGCATACAATAACCAGAGATCACCTGGTATTTTCCTCGCACACCCTCTCTCTCTTTCTCGACCTTCTAGTCCACCATCCCGATCTCTTACAAATTTCAAGTTTTTATCAAGGTCTCGGCCCTCTAGGTCATTAATGACCCACCTACGTGGAAATATTAAATAAAACCTCCAAAATCGGCCTTCCCCATCGAGATTTAAATTTTCATTTCGTAAATCACCCACTCCCTGATCCACCATGAAAGCATGTCGTTCATTGGTCCTTCACCTGCAACCGTCGCTTTGTCAGAAAGTTTGTCTACAACAGTTGTCTCTTTTCCCACGCGCACGCCATCCACGTGTCCAATTTTAAATTTGTCTTCAATTGGCTGCAAAATCTTAATCCACGTGGTAGCCTTCAACTGGTCGTGATATCATGACATGTCGCGGTATCGTGACCTCCGCGCCCTTGTGCCAAGCTTTTCAATTTTTGTCGCGATATCGCGACCATTTTTGCCTTTGCCTCCTGCCATAAGAAATGGTTGTGATATCAAGACCATTTTTTGCCTTTGCCTCCTGCTGCAAGAAATGGTCGTGATATCGTGACCATTTCTACCTTTGCCTCCTATCACGAGAAATGGTCACGATATCGCGACCATTTTTGACTTTGCCTTCGAGCCCATCTTCCACCATGCCTTAGTTCTTCTCCGCATTCGACTTTGCCTTCTCAACCTGCACTCCCTTTGCTATCGCGATATCATGCGTCGTGATATTGTGACGAAACTTGCCCTTTGCCTTAGCCTTCAATTATTGTCACGATATTGCGCATCACGATATCACGACGAAACTCGCCTATGTCTCGTCGCAACTTTTGGAGTCACGATTTCGCGACATGTCTTGAAATCGTGACATGTCACGATTTCGTGACTCCCCCCAACTTTCACCTTTTTCTTCCAACTTCTGCCTTGTTCCTCCAACTTCCACCTTGTTCCTGCCAAACACTTTAGAAGGAAAATTTTGGTAACACTTAAGAAAATTTGGTTGATGCAAGATTGATCTGCTGCCGTCGGATGCTCCTGCATCAGTTTGTGTTTGAACTTGGCAAATGTTGAATGTAAATGTAATTATTGATGGATTTAATGATGACATGAGGATGTGATGATGAGAAATGTGTTGATGGATGAAATTGGAGTGATTTTGTGAAGGTAAGGTATATTTTTTATTATATTGATTCAAGTTTCTGAGTTTTTTTTTACCCGAATGGATGAAAGGGGTTTTTAACATGTGTATGATGCAATAATTATGAAAAATACAATGATTGTATCTTTTCTTTACCCCAAAATATGAAGGTTTTTTGACAATGCAAGTGTCCTTATGGTTATCTATCCATCCTATTGGATTGCATGGATAACTAGTCACTACAACCTTTAGGTGACTAGGATAAACTTCTAAATGTGAGGTTCACTTGTACTTGTGTTTGTTCTTTGCCCCAACATATGAAGGGTTTTTGAAATGGGGAAAATGTGATGACAGTATCTATTCTTTGCCCTAACAAGTGAAGGGATTTTTGAAATGGATAAAATGTGATGATTGTGTTTGTTATTTGCCCTAACAAATGAAGGGGTTTATGAAAATGTAAGTTTCCTTATGGTGATCTATCCATCCTACCAGATTGCATATATAACCAGTCACTGCAACTGCTAGGTTAATAGGATAAACCACTAAATACAAATTTCACTTGTACTTGTAAAATAATGAAGGTGTAATAATGAATTGAATTGATGATATTAAATGTAAAATGTTTCTACTTTTGCCTTAACAAATGAAGGGATTTTTGAAATGGAAAAAATGTGATGATTGTGTCTATTTTTGCCCTAATATATGAAGAGGTTTTTGAAATGGGGAACATGCAATGACTATGTTTGTTTTTTCCCTAATAGATGAAGGGTTTGTATGAAAATGCAAGTGTCCTTATGGTGATTTACCCATCCTACTGAATTGCATGGATAACCAGTTTATACAACTGCTAGGTGACTAGGATAAACATCTAGATACAAGGATCACTTGTAAAGTGCCAAGGAATTTTGATAAATGCAATTATGAGTAAAATTTATGATGTTGAATGCAATGAATGTGGTTTATGTAATGAATGGTTATGTTTTTTTCATAACAAAAAAACATGTTTTTGACAAAGAATGAATGCAGGGCAAATGACGCAACCTTTGATAAAAGAACACGATATTTTGAACCTAGAAATGGATGAGGATGATGTGAATGCAAGACAAAGGGCACAATCTTTGACAAAAGAATGCAATATTTTGAACCTAGCAATGGATGTGGATGATGTGAATGAAAGGTAAAGGGTGCAACCTTTGATAAAATAATGTAATATTTTCAACCTATAAATTGACGTGTTGATGATTTGATGTAATTGTGTCCAAAGGATTTTGGTTCCTTTAGAGCCTTTTGAATTTTATGTGTGTATGTAAGGTAAAGGGATCAACCTTTGACAAAAGGATGCAACCTTTTGAACCTAGAAATTGAATTGTTAATGATGTGATATGATTGTAATTGAATTTTTTGTTGAATTTATGGGTAAGGTGTGATACCTTGAGCACCCCCAAGTTCTATGTTTTTTTTTTTTTTAATTTGGGGGGAAGGTGTGATACCTTGAACACCCCCAAGTTGTGATGTTGTTTGAAATTTATAGCAATATTTGCATATGCAAGTTATATATATATATATATATATATATATATATATATATATATATATATATATATATATATAGATAGATAGATAGATACACATGGCTTTTACTTTTATGTTATGCTTTTATGTGAATGCTTTTTGTGGAAATGCTTTTGTGGATGCAAATGTATATGGATGATTAATGCAATGGTAATGTGTATGGATGCAAATGTTCTAATGATCATTCATAGTTTCGATTTGTTTGGCCATGTTTAGCATTTTTGTTTAATTAGGGTCATCGAAATGATGGCATGTGAAAATGGAAAACTTATGTAATGACATGGATATTGACATTGAAGATGACATGGATGTTGATATGGAAGAATATATGGGTGTTGATATGGAAAACTAATTGTTTTATGGAGACTCAGACATACTAGTGGTACCAAAAAAACTCATTAAATACTGCCTAATTTCTTTAAGAACAAATGCGTGTGCAGTGAATTCATTTACCAAATCAAGAGCATGGTAATGACAAAAGGCAATCAAGAACCAATGTGTGTGCAAATGAGTTCATTAACTCATCTTGAGTAAATTAGGTGTGACTTGTTATGGATGAGACCAAGAAGTTAGCTTGTCCTTATGTGTAGTTAGAGGTCTCTTTGAAAGAGATGTGTTTCCATGCATGAGTGTAATCCACTGCCAGTCAAGAATCTATAGCCTCGATGGATATTAGCTCCATAGTCCAAGGATTTTGATCTTTCAAGTTTTGGGTATGACTACATAATTGTTTGACTAGAAATTTAGTACGATCCTTACAACCCAATGACCAGTGGTATGTGATGTAAAATATTTAGAGCTTTGCATATTTTTTCCTACTCTTTCTTTTATTTTTAAATTTGTGATAGTGGTGAAAACCACTATTTTTGTGGACTATGTTGCATGATGGGTCAAGCAAGGAATATCCTTTTCACTTCAACAAAATATGTTTTTAAATATGTGTGATTGTGTTTGGTTCAAGAATGTTTTGGATTCAATTCCCATAACTCAAGATTTTATTAGTGAAAATGTGTAATGTTCCTATTTATAAATCGACATGTATTTGTATTTTTCTTAAAACACTAGGAGTGGCTGAGTGACCGAAAACACCTAGGAATTTGACTTGGTGGAATTATGTGGATGATGTTGTGAAGGTATCCCTAATTAAGAGAACATGACTTTATTGGACCAATTAATATCTTGAACTGAATAAATGATCCCTAATATGAAATGTGAGTATGGGGATGTGAATGCAATGTATGATATGCAATTTATGAAATAGAATGTGTGTAATGCAAATGTGTAAAAATAACATATGTGAAATATAATGTGTAAAATGCAAGGTGTGAAATGCAATGTTGTTTTTGTGCATTAGCCATGTATGTATATATATATATATATATATATATATCACATTAAACATGGAATGCTTTCAAGTGTATGATATTCAATGGCTCGGGTTGTTTTATTCCCCTATCCTAGTAATCTTATGTGTTCCTTGAATCTTGTGAACTCAAATAACAGTAAGCAACATGTATAGATACAAATGACTTTGAGTAGGCATGTGACCAAAGGTGTTAAGTATATTTAGAGCCTTTTGAAATTGAGATGTGACCAATGGGATTTGGTACCTTTGGGGGTTTTTGAAATTGAGATGTGACCAAAGGGATTTGGTACCTTTGGGAATTTTTGAAATTGATATGTGACCAAAGGGATTAAGTACCTTTGGAACTTTTTTTAAATTAAAATGTGCACAAAAGGATTAAGTACCTTTGGAAATTTTTAAAATTGAAATCTAACCAAAGGGATTAAGTACATTTGGAACTTTTTTGAAATCGAAATGTGACCAAAGGTATTAGATATCTTTGGGGTTTTTTGAAATTGAAATGTGACCAAAGGTATTAGGTACCTTTGGGGTTTTTTGAAATTGAGATGTGGCCAAAAGGATTAGGCACCTTCGGATATTTTTGAAAATTGAGATGTGACCAAAGGGATTACGTACCTTTGGGTCTTTTTTAAATTGAGATGTGACCAAAGGGATTAAGTACCTTTGGAACTTTTTGAAATTGAAATGTGACCAAAGGGATTAAGTACCTTTGGAAATTTTTTGAAATTGAAATGTGACCAAAGGGATTAAGTACCTTTGGAAATTTTTGAAATTGAAATGTGACCAAAGGGATTAAATACCTTTGGAATTTTTTTGAAATTGAAATGTGACCAATGGTATTAGGTACATTTGGGGAGTTTTGAAATTGAAATGTGACCAAAGGTATTAGGTACCTTTGGGGCTTTTTGAAATTGAGATGTGACCAAAAGGATTAGGTACCTTTGGAACTTTTTGAAAATTGAGAAGTGACCAAAGAGATTAGGTACCTTTGGGGCTTTTTGAAATTGAGATGTGACCAAAGGGATTAAGTACCTTTGGAACTTCTTGAAATTGAAATGTGACCAAAGGTATTAGGTACCTTTGCAGCTTTTTAAAAATTAATATTTTACCAAAGGGATTAGGTACCTTTGGGGCTTTTTGAAATTGAGATGTGACCAAGGGGATTAAGTACCTTTGGAACTTCTTGAAATTGAAATGTGACCAAAGGTATTAGGTACCTTTGCAGCTTTTTTAAAATTGATATTTTACCAAAGGGATTAGGCACCTTTGGGGCATTTTGAAATTGATATGTGACCAAAGGGATTAAGTACCTTTGGAAAATTTTTAAATTGAAATGTGATAAAAGGTATTAGGTACCTTTGGGGCTTTTTGATATTGAAATGTGACCAAAGGTATTAGGTACCTTTGGGGCTTTTTGAAATTGAGATGTGATCAAAGGAATTAAGTACCTTTGGAACTTTTTAAAATTGAAATTTGACCAAAGGTATTAAGTACCTTTGGGACTTTTTGAAATTCAAATGTGACTGTACCGCTCCAAATTTTTTGCACCCTTGCCTTCAGGCTATAGGATCCGTGCCCGAAAGGGGGATGTGAAAAGGATGGGACAATACCTCGAACTGAGAGGCCCTTTGAAGGTCCCGCCTCTCGGGGGAGGGGTATTAAGGTGATTTTTTGATGGATGGTGGGGTTCACCAGGAAACGTTTAGTGGAAGTCTCCACGCCTAGGTTGGGAATGTGTTTGATGTGTTCAATTTTATCTTTAATCATTCAAATCCTAGGTTTGGCCAAATGAATCTAAACTGTTCTATATGAAATGTAGATTTAAATGAATACAGAAAGCAACAATGAATATCAACTACAGAGAATATACTAAATAAAGATAAGTTAAACCTAATTTCGGGAGTTTAATGAAGGTTCTAATTTTTGAAGCAGTCAAGATTACCTCTGATCTGATAGGATCGTCTAAAATCAGACAGGATCATCTAAGATCTGACGAATTCATCTGACGAATTCGTCAGAGACCTGAAATCAGAGAAATAGACACAGAACACAGAAAATGCAACAATACTAACAGAGGAAAATGGTGTAAAATGACAATATAGATACTAAAACGATAATTATGAATAGAAATTCAAGTAAATTATAGTATTCTAATGACAAATTATGATCTTATCATGCACTTAAGCTATATGGGTGAACTCCAAAATGTAGAATAGCAAAAAATAACAATAAACTGATCTAAATGCAGAATGAAACAACAAACAAGAAGAGAAAAGTGCAAACTCTGGGCACTAATTGCCCCCAATGTTGACTGCAGTCGAAATTGTCTGTAGAGTGCAAAATCATCTCGAATTGGGGCGTGATCGTTCGAGATCATACAGGATCATCTGCGACGATCTGAGCTTGCTCCGACTGAAGAATGACAAAGTTCCTGCAAGAAAATTCAAAAAGGGGCAAAGGCAAACATTAATCTAAGACATTCTAAGGCAAATAAAACTCGAAGTACAAAAAAATTCAGCCAGGGGAATGTCAAGGGGAGGGCCTAAGATTAAATAGGCATATGAAGGAGGTTGGGAGGTTGGAGATCATCCCAATTTGGGAGATCTCCAATGGGGGAAGTCTCTAACCGCGTAGACATGCTTTTGCCCAGGTTAGAGACATCGTTGAAACATAAGCTAATTATGAAAAATTAGTTTTGGGAAGAAATCGTCTTGACATTCTGCTCCAGACGAATTCATCCGATCTGAGGTGATATCGTCTGATCGGCGACGATATCGTCCAACGGTCACAACAAATCCTAAAAATGGCACGAAAAACAAGGAAAGCGGTTTAACAGGCGATTCGGGGTTAAAATTTAAATTTTGAATTATTACTAAGGTAATTTTAATTATTTTCTAAGGTTTACTGCGCCAATTTTAGGGTGCTACATTTTGCCCTCTCTTTAGCGAATTTTCCTAAGAAAATGCGTTAAATATGAGTTCTTCTCGATCTACGAGAAAGCAAAAATTATTCCCATTTTTAGGAGACGATTCTAGGTCAAATCGTACGACAGCTTACTATGGTGCCCCCTCCGTGTTTTTACCCAAATCGAACGTTTGAGGTAAAAATGTGAAAAAGAAAAATTTTAAAATGTTGTTAAGTGTTTTTGAAGAAAATTAAGAAAAATAGGGTAAAACCCTAATTCATTGTTATTGTTCATTTTCCTAGTTTCTAGAGCTCTGGAGATAAGATGGTCGAGACAGCGCACAGATCAACAGAGTTCCAGTGCAGGCTACGGGTAAGGGTCCAAACCTAATTTAGAATGCTTTAATTTTAAATTTCATGCTTTTTAGATTAATTTTGAATGATTGTTGAGCATCACGGCTATTTTTGGGCCGTCGATGTCGTCGGGACGAAATCGTCTCAATTTCACCAAAATCGTCTCGATATCGTCGATTTCGTCCAAGGGCAAAATCGACGATATGGGGATGATTTCGTACAATAAGGGATGATTCCCTCTTACGAAATCGAAGACGAATTTTCTCAAATTTTGGACGATATCGTCCAATAGTGGATGATATCATCATTTGTATGAAATTGCACTTGTTTTACTTGCATTTTTAATCACTATTTTATTAATGATTTTTATTGTTTTGTTGTTTATGTTGTAGAGAGGATTACTAAAGAGCCAAGAATGGAAATACGGTGGGTTGAAGGATGACTTGGCCACTCTATCTCAGGCAGAGCGAGATCAGTTGGCTCAAGTCGACTTGTAGCATGTGCCGATATGCCACAGGTTTCTACAAATATGGGGCTATTGACAACCCTAGCAGAGAGGTGGTATCCGGGTTCTTCTTGTTTTCGGTTATCGACAGGGGAGATGACTCCCACATTGGAGGATGTATGGAGGATTTTGAGGATCCCCATACAAGGACGACTAATAACTCCCACGGCCAATCAGGGCCATGCAATGATGCGACTGTGCGGAGATCCGAGCTTCACCTTGGAGAAGGGCGGAGTGAACATCGAGTCGCTATGCCAGATGCTTGGGGCATCTAGACTGACACAGGTTTTGGTTGGGTGGTAGGTGGTCTGCTTCTATGCCATCAGAGTGGATGCAGACTACCATGGCTACTGACAAATGTGGTCTATGACATGAGAGACCACGGGTACAAGTTTTCTTAGGGGAGCTTTGTACTATACCGATTGTATAGGATCCTGCATGGGGTCGTATACAAGGGCGGCCGATGTCTGGTCATGACATCACTACTACAGGTTTGGTGCTAGGAGCACATCACGGTGCGGAGGCCGGTAGGGCTCCCACTGACAGGGATTGATGGGGAGAGGCCCCGAGTTTTCTACTGGTGGCTCCGAAGAGGGTCACAGCGATGGGTAGATCTACCAATGTCCCGAAGACTACTTGATGACCTTGTCTTTGACCAGATCACCTAGAGGCCTTGGAGAGATCATCCAGGGTGGGCCGAGGATGGACAGGAGCTGGCTTGCATTAGGCAAACCTGTTGGTTGAGGATGGAGAGGAGAGAGGTGGAGCTCCATCGCTATGACCAAGTTTTGAGGTAGTTCGGTCTATAGCAGGGGATCCCATCTCTCACGGACTACGAGTTTTCTCAGACCGTCCGGGATAACACTACAGTCAATGGGGCTTTAGATATGCAATGCTTCTAGAGTGAGGACGCGGACGATGCCCCCATCCAGCCAGTGGATGGTGACAACATTGGGGTTGCTGATGGCTATGATGCTTGGTATGCAGGCATCCGCCCTCCTCGGATGATGAGGGCTCAGGGTTTGATTCACGTAGTTGTGCATCGAATGGGGAGGCGGTGCCAGGCGACCATTGAGGTGGCACAAGGTCATGGCGGGAGAGAGCAGAGGAGGCCACAGGCTCAGTAGAGGCTACGAAAATAGGAGAGGAGGGAGGAGAGACCCCCTTCTCCATAGAGAGAGAGGCCACCATCGCTTGATAAGAGAAAGGGTGTCGAGGTAGGAGAGAGTAGCGAGATGGCTACTCTTTGGGCAAAGACTATTTGTCTCTAGGCTCAGGTGTAGTCCTTATAGGATGAGGCTACATGACACTGAGAGGAGGCCACACAGCTCAAAGATGAGGTCGCACGCCTCAGAGCATGAAGTAAAGGGGCGAGCACTCGGGGCCTAGCACGGGCTATTTCCTAGATCACATTCTATCATATGCTATACCACCATATGGTGCCAAAGGAGCAGAGGTTACCGCTATCGGCCCCCATTGCAGAGCCTGTCATGATGAGGTCATCAAGGACATCATCACGATCAGAGTCTAGGACTCATAGCACCACACGTACTACGATGGGGCCACCTCATCCACCTTAGGGCAAGGGAGGAGATGAGGCTGAGAGCTCAAGGGGTTCTCGAGGCTAGCTGCTATAGACTACACTACATAGATTGATACATAGTGTTTATTATTTTTGATAGAGGATTGAGTATGCCGAGGTACAGATTATGGCATACCGATCCAATTTTGAGATGATGTATATATTGTTGATATATATATAGATGAGATATTTTTTGATCATATGACTTGTCTTATGTGTTTGTATGATGCTTTAATGTTTTGGTGTGATTGATTTGATGATTCATGTAATTATGTCATTTGGAAATATTATGGTTTGAATGTCATGCTTTTAAAATTTAAATGAAATAATCTGATGTAAACAAATTGGTTGTTTGTGGGATAATTTGATAAAAATAAAAGGGACTTCTAACAATAATTTCAAAGGACATTGTCACTATTTATGACCATTTCATGGAGTCGCCGCTCACTAGGTCGTCAAGCTAATCCTAGTATAGAAATATTGCTAAAAGTAAAAGAGTGCTTAAGAGACTGTCTTAAGACTTTGTGTGTGATGATGCAAATGATGATGGTTATGGTGATTTGTTTTCAGATTTCCATGAAAATATTATGCATGAAATATTTTTTAAAAATGAATTTTTGCTAGGCATAAATTCCTAAGTGTGATAAATTTTTTGAATAATTCCTTAGGAATTATACCATCATTGCAAAATTGGATGTTGACATAATGACATGAAATAGAATAAGTGTTTGTTTGTTTGTAAAGCATAATTGTGTAACATAATGATGCAAGTCACATGTTTTTTATGAATTTTGTTTTAAAATAAATGGGAAATAAAATTAGTTCAATGGTTTGCACTAGGCATAGAATTATAGGTATAGACTTATACCATCATCGCAAAAGTCAAAGAAGAAAATAGATTGTTGGTTTTATTGCAAGGTGGATTTTTGACTTTTGAAAATAAATAGAAAATATGAAGAGAGACTTGCTAGCTAATTCCATTTTGGTTTTGGAACTTACATCATGAAATTCAAAAGTTATATATAAATGTAACTTTTGCATGTTTTAAAATTATTTTTGGATTTTTTGGGAAGATGTATGTAGTTGTCTTTGATACAAAACAAATATTCTCGAGAAGAAAATGAAATTATTCCAAAAAATTTGCAAAAATATTTTAAATTATCTCAAAGACAAATGTAGATTTATAAGGAATCCTCATGTGCATATGTGAGTTCATTTCCGATCTTGATTTATCATAATGATACAAAAATATCTCAAATACAAATGTGTGTGCAATTGTATTGTTCATTTACCAGTTTTGAGCAAGATAATTTGATACAAGTGATTTGAATTAACCAAATAAGTGTTCATTAACCATGATTTAGATGCATATAACCGTACCATACTACTATGTAAGTCGGGTTATCAAGAGCTAGCTAATCCATAAGCAGACATAGGTCTATACAAAAGAAGGTCGCTAATGTGACAGACATATCACCACGCTAGGAGTTACCCAAGGCCAAGAAGGTTGGGCACAAACCACTTGTTATGGGGCTTACCTCACAGTTTTCGAATAATTGAGAATTCCAGGGATTCAAGCTCATTCACCCTTCTTTTCTTTTCAAGGGGTAGGAAAAGGGATTTTATTGCATTTTTGCTTTTGCGTTTCTCTTTTGCTTCTTTTTTTTTTCTTTTTTCTTCTTTTTTGTATTTTTGCTTGATATTTGAGATAATGCTAAAATATTGCTATGATGATTCATATAACCTTTTGCTTTTTTCTCTTTTTCTTGAACTTTTTCTTTTCTTCCTATGCTAGGGATACTTGCTCGGATTAGCTATAGAGCAAGGGATTTTTATTCTGGGTAGGGGTGAGCTTGTCCTTTTGTCAATTCTCAAAGATTCTAGACCATGTGCATGATAGGATAGCAGGGGAAACTTTTTGCTCAGGAAACCAGCTTCTACTATGTAGCATCATATCGAATTTGCAATGAAATCATTTTAATGTGAAAAGATATACTTGGTTTCAAGTAAATAACAAGATCAGTTCTCTATGCTCAAAACTTTATTTAATTCAACTATGGACTTTGATATAAGAGAGATTAATAATCATACCAAATAAAATCAAGATATTTATTCATGTGAATGTGAAAGTGTGGGATTCCAAATAAATGCTAATTTATCCAAAATAATTGAAAATATAACTGCAATACTTCACAGTTTAAGAAGTACAAAACAAAATATGTTTTTGAATATTTTGATGTTTTTGATATTTTTGATTTTAAGTTATGATGGAATTGGTGGTATATACAAGATGATCTATATACATTATACAAGGTTATTTGAGTATAGCATGTCTAAGGTTGCTTCAAAATAAAAGGAGGTTTTGAAGGATAATTCGGTTGAGGTGAAGGTAAGAACAAAAGGTGATGAATAAAAGGCAACGATAAAAAAAGCTTTGTTATAATTTAGAATAATGTAGCAAAAGATTTGACTTTTATATGTGGAAAATTAATCATGTTACAAAATAAAATGTCTGAAAGATAATGAGGTTCTTCATTCTTATCACTATCTTTCAAGTCTTGATAAGATGGAGGGAGCATATGTGAAAGATATGCATGGATGTTATTTGGTAAACAAGGATGATCATATATGGATGAAGAAAAGTGATGGATAGAAGATAATTGTGATAATAGAGAATGTATAGAACTTGATGTTTCAACCATTAAATATTCTTCAAATGGTTTTGGGTCACCATGTATGGTAACCATTTTATTTGCAATTTCAAACTTCAAACATTGGTGAAGAGTGGAAGGGACAACCCTCATCGTATGAATCCAAGGACTTCTAAGAAGTAGGTTGTAAGGTGAAGGGCAATATGCCACATAAAACAAAGTATCCAGGATCTTGGATCCAATATTGAGGGGAAAAATTATAGTACCTTGAGCTTCTTGAATTTCATTGTTAAAAGATTTTATAATAACATTTGATTCATTAAGATCTTCTTCCTTTGTTTTGAGTTTTTGGAATAATTGATAAGTGCATAAATTAAGAGAGGAGCCATTATCTACCATGATAGTTTTAACAGGTGTTTCTTTACTAGATCCTATAATATAAAGAGAGGAGTCTTCTTGTGGAGTAGAGGAAGGAATATCCTCATCATAGAATGAAATATGGTTAACCTCAAGAGGTTTTACACCATTAATTATGTTCTTAGAGAAAATATGATGAGGAACAAATTGTTGGCTAGGTATCTTGAACAAAGTTTCCTTATGAGAACTTTGTAATACTTCTAAAAGGGATATATTTGCTTGAGGATTAATCACTTGTTGTTGGCTATCAAAGTGGATTTCAGATTGAGATTTTGATTCTAAAGATGAGCTTTCTATGCTTACATTCCATTTTGAAGGATGGTCAAATGAGGAATCCACATCTTGAATATCAGATTGAGTTGATTGAACTTGAGGTTGCTCATTTGTAGTTTTTGTTACAATATTAGTAATATCATCATGATGGGACACATTAACATGCAATATTTGATTGGTTTCCTATTGTTGATAATTGAATAGGGGTTCTTGGGAGATCCCCATGTCTTGATTGATTATTGGTATTTGTTGTGTAGGAGTTTGATTGTTTACTGGAGATTTATAATCAATTGTAGATTGTAATTCTTTTATATTAAAAAGACCTTCATCAATCAAATCTTGAATTGCACATCTTAAATATTTACAATTTTGTGTCATATGTCCATCTACTCTATGATATTCACAATGTAGCTCAGGTTTAAACCAATTTGTTGTGGTATCAAGTTGTCTTATGGAAGGGAGTTCAATCTTATTTGTATCAAGTAAATGCTTGAGAATTATATCCATTGGTTGATTGAGCTTTGTAAATGTACGTGATGAAGGTTTTCGAGAGGTTTTTGATACGTGCCTTAGGAGTTTAGTCATAAAAGGACCTAATGGTTTCTCACCTCTCTTTTCTTTGTTATGGGTAGAATGATGATAGGAAGATTGTGAAGTATGATGTGAGTGCATGGTAGGATTGGAAGAATAAGTATTTTCTTGTTGAAATGGATGTGTTGTATTGAAAGAAGAATATTGAAAGGGTGGAGGAGGATTGTATGTGGATTGATAGACATAATATGGATATATGGGAGAATAGATAATATCATTATGAAGAGGATTGGAAAAGGGATTGTCCTGTTGGGGTAAGGATGAAAAATGAGAAAAGTGTGATGGAGGTGATGTTGAATAGGGATGAGGTTGGTCATAATCAACAAATGTATTTGGCTGAATTCTTCCAACATTACTGATGGGCTCATATGAATTTGAGTAAAAACTCATGGTTTCTTTAGTACTTCTAAAAGTAATATTTAATATCTACTATTTAGAATTGAATCTAAAACATACAAACTTGAAATGATGATTTTGTTATATTTTTTTTTTCTTGTATACATATACATATTTATATTATATATTTTTTTTTTTTTATATATATATATATATATATATTTGTTTTCAAAAGGTTTTTAGTTTTCACGTCGGGTTCACCAAAATGTATCGCTCCAAATTTTTCGCACCCTTGCCTTCAAGCTATAGGATCCGTGCCCGGAAGGGGGATGTGAAAAGGATGGGACAATACCTCGGACTGAGAGGCCCTTTGAAGGTCCCGCCTCTCGAGAGAGGGGTATTAAGGTGATTTTTTTACGGATGGTGGGGTTCACCAGGAAACATTTAGTGGCAGTCTCCATGCCTAGGTTGGGAATGTGTTTGATGTGTTCAATTTCATCTTTAATCATTCAAATCCTAGGTTTGTCCAAATGAATCTAAACTGTTCTATATGAAATGCAGATTTAAATGAATACAGAAAGCAACAATGAATATCAAGTACAGATAATATACTAAATAAAGACAAGTTAAATCTGATTCTGGATGTTTGATGGAGGTTCTAATTTTTGAAGTAGTCAAGATCGCCTCTGATCTGACAGGATCGTCTGAAATCAGACAGGATCGTCTGAGATATGACGAATTCATCAAACGAATTCGTTAGAGACCTATAATCAGAGAAATAGACACAGAACATAGAAAATGCAGCAATACTAACAGAGGAAAATGATGTAAAATGACAATATAGATACTAAAATGATAATTATAAATAGAAATTCAAGTAAATTATAGTATTCTAATGACAAATTATGATATTATCATGCACTTAAGCTATATGGGTGAACTCCAAAATGCATAATAGCAAAAAATAACAATAAAAAGATCTAAATGCAGAATGAAACAATAGACGAGAAGAGAAAAGTGCAAACTCTGGGCACTAATTGCCCCCAATGTTGACTGCAGTCGAAATCGTCTGTAGAGTGCAAAATTGTCTCGAATTGGGGTATGATCATCCGAGATCATACAGGATCATCTGCGACGATCTAATCTTGCTCCTACTAAAGAATGACAAAGTTCCTGTAATAAAATTTGAAAAGGGGCAAAGGCAAACAGTAGTCTAAGACATTCTAAGGCAAATAAAACTTGAAGTACAAAAAAATTCAGCTAGGGGAATGTCAAGGGGAGGGCATAGGATTAAATAGGCATATGAAGGAGGTTGGGAGGTTGGAGATCATCCCAATTTGGGAGATCTCCAATGAGGGAAGTCTCTAACCGCAGACACACTTTTGCCCAGGTTAGAGACACCGTTGAAACAAAAGCTAATTATGAAAAATTAGTTTTGGGACGAAATCGTCTGGACGTTCTGCTCCAGACGAATTCATTCGATCTGAGGCGATATCATCTGATTGGTGACGATATCATCCAACGGTCACAAAAAATCCTAAAAATGGCATGGAAAATGAGGAAAGCGGTTTAACTAGTGGTTCAGGGTTAAAATTTGAATTTTGAATTATTACTAAGGTAATTTTAATTATTTGCTAAGGTTTATTGTGCCAATTTTAGGGTGCTACAGTGACTAAAGGGTTTAAGTAACTTTGGAACTTTTTGAAAATTGATATCCGACCAAAGGGATTAGACACCTTTGGTGCTTTTTTTTCTTTTTTGTGAGGAAGGTGTGATACCTTAAGCATCCTCAATTTGCTTGATGATTGATGATGTGAGTGACTAGGAGGATGTGATATCCTTAGAATCCCCAATATGCTTGATGATTGAGTTGGTACCAATGTCCTGATCAGATGGTTTGGATGGACCATTCATAGAAAATACTTTCAGACAATAATATCTTGAACACCATATTTAAATACACAACAATTTTTTATGTCATGGCCCTTTTGTTGATGGTAGGGATAGTACAAGTGCTTCTTATAATTCTTTCCATGTGGCTTGTTAAGATCACTTGATTTGATTTTTGGAAGTACAATCTCTTGTGCTTCATAAAGCCTTCAAAAAATGGTTGAATAAGATTATGAAAGCACTGTGTAATCTCTACAGGGCTTTGTGGGATGTTTGGTGCATTTGTCCAATTGTGTTGGATTTTGAAATTGTGGTATAGATATTGTAACCTGAGATGTGGATTATGGATCTGAATGTTGCAATTATTGTGGTTGTATATATAAATGATGATGACACTAATGATGACTCAATTGTAACTCAATGTTAGTGATTTGAGTTAAAATTTATTGCAAAATTTTAGTGTGTTGACAATCCATTTGCAAGCCTTGGTTTTATTTTTGAGTGAATTGAGATATGGTGAATGGATTCATGAATGGATGAGATTGAATGTGTTGTTGGAGTTGTGATGAATTGAGAGGCATGGAGTGAATTTGATGATGATGAGGTTGGTGAAAAAATGATTTTGAATGAAGAAAAGGATATGATGTATGAGGACTATGGATGGGTTGACTCATGGGAATGGAATTAGTATGGGTGGATGGAGGTATAGGGATGGAAACCACCAAATATTATGGTTCCCATGATGGAATTTGTGTGGTGAAGGTAGGTTGAGTGGAAATTGGCTGAGGCCTAGAGTTCACTTGAACTTGTTGATATGTCTACCACTTCTTAAGAAAATTTTTCAAATGTTCCCATGCTTCATTAATTTCCACATCATCATTGCAAGGCATGGATGAAGATGGAATATTTTATGTGTATGGGAGACAAGTGGCAATTGGAAATACAACTGACTGGATGAAATGGGCTTTTGTGAAGAAGAATTAACTTCTGGTTCATGCAAGGGATTGGTATAGGTGAATACATATAAAGTGCTAGGAGCACATGATGATTGGGGAATAGAAATGTGGGATGAAGGTGTAACTGATGCCTCAAATAGAGGGTTAGTGTACACTTGCGTGAAGTTGGATGGCTGGGAAGGAATAAGTTCTTGATGTAAAGAAGGATCTTGATGTGGGGTATTATGTATGGGTTATAAGACATAATTAGTTGATTTGTAGAAAGCCTCTACTTTGGCCATATCTATGTGGGTGATATTGTGGTCAATGGATGATGAAGATAATTCTATTTGAGGAAGGGAATTTTTTGGTATACCTATACAAGATATCAGTAGTCTGTACAATGTGTGATGAGACCAAAGATAATTCTATCTGTTTCACACTTGGGGAATCTACCTTAGAATTTGTGGGGAATGTGGATGAATATTCCATGGAATTTTTTTGATTTAATACTTTTTGTTGATTTCTTGTTAAGACCATAAGCAACTAAACCAAATAAAAATAGTGCAATAAAATGAAATTTAGAATTGAAACTTCACAAAAATAAAATTAAGACAAATCAATGCCAAGTTTGTTCAAAAAATGTGTCTTACCTAATTCATTGATTATCTAATTTTAGTGTGAATTTCTTCTTTTATATTTTAATTTTGTGTGTTTCAATGTGCTAATCTGAATTAGAAATGGATGAATACTATGGCTTGGATAGGGCAACAAGATTCTTGTTGGTGATGAAATCCAACAAGTTTGCTCGAGGGTAATCTAAGGTGTCCACGGTAGATATTGGTTTATGGAGATAAAATCCACCATCACCAAATCTAAAGAAATGGTTGGTGATGAAATCCAACCATTACTGTTTAATATGAAACATGAAGTGTGTGTGAGATTCCTTTTAACGTTCTATTTTCTATGGTACACATACAATATTAGAAACAACTATTTTCACTAGTCTAAATTAGAATCCAGCATTAAGAGTATCAATTTCTCCCGTGGATGTGAAGTACACCGCTTAAATCCCTCTCTAAATAGCGAGGGGTTTGTCCACTCATCTACCTAGAATCACTCAATGCGGGGATACTTTTGACACACTAATGATATTCCTACTTAGACCAACAATATTTATAACCCTACAATGCAATATAATTTATGTAATTTTAATAATTCACATGCAACTAGGATGGAGGATTTTTTAATTGCAATACAACTAAAAAACAAAAAATTTAAATGGAAAATGGAAATGTGTGAATGAATGCAATGACTAATCTAACACCTATAATGCAAAATAGAATAATTTTTTTTACCAGATTTATTAGTGATTTTATTTTTAATCCAAAAATCTATAAAAACATAAGAATATGAAAATAAGTAAAAATAGAAAGCTTAGGGTTTCTTCTATAGAATTACAAAAAATCCTAAAAAATGACTATATCTTCCCGTAAAATTCCTCTAGGTACTTCTAAAATACCCCTGGGAATTTATATATGACCATCAAGTGCCATAGGGTATTTGTGCACCTTTTGAAACTTTTTACAAATCTTCAGAAACCCTATTCCAACAAAAATCATGAGATATATACTTCTGAAAACCCTGCAAGATAAGACAAAAAATAGCAAGTTAGTCAAAAAAGTAAATCAAAATGAGAAACCCTAGGGTCCCAATGTGATTATCATTTGTAGGTCCAAACATGAAACACCAAATATAACAGGTAAATGAAACACCAAATATAACAGATAAATGAAACACCAAATATAACTAATAAATGAAACAAATAGATAATATTGCACAAAAGATATAATTTTATTGATGAGGGGAGCCTCAAATCTCCAATGTTACAATAAAGAATTTTTTTCTTTTGATACAAAATATTATAATACTAGGGTTCTTGGAAACCCTATTGAATAGTATTGGTGGTGTCTTCAAACTCTCTTTTGATCCCAATAGAGGTTATTGGGCTTTGTACTATCCAATACTTGGCCACTCTATCTTAAGCAACTGCACAGTGTAGATGTACTATCTCCAGATCTATACACAAAAGACAACAAACAATTTAGTAGCAACTGTGAGGGCTCCATAGTGTGAGAACCTTAGGAATTAATACAAACCCTAGCTATACAATATAAATAAAGTAAGAAATATATGAAAATACATGAAATGAAATACATCAATGTTGGATTTACCTTGTTCACTTGTTTTTCTTTGGTCTATAGTAGTTGTTGCAAGAAAATGGTGTGGTGATTCCCTAGAGACACCTGAGGGTTAGTAGGACTGTAGAACTATGGTTTAAAACACTCGCAGATGTTTTATGGTAGTAAAAAATGCACATGGGCACTTGGGTATGGTAGAAAGCACTTGAGGGTGTTTGGGAATGGTGGAAAGCACCCAAAGGCACTTAGGAATAGCAGGCAGACTTTCGAGGAGTGAGGCGAGGTCTGTAGAAGCATAACTATTTTGGGTAAGGGATGCAGTGATGGATGTGGTGATGGATGCGAAGGCAAGGGTGATTATGGATGAAATCCTTAGGAAGGTCAGGGTAAAAGACTTAGGAAATTCTCAGATTGCTTAGGGCACTCCGAAAACTCAAGTGACTTAGGACAAAAAACTTAGGGAAAACTTTAGGAATCCAAATATTACTTCAAAAACTTAGAGCTAAACACTTAGGGGTTGAGCCATCAAAATTATACTACTTATAATCTTCCCTAGTGCACGTTAGGGTTTCAATGACACAATTTGTGTGGTCAATATTAAAATGTGACAAAGGGTAGATATTAAATCTGGGCATGTGGCATGGATCAAGGTAGATGAATGGTTGGGATTAAAATAATATGGATGGCTATGATTAATTTACACACACACACACACACACACACATATATATATATATATATATATATATATATATATATATATATATTAAATATAATATTAAATATTAATATTTTAATATATATTAAACAAATATACCTAAATATATGTAAATAAATGGGTAACAAATTACGGGAAGACCTGGATGAATGACAAATACCTAGATTTTGGTGTTTATAGATTAATATTACCTTTTAATCTATCTTGTCAAATTTTATTTGATCTTCATTTCCTTATTTTAGGTGGGTAGTGGTCCTATTTACAACTTGTCGTACTTCCTCAAACTCAAGCTATATTTTTGAGTTTGGTTTTTCAAGCAACATATAGTTTCCATTTAATGGTTGAGGATCAAGGAATAAGAACTTATGTGCTCCACTAGTCATAATAAAATTTTACAAAATTTGAATATTCTTCTTTCATCAAATATATCTCAAAAAATATTTTTTGATGCTTATATATAAGCCTACATTTTTTGCTTCAAAAATGTAAATAAAATATTATTTTCGTAGGCAAAAATATAAGAGTTGTATTTTTCCTTGAGAATATTGTTTGAAATATTTTATTTAAAAATGTATTCATCTTTATTTTCTCTTGCAAATATTTAAGAAAAGAGGTGCAACTTATTCAAACTTTTTTCTAAATCACTTATTAATGTGGGATTACCTTATTTGGCTTCTTTACCTTCAAAAAAATTTGATTGCTTGAATTTTTGTGCTCATACCTTTTGATTTGTGTATTCATGCTTTGTATAAAATATTAACTCCCTTGATTTCTTTCAAACAATAATTTGTTTTGACAAGATGTTCACCTTGCTTGGAATTCTATGTTGTAACTTGTTCTTTTATTTTTCCAGTAAACTTTGCTTATTTGTTTTTTATGGAATCACCTTTCACTATGAGAACATCACATTTCATGATGTAGAGGTCATTTTGTTATATGTTTATTCTCCTAGAAAGAGCTCGAGAGGGATATTGCACTTTGTGATCATCCTCACATGTCTAATGTGTTTTGTGAAATGATGTCAAGCAATGTCTAATTGAATTTATTTTTATTGTACTATACTAGGCTTTCTTATGATGTATCTATTTTTAGTCTCTTTTGAGAAATGTAATGGCATAGGTGCTTCCATGAAGAGGGTGATCATTTGACACTATTCTTCTCTGAACCCTTCTATTATATAGGATCAATTTATTTTTCCACACAAGTTTTATCATGCTTTGACATTTATTAAACTCATAAAAAACTTGCATGTTTATTTTAAATTTAGAATAACCATTATAACATGTTCTCCTTTATCTGATCAAAACACCCTTTATATTTTCTTATTTTCTTCAAAACAAGCTCCCTACCTTGTTTTTTCTCTTAGTATTTGTTCCAACTAGAACATTCATACAAGATCATTATTGGCTATTTAATAGATTATGTGTTGATTATTTGTGTGCTTGTAATTTGCTTTGTGATATAGCTAGATTACATTTCTTTTATTCTTCCTTGATGTTCTTCATTGACATCTCCTTGAGAGCTACCTACAATTATGTTCTTAGGACAAAATATAATAGCAATTATCACCATCTAATAATTGCTTTAATGGTGGATCTTTTTTTATTAATTAGAGGAGGGGATTTTGAAAAGGACCCCAAAACATTTTACAAAAGTAGAAATAAAAATATGAAGGCCCTCATAAGACCTGGATCAAAGCAACAAGACATAAAAACTAATGAGATCACCCTAAAACAACATAATAGGGATAAAACCCCAAAATTGCACAATAGGAAGAAAACCTTGAAATATCACAATAAGTACTAGCCTAGGGGAGGAAAACTTAGAGAGACACCACCACAAAAATAGAGTAACCAAGCAAGAAGGATCTCTAGAGGTCAAGTAAAAGAAACGACTAAAGAAAACTTGGCTATCCATAAGCTTCAACCTCTTCCTGATCTTCGTTGCTGCCTAAATGCACCCTTCATTATTGAGGTCTTCAAACATATTCTAGTCTTATTTAAGGAGATTCCATACCATATTGGATTATCTATAAATGTTCATCAATATCCCATCCATGCCTAAGAGGGAATCTTGATTCAGTCTATGCTATTTGTGGCTCGACAATCCACTTAGGGGACTTAGAGGATTAGCTCCCTTATGGGGGAAAGAAAGAGCGAGACCACCTTCAACCTTTAGTTTATTTTTTTGAATAGCCTCATATTTTAATATTTTATTATCTTGCTCAATGTTAATGGACATCTTGCACTTTCGACTTGAATATTTACACCTAGAAGGCCAACAATGAGGCTCCAATTTGACTAAACAAGGAGCGTCATGAGAGTGAAATTCCAATTTCCTCTTGGTTATGATGGTCTCTACAAAAGTGTTCTCCTTTTTTTCATTATCAAATGAATCAATGCTTCCATGATTTAAGTCTGGAGTAGAGGAATGAGCAGGGGGGCTACCAATGCATGAAAAAAATGGTCCTTTGGGCCTCCTTCTAAAGAGAATTTTTATACAAAATGAGGTGAAGGTTCTAGTGCAATGGATGGGTGGAATTAAATTTTTAATGCCAGATATATAGCTATCCATAGATCTAAATAGGAAACTTAATATCCTTGAGGTGATTTACAAAGGCTAGATGGAAACTTTTTAGGGGGGATTTACCCTCATCGATACTGAAATACTACGTGATAGGAAGCATGACCTTGTTCTAGGGCTTGGGGAGGGACTCCTTTATGATTCCCTCATTGTCCCTTCCTAGTTTCTTTCCCTTCTCCCTAAATTAGCTTAACTCCTTATCCAATTATTTCTTATCTATTCGCATAATTTCTCCATCATTGGGAAGGTACATCACCTCTACGAGCATATGAAGTGAATATGAGACCACTAATAGAAAAACCACCGTCCTACCAAGAATAGGTGAACTCCTACAATAGGTTAGGGTCACTATCACTAATTTTTTTAGGAAAGGCATGAACCCATGAGATTTGAGGACTTCTTCAACAATGGGATCAATTTGCAAAATTTTGGGCTCTAGAAGTGCCATCAGGAAATTATGCCAACCCATAGAAATTTTAGAATGAAAATATCCACAAAGCTCACTTCACTAAAGGTAATTTGAATAAATTCATTTATAATTTGAATAAAATAAGCTTATACTGAGAGGGAGGGTGAATAGTATAAGATAAAACTTTTCACTTTTCAATACAAATGATAACAACAATAATACTAATGCAATAATGAAATAAATCATCACACATATGAGAGACATAGATTTTATGTGGAAACACCCTTTCGGGAGAAAACCATGATAAAATATTGCTTATATATTTCTTCAATAAATTTCATGGGAACCAACCCATAGGATACACCAATCCCCTATTACAATGTGCATAGACACAAATCCATATAGACACCAATTCCCTATCAAGTTCATGGACATCAATCCACAAGAGACATCAATCCCCTCTCAAGTTCATGGAAACCAATCCACAAGAGACACCAATCCCCTCTATTGGTTCATGGGCACCAACCCACAAGAGATACCAATACCCTCTAATCACAAGTCTAGCTCAAACTTTGCTTAAGTCTTCTCTCAAAACTACTTACATTTGCTCTCAAATCTTCTCAAATCTGCTCACAAACCTACTTAAGTTTACTTACATAGCCTACTCAATTCTACTCCAAAACCTTCTCAAAACTACTCACACAACTTGCTCAAGTCTGCTCCAACAATTGCTCAAACATTCTCACACAACCTACTCAAGTCTACACCAAAACCTGCTCAAATCATCTCACACAACCTACTCAAGTCTACTCCATAACCTACTCAAATCTGCTCATCTACTCCTAAATCTTGCATACATACAATGCTCATCTATTCCCAAAACCAAACATAACAATCCACAAATCTTCCATGCTCATCTACTCCCAAAAACCAATGCACATCCAATAATTCCTTATACCTCCCACTATATGACGACTAAAATATTTTTCTTAAATAAAAACACTTTAAGAAAGGAATTAAATTTTCCATACCTCTAAATCTGCCTCAATAATGATAATCTTCTTTTTGCATGAGCTTCCCAAACCTGTCTTGACAAAAATAATTTTTCTTTTGTCCCTTCAAAATTTGGTTAGTAATTTTCTCTTTCTTGCATAGATATTAATTCATCCACTTAAAATATTTATCAAAAACATACACAATAAAGCTTAAAAATGACTCCTTATATCTCCCTTTTGAAATTCTCAATATAAAGCTTTATTAACAATTAAACCCTTAAATCTCCTTTTTCTAACATGCAAAAATACAATTTAAAATTAACCACAATACACCTTATATCTCCTTTTTCTAATATGCAAAAATACAATTTTCAAATTAACCACAATACACCTTATATCTCCTTTTCTAATATGCAAAAATACAATTTTCAAATTAACCACAATACACCTTATATCTCCTTTTATAATATACAAAAGTACAATTTTTAAATTAACCACAATGCACCTTATATCTCCTTTTCTAACATGCAAAAATACAATTTTCAAATAATCATGCTACACCTTATATCTCCCACTTAAATTAAATTAAACAAATAAATTCCCTTACCTCACATAGCAAGCTCAATGAACGCGAAGGAGATTTGGCCTTCTGACCTCTACCAACACAGCACCCTACAACAGGTTAGACAACTAGCTGGGCTACCCTTGTGGGTAGAATCAAATATGTAGGACAAACTAAATAAGTCCTCCATTCTATCTTCTCCAACCAAAATGTTCTATCTTTCTACCAACCAAAATAGCGCTTGCACTATTTTGACCCTGCAACCTCCTTCTCTGTAATGCCTTAGTGCTAGCTAGGTGACCAACTGGGCTAGCCACACAGACAAGACCAAAATGGTAGCATGATATATTTGTTATATTTTCGCTCACTGCTGCAAAATGTGTTTTTTTCCTCCTCTTATTCTCTGCTTCAATTTTTGCATGAATGGGTATACAAATTACGCTACAAAAATAAAATCTTTCAATATATGTTTGTCTTTATTACCCAAGGACATTGGTACTTTTAAATTTAACCCACTTTATATTATATATTTTAAATCTTATGATTTAAATATTATAATATTAACTTTTAAACCTATGTCCCTTTCTTGTAATATTTAAATCTTTTTATCCCAAGAAAATTTTAAACCTTTGTCCTTCTCTTGTAATCTTTTTTTCCCAAGAAACTTTTAAACCTTTGTCCTTCTCTTGTAATATTTAAATTTGATATTTAAATATTATAATCCTTTACTTAAACAAATTTTTTGGCTTTGAAATATACCTTGCTTTGAATAATTGCCCATTGTTTGCTATTCACTAAGTCCATTTTAGACACCATTGATATGTTTTCCAACCTTATAAACTTCTCACCCTTGAAGAATATTTCTACCTTAAATACCATGCACCTTTGACATCAATGACAACTCAATATTTCCAACAATCTCTCCTTTGTCATTTATGGAAACCTTACTAAAACATTTCTTTTACTGCAACTGGATTCACTGTCTGATCCCTCTAACAAGATGCTCCGCCTCACTTAAATTCTCCCCATTTGACATCAATGGAAAATGGCTCCTTGGGGATAAAAATAAGATACTTAACATAGCCCCCTTATAACCTCATTTTCTTGAGACTTTAATCATGGCATGGGAGTGAAACTCCCAACTTACTTCTAAGATACTCAAAGGTCTCCTTTGGAAGTGGCTTGGTAAAGATGTCAGCAATATGTTCCTTTGTAGCAATGTATTCCAACTTAACTTGTTGATCATCCACTTGCTCTCTCAAAAATAATATTTGATTGAAATATGTTTGGTTCTTGAATGCATCACTAGATTCTTTGAAATATTTATGGCACTCATACTATCACAAAGTATGGATATCGGATGCTCATTATTAATTTTGAAATCACTTAAAGTTTTTTTCATCCATAAAACCCGTGTTCAACAGGTAACTTCTGCAATATAATTTACCTCTATAATAGATAAGAATACTAATTCTTGTTTCTTACTTAGCCAAGAGACCAAAAAATCTCCAAGAAAAATGCTCCTCCACTTGTGCTTTTTTTATCATCAATATTGCCTGCCCAATCCGCATCTATATATGTAGTGAGAGTTAAATTATTGCATCTAGGATACCATAGTCCAAACTCCATGGTTCATTTCAAATACTTAAAGATACTTTTTACTGCCTATACATGTGTTTCTTTTGGTGCAGCTTGAAATCTTGCCACCAATCTGACTGCCTACATTATATCTGGCCTTGTAGTTATGACATATAGTAAACTTCTGATCATGGATATACAAGTTTGATTTGCCTCAAGAGACTCATAATTTTTACTTAACTTACATCCTAAAATCATGGAGGTACTCACACCATTGTAATATTTCATCCTAAATTTTTTCAACATTTCTTTTACATACTTGGTCTGAGAGAGAAATATACCTTTATTTTATTGTGAAATTTGCAAACTAAGAAAGAAAGACAACTCACCAATAGGGTTATGCATAAGGGGTCGACCTCAAAGTGTATTTATAAAATCATAGCGAATCTAGTGCTAAGGTGTATAGACATTGGGGTGAATTTTTCATTTTTTTGTAGAAAAATTATCAAATTGTGGCAATTTTTTGAAAATCGTGCAACAAATTCTTCAACCTTAAAAATAGCGACTAACAAAAGTGACTGGCACAAAGTGACCGACAAAAGTGACTGACATAATGTGAGTTATAGAAGCAACTGACACATTATGACTGGCAAGAGGCAGCTGACACAAGACATGTGGGGACTGACACATTATGACTGGCAAGAGGTAACCGACACAAGACATGTGGGGACTGACAAGTGGTGACTGGCAAGCGACAACTGTCAAGTGGTAACTGGAAAGTAACGACTGGAAAGTGGTGACCGATAAGAGGTGACTAAAAAGAGGCGACTGGCAGGAGATGAATTGCAAGAGGTGACTGATAAGTGGTATCTGACAAGAGGTAACTGTCAAGCGGTGGCTGTTAAGTGGTGACTATCAAATTACAACTAATAGGTGGTGATTGGAATGGAGCGACTAGCAAGTAGAAACTAGAAAGATACAACTAGAAAGGTACGAATGACAAGTAGTGACTGGAAAGCTACAACTAACAAACAATGACTGGAAATATGTGACTCACAAGATGTGACTGGCATGATGCGACTGCTAATTGGTAACTGTTAGGTGGCGACTGTCAAGTGGCACCTATCAAGATATGACTGGCAAGAGGTGACTAGTGAGAGGTGATTGATAAGAAGTGGCTGTTAAGGTGCAGATGGTACCATGAAACTGACAAGGTGTACTTGTTAAGAGGTGATTGCCAAGATGCGACTGTAATATTATGCCTCACATGTTGTGACTGTAAAGATGAGACCTCTCGTATGCCACATGCCACGTGACCACTAATTACCATCAATAATATGCTGCTACGTGTCCTCTCATTTGTCACATGTCACACATCCATCAACTTTAGGCATTTAGATTTCTATAAATAGAGTAGCAGCATCATTTTTACCTTTCACATGATGATTTCTAGACCAATTTTAGACATTTTCCAGGCATTGTTCTTAGCATTTTTAGATCATTTTTAGGTCATTTTCAGGATGTTTTTAGATCATTTTTAGGCCATTTTCAGGGTGTTTTTAGATCATTTTTAGGCCATTTTTAGGGCATTTTTAGACCTTTTTTAGGCAGTTTTTTGAGCTTTTTCTGATCATTTTCCTAGCATTTTCCCAACGTTTTCTCTATATTTTTAGATATGGCTAGCGGTTCTTGTCCTCTCCCAACCAAGGTATCATTCAAGAGTTACTATTTCCATAATGTGAATAACCTTTTTAACATTCTAGGGATAAATTCCAATTGGCTTTACACCTTTGGACTTGTTGGAGTTGCAAATATGCCATAGTTGGACGCCACCGTCTCCCTCATGCAATGTATTATTAGTTGCTATGACCATGATGTATCCAATGTACAGATCCTATTTGACAACAAGGAAATTGTTTTTACTATGAACCCCTCGGATGTCCAGCGATTAACAAGACTGCCATTTTTGGATGGTCTCCTGGTTAACAACCTGTATGCGTTGACTGATTCTGATAAACCAACGTTGGCATCATCCAAATATGTTGTGAATCTAGACCATTTAAAAGGTATATTTCTTAAAATTTCATTTTTATTTATCCTTTATTTTTATGTATTGTTGTTTCCAATTTCCATTCTCTAATAATGTTATCTTTATTTTTTAGTTAATTCTTCAAAATTGAAAAGGGGTCTGAACATTTCAAACATTTTAGGTAAATTTCTTTATGGTTATTTTGAATTGTTCTTTGGAAGGCTTATTCTACAGGTTCGACCTACATATATGCTCTTTTGGGCTTTGTCATTCTTAATTCATTATATTGATGGAGGGAGATATGATTGGTTCACTTTAATTTCTAACTGTATAAAACAAGACCTCCTTTCTACGTAGAAAATTCAATCTGCATATACGGTAACCTCTAGAAACTATATTCTTTATCTTTTTTATGAATCTTATTACAATATTCAAACACAAATTCCTCCAACTGCATTTCATCCAGATTTTTTGTGTATTGGGTTAAGTGACAATGAAATACAGGTTAAATTATATATTGGAATAGTCCCTTTTTTTTATCTTTTCAAATTTCAATCAATTTTATTATTTATTATTTTTCTTTTGAAAATAGAGAAGAGCAGCTCACTCATCTAGTAAAAGTGATGCCACCATAAAGATTCAAGAAGCGTCTTGTGATTCTAACTCAAAGTCGCAATCATCACCGACACCTTCCACCCGTAAACGTAGGATATCTCCTAATGGACAACATACATGTGTTGTTCCTCATACTTCTGGACATGCATCTACTATAGTGAACATTGAAGATGAAACCTCCACCTCACAAGGTAAACATATTTTTCAAAAGTTATAATTTTAATAATGTATTTTAACAATATTCAATTATATTTAGTTTGAAAAAAAATTCATTGTTTTCATAGGAAGGGCAAAGGCCAACCATTGTAATAGCAACGACAATGGTTGTAGAGTCTAAGTCGGGTATGTTTAGTTAAAATTATTATATTTTAATGGCATTATTTTTAAAAACTAGTTTTAATTTATAATTTTCATGTTGAATTTTGTAGAGGGACCAACTCAATTTACAAGACTCAAAAAACATATGCCTCCATCGGGTGCACAATAGGAAAAGTAGCCAGTCCAATGCTAAGTTCATCCATGGTAAGTCCAACAAACACCACAACAAGCACCACCTATGAGGAACAAATCTCACATGTGTGGGAAATAGTTCCTCACCCCGCCGTATTAGCCTATTCAGACTCAGACTCAGACTAAGACTCAGACTCAATCTATTGTTTCAGGTATAAGGTTCCCTCTTTTAATACTTGATAATTTATCAAATGTAGAGAGCACTTCTCAAATACCCCCTCCAAATGCCAATCTGGAAGATGATTTTATGTATCAAGATATGAATAATTTGAATTGGCCCTTAAAAATATGTGATCTACTTCATGGTCTAGGTTTAGGTGATGAAACACAAGAGAATATTGAATGAGATGCCACCAATATTTCCACTTCCCCCCACCAGCATGTCTATACCGATAATCATCCAATCGATGATGATAAAATAATCTTTTCTGAAAATATTTTACTAGAAAATATTTGTAGGGCTAGTGTTACTAATAATATTCTTGTTGACATTGATATATTACAATAATGGGAATATCAGGCCAAGGCTATGATAAAATCAATAAATGGTCGATACAAGAACTTCAGACATAGAAAGGAGTTGTTTCTGAAGATAGAGAATGAGCCATAAAATATTGATGCTCTGTTACTAAAAGACCAATCTGGCATCATCAATATCGATTATACAAGTAGTGATGAAGTTTTGGCCATTATACTTGACCTATTAGAGAACCTAAATGCTGAATCCCAAGCATATTTTGATGAATGGGAACAATCCAAGAATAAAGTAGTAGTGGAAGAAACTGCAAGACTTATAGCAGATGTATGTTTTACACATATCTGAAAATCATTTTTTTCTTTAATATGCTTTTTAGTTAATATTAATATTTTTATCTTGTATTTTTGCAATATAATTATTAGCATTTAAATTAGTAGATGTCAGCCATGAAAACCTGGATCAAGACTGCAAAAATCAATGTGACTAATGCTATTGAATTGAAAAAAGACTACAACACACTATTCGACAAAAAAATTGGCTGAAGAAGCTTATCAAAGAAAAGGGCTTGGATGTGGATGCTTCAATAAAAAAAATGATAAAGAGCTAAATGCACCATTTAAGGAATATCCCATGAAGGAAGAAGGTTTAATGCTATCTGGGATAAACACTACAACTAAAAGTTTGGTATGATCTGGTGCATTGGAAGTAAAGGATATTGAGGTAGATGTAGCTGACACTTCAGGCACTTTACAACAAGAAAACATAGAAAAGTAGAACTGTTGTTTCTTTATTTGATGATTCAGGAATGTGGCATTATGGTGAAAAACATAAAGACTCCTATTTTAACATATTTTTAAACATAATATTTGATATTATCTAAATGTTATATTAATTTTTAGCTTTTCTTTCAATACTGTAATGGTTTGATCAGTTGTGTGGATGGAATAAATAATTTTGAATTATGTGGATGCAATAATGGAGCACCAATATCTAGTTTGCTATAAACTTTTTATTATACATTGTTTGTTATATCCAGTTTGCTATATCTAGTTTGCTATACATGGTTTTCATTATATGGTTTACCATACATTGTTTTCAACACACGGTTTGTATACATGGTTTTAGTACATGGTTTTTTGTATACATGGTTTGTTTAAATGGTTTCAATATATGGTTTTAGTCAATTTGATATTCAATACATTGTTTGCCATACATTATTTTCAATACATGGTTTGTCATACATTGTTTTCACTAAATTGTATATATGATTTCAATACATGGTTTCAACCAATTTGAAATTCAATACATTATTGCCATACATTGTTCTCATTAGATGGTTTAAAATACATTGTTTTCACTAAATTGTATAGATGATTTCAATACATGGTTTCAACCAATTTTATATTCAATACATTAATTGCCATACATTGTTCTCAATAGATGGTTTTCCAAACATTGTTTTTGATAAATTGTATATTCAATACATTGTTTACCATAAATGGTTTATTCAATACATTGTCTGTCATAAATGGTTTGTATACATGGTTTTAGTACATGGTTTGTTGTATACATGGTTTCAATACATGGTTTGTTTAAATGGTTTCAATATATGGTTTCAGTAAATTTGATATTCAATACATTGTTTGCCATACATTATTTTCAATTCATGGTTTGTCATACATTGTTTTCACTAAATTGTATACATGATTTCAATACATGGTTTCAGTCAATTTGATATTCAATACATTGTTTGCCATAAATGGTTTATTCAATACATTGTCTGCCATAAATGGTTTGTATACATGGTTTCAGTACATGTTTTATTGTAAAATTATTTCAATACATGGTTTTTTTAAATGGTTTCAATACATGGTTTTACTTAAATTGATATTCAATACATTGTTTGCCATACATTGTTTTCAATACATGGTTTGTAATACATTGTTTTCACTAAATTGTATACATGATTTCAATACATGGGTTAAACCAATTTGATATTCACTACATGGTTTCAACCAATTTAATATTCAATACACTTAGTCATACATTTTTCTGAATATATGGTTTTCCAAACATTGTTTTCGGTAAATTGTATATTCAATACATTGTTTGTCGTAAATAGTTTATTCAATACATTGTCTACCATACATTATTTTCAATACATGGTTTATTCAATACATGGTTTGCCATACATAGTTTTCAAAACATCATTTTTTGAATACATAGACTTTTCAAAATACATGAAATCATAATATACACATATTAAGTTGACAATTGATAACATAATATATGAAATCAAAATACATGTAAAAAATAGTAATATTTGTGATGCAGTAATCAATATTATATTTCGAAATACATGAAACATGTCTCAAAGTATAATAAAATCTCCATATTTGATATGAAATCAAATAAATGAATTAAATCCCAATATAATATTGGGAAATAAAAGCATATTTACATCATAATGGTGAAAGTTGGAAAAACCTCTTTTCAAATTATGCAAATTCTTCTACACTCATTCCATAAAATTTTGTCATCACAGTGTCATCAGTGTTACCATTATCCTCATCATCCAGATTATTCATGACACCTCTTTTCTCTACCAAAGGTTTCCAATATGACAAAGCTCTTTCAGAAGAAAACTTCTCAACCTCATAGATCGACACATATAATCTCAAAAAAAATTCCAATTTTTTGTCCAATCTATTCCGAACTTTAGATTTTATATATGATAATGCACTAAATACCATTTCATCCTCAAAAGATCCTAAAATCATCGTTTGACATAATTCATACAAATTAAAATATTCACTCATATTATCTTGCAGGATACCACTGGGATATAAATATTTCCAAAAACTTGAAATAGAACCCCTCTCATGGTGATTAGCAAATTGTAAAACTTGAGTAGACATTGTTGTTCCAAAACAGTTTGATTAGCTTGTTAAAATATCTTTTTTGAGAATGCCATTGATTTTAATACCGTTGAATACCACAGGTTTAGTGAAATGGCTAGCAAGGTTGACCATGTATTTTTGAAACAAACCACTTACATTTTGGTATTCATTACAAGGATTCCAAAAAATCGGGTTAACCACACCCATAGCCTCAAGCAATTCATCTCTTTGAAAATGGTCTCTGATCTCTTTTGTCAATTATTTTGTTATGTGTTTTAATTTAAGTTTTGTATTTGTTACAACTGCATGAAATCAGTTGTGTGTTACAAGCATTTATTCAACTTCATTTGTAGCAATATCCATTCACTGACAAAAATAATATAAAGGAATTTCCTTTCCATGGACATTAATACAAATATGATCATTTATATTGAACTTTAAAAAGTTCTGAGGATCATTGATGTTTGTTAATGCTCTCCAAATATCAAACATGGGATCCATAAAACTTTCACCAGATGCGTACATTGTATCAATATGAAAGCAAATTTAGTTTCTTGCCCTGATGAAATCAACAATATAAATCATTATTCCTTGTGCAATTTTGATCAAAGTATTGATTTCTTCCAACATTGGAAGAATACCACATAATGTGAGAAGTGTTTCAAAATTTGTCATTTTTAATAGCAAATCCTTAGCCTTATCAACTACCCTATGATTTACATACATAAACCCTGCCAAGGACTGATATTCTTTCAAAACTCTATATGTTGGTTGATACATTGAAGTCCATCTAGTATCAATGTATTTTAAGAGTTTTTTACCATTAGTAACTCCAAGTGCAAACTGCTAAAACTCTAAAAATATTTTTGTACTATGCAAAAAATAATCATGAATTTCATGGACAAGGTCTTCCACTCTTGCTACATTTATAAATGTATCCACAATTTTATATGCAAGATTAATTATATGAGCCATGCAATGAATAGGGATCAAATATGAGGCAACATATGTTTGTAGTCTAACACAAAGACTGTTCTTGTGTCATTGCATTGTAGCAACACTGTTGGCTCTGGCACATATTAAATTAGTGGCTATTTCCATTTCATTCATTCCTGCTATTTCCTTTAAACTAGAAACAACAACATTGTAAATGTTTTTTGCATTGCAATTTTCCACCATCTTGTGTAGTACAAGTAAATGAGGTTTCCTTAAATAATTTTCCAATGTGTAAACATGAATGCAAATCCAAAATGTGTTGTCAACAACAGTCACCTCATATATTGAAAGTGATATGAATTTGGCCTTTGTAATTTTCTCTTTGAGGTCATCCTACTCAAACAATGACATAAAATTTGCAATTTCCCAACCACTTTGATATGACCAATGGATGCTGGATAAATTTTGCACATCAACTAGTCAAAATAGATATTTATAATCTATGAAATCTGACATAGGTCTACCCTTTTTAAGAATAGTGAGTACAAAAACAAACTGTAAACTTTTTGAAGCTAAAGTGAACTTTTGTATTTTTTGAAATTGGGCTTGAATCGTTGCACCTTTATCAACCAAAGTTTATTTTTCTTTCATTACATTATCATATTATTTTGCATATCTGATATGGGCACAATCTGATGCATCCTTCCACCTATAATTTTTCTATATTGGTCCATCACTTTATTTTGTTTTTATATAAACCTTTCCGCAATGTTTTTCTACTGTATCTTTCTTAACTTGCAATCTGTGATCTTTTTCATGTTTCTAGCTGTAAATTATACATCTTAATTTTGTTATTATCCCATTACTATTCTCTGGAAGCATTGGCTCAACAAATGGAAAATATGAAACCCAATAAGGCTAAAATGTTTTGTTAATTTTCCATCTAGATGACCTAGCATGTTTATGTTTTTTAAAATAATATCTCTGGAAGTGGGTACTGCATAAGAACTATTACTTTGTTTTCCATTTGGCAGGTTTTTTTCAGGAATCTCTTCATGTTTTTGTTCCATTTCTTTAAGAAAAATTTCATCTGTGGAATTTTCAATATCGTAGTCATGTGGAAGTAGATTCATACGAGGATCAACATTGTTTTCTATAGAGATAATACTAGGGTCAATACTAAATACCAGGGTCATTATCATTATTATTTTTAAAAACATACATTCTGTTAAAAGCATACCTTCTTTTGAAAAATTTAGATAAACAATGGACAAAGCCATACACCAAAAATCACCCTTCTTAATGAATGAAGACATTATATATGAAATGAACAATGAACAAAAAATAACTGGTTAGTAAGTAAAGGCGTTCATACCTTCAATTTGTGTAGATGCTAGTGGCTGACTAGAATTTGAAATATTACGAAAGTATTTGAGGATACTCCTTTTATCAAAATTTAAAGAATAGCCTCCCTTATTTTCATTGCCAACAGGTGATATTTTACCTATATAAAAAGAAGAGTAACAAGAAAATCATTTTGAAAAATAGAAATAATTGGTTAAATAGAGAACTACTATTCAAGACATCACAATATCTGACACATCAAAAACCTCCTTATTGAGCGTTGAGCGTCAATGAACACAAATGTATAAAAAAGAAATAAAATTAATAATAAAAACTTATCGTCAAATGGTTGAATCTCTATGTCATTCACCCTGTTACAGTCATAGTGTGAGGGTCGTGATGTGGCAGTCACGGCCTATCAATCATGTTGTGATAGTTGTAACTTGGTGTTCGCGTCATGACATTCATGACCTATCAATCACGATTTGTCATTCACGGCCTGTTAGTCATGATTTGTTAGTCATAGTGTGGTGGTCGTACTTGTCAATTGTTCTTGTCTATCACACTTGTCAATCATGCTTGTCTGTCGTACTTGTCAGTCACGCTAATTTGTCACACTTTTCAGTCACATTTTTTAGTCATGTGAAGTCAGTTGCGGGGTGTCAGTCATGTCATGTTAGTCATGCGGTGATAGTCGCTGCATGTCTATTGCTTTTGTCGATAGTCTTTTGTCACTTGCTTCTGTCAGTCACCTTTTGTGATCACCTTGTCAAGTTGAGACTATGAGTGTTGCTCTCAGCCTCCAAGGTTACCTATATATAGTGGAGGTGCAAGAGGCAATTTTCACGAGATAATTTTTTTCCCAAATAATTTTAGGGAAAATATTACGTAGGAATAAAAATTGTATAGGGACGATTTTACCCGAAAAAAAATAATTCTCATAATTTTTTGGCGAATGGACCGACCTCTAGGATCCCAAAAATAGCAAAATAAAAAAAAGTTAAAAACCTAAAATTCGCTATAAATTGTGAAATTTGCCCTTGTGCATAACCCTACTCACCAAGCATCGACATATAAAATTCATTTTGCATCCACTTTGCAAATTTCTGACACATCTTGTAATTAGTACCTCTAAAAATGATATCATCTACATAGACCACGATAATCAACAAGTCATTTCCTTCATTTTTGATGTACATATTGCTATCTGCTACACTTTTTAAAAATCATGTTATTGAATATATTTATCCAACCTTGAGTACCAAGCTCTAGAGGTTTTCTTTAGTCCATAGAGAGCATTTTTTAATTTACATACATCGTCTAGCTTATCTTTTAGGCTAAAACCATTTGGTTGCTCAATGTAGACCTCTTCCTCTAAGTAACCATTAATATATATTGAATTTACATCCATTTGGTACACTTTGAAGTTTCTAAAACTTGAGAAATCCAAGAGAATTCTTATGGCTTCAATACGTGCAATAGGAGCAAATTTCTCTTCAAAATCAATCCCCTCAACTTGTGCATAGCCTTTGCACACAAGTCTTGCTTTGTCTCTGACAACTTGACCATATTCATTTAACTTATTTTTGTAGACCCATTTACTGCCAATTATATTCTTGTCTTTTGTATGTAGGACAAGTTCCCAAGTATCACTCTTCTCTATTTGGTATAACTCTTCTTACATTGCCTTAATCCAATATTTATCTTCACTTTCTTCATTGAAATTCTTGGGCTCATATTTAGATAGCAAGGAAAAATTTACATGTTCACTAGTTCCTATTATCTTCCTCCTTGTTTGTCATTCATCTAGATTCCCAACAATCAGTTCTCTTAGATGGTTCTTTTTCACATACCTAGATGGTGTCTTAGGTGATGCCTTTCTTGAGATCGTCTCATATTATTCATTTTATTCACCTTCTTCTTTTTTGCAACTTTCTTCTTCTTGATATTTAATCTCTTGAGCTGGTCCTCTGGGATCTATTTCTTCATCAAATATTACATTTGCACTTTCCATAATTGTATATGATATTTTATTATAGCATCTATAGGCTTTTATCTTAGTGGAGTATCCAAGGAAGATACCCTCATCACACCTAAAATCAAACTTACCCAAGTTTTTCTCTTATCCTCTAATGTAGCATTTACTTCCAAAAAATTTTAAATACATCACAGTAGCTGGTCTTCCCGTCCAAATATCATACGGGGTTTTGTGATGATTTACTATTATTTGAGCTCTATTGATGATATAAACCACTGTATGAGTTTCCTTTATCCAAAAAGCATCATAAATCTTAGACTCATTTAGCATAGCCTTGGCCATACCCTAAAAATTTGTATTTTTTATTTCAACTACTCCATTCTGTTGTGGATTTCTTGCTACTAAGTATTGTCTCTTGATTCCATGTTATTCATAGAATTATACAAATTCACCTAAACTGAATTCACCTCCTCTATCTAATCTTAGACACTTGATCTTTTACCTGTTTAATTTTCTAGAAGTTCCTTGAATGCCTTAAAATTTTCAAATTCTTCTAATTTTTATTTTAAGAAATCATTAATAAATAACATGAAGTAATTTTCACCTTGTAAACTCTTTATCCTTGTAGGACCACACAAATCGGTGTGAACTAGCTCCAAGGGCTTGGATGAAGAAAACTCTTTTGATTTGAAAATTGATATTTTTTTCTGGTATTGTGCACAAATCATGCTTGGGGGTTTTGCTATTTTAGGAAAATCTTTGAATACCTATTTTTTGCTTATCTTCACTATGTTGTCAAATTTTAGGTGGCCCATTATTCTATGCCATAACCAGTTCTCATACTCTTGTGATAAAAAACATTTTTCTCCCTTAATTTCTCTCAATATGTAGAGATTATTTGTATTTCTACTGGTGTTTACAATAAGCTTTCTTATCTTGGATTTCCTAATATTACATCCATTTGGGTGAAATGTGAGTGTATGACCTTGATCACATAGTTGACTTACACTTAGTAGATTGTGCTTCAATCCTTCAACATATAATACATTTTCTATCCTTATCTTCCATTATCCAAACTTAAAGTCCCTTTTCCAATAATTTTGGCAAAAACATTATCATCAAATTTCACTGTTCCTTCATTTTTTTCCTTGAGAGAGAGAAATTTGTTTTTGTCACCTGTCATATGGCTTGAACAACCATTATCAATGTACCACTGATTTCTTAAATTTTGCACATGAAGAGTCATTTGTACCAACATGGATTTTTTCTTTTCTTATTCCTTTTTATTTTTTCTAAATGTTTGAGGATATCTATTTCTAAAATTTTCGACCTTCCTCCTTCTTGCTTGATTTAGGAAGTTTAGGAAACACTTTTCTACACCATTTAGCTTTGTGACCAAAATTATCACATTTATAACAAATGATATTGTCATCCATGAGAGGTGAAAATGAATTGAAATTTATTTTGGTGAAACCATAATCATTATTAGCATAGACCCTACAATATATAACTTTATGACCAAATTGATTGCAAAAAATAACCATGGATGAAATATTGAAACCGGTTTGATTGCCTTGGAGGATATGGTTGCATGGTTCTTTCATTGCTACCCATGATGAATCTTTGTTTTCTCTGTGATGGTCATTGTTTCTTGATGGTGCATTATTTTCTTTCTCATTGATGCTTTCACTTTTCAACATATCAACATAGGTCTTGGGTTCTTATTCAATTACTTTCTTTGATGCTTCTATTTCTTTTGAGCTTGAATCCCCCATTTTTTCTCTTGACCTTCTTCAAAAATAAGTCCAATATTCTTAAATGGATATCTCTATGCTTTGATAATATCATCTAAGTTTTTTGAGCTTTTTATAAATTGATATATCTTATCATTATTGTTTTCAAGTCCCTTTCTTATAATTATAGCTTCATGTTCTAGTATTTCATACTCTAATTCTTTTTCTTTTAATTGTTTAGCCATACATTCCTCAATTTTCCTTGCCTCTACGATTTTAACTTTCAGGTTAATGAGCCCTTGTGTCAACTTTACATTTGTCTTCTCATCCTCTTGTACTTGAGGTTTCAATATTGAGTTCTTCTTTCTAACTTTCTTCAACTCTTCAAGAGCAACAACAAGTTCCTCTTCAATGTCAACCATGGTTTCTTCTTCAATTTCTAAATATTTCTCTTATTCTTGGTCATTGACAATATGAGTATTTTATTTATCTTCTATGGCCATGTGTGTTCTTGTAACACCTTCCTTCAAGATGTTTAGGCTTTCACGAAGGAACTTGCTTTGATACCAATTGAAGAACATAGGCTTATACTAAGAGGGGGTGACCAGTATAAGATAAAACTTTTTGCTTTTTAATCCAAATGATAACAACAATAATATTAATGCAATAATTAATAAATCATCACACATATGACATACATATATTTTACATAGAAACACCCTTTTTAGATAAAACCATGACAAAATATTGCTTATATATTTCTTAAATAAATTTTGTAGGCACCAACCCATAGGAGACACCAATACCCTATTACAATGTTTGTGGACACAAATCCATAGGATACACCAATCCCATCTTAGGTTCATGGACACCAATCCATATGAGACACCAATCCCCTCTCAAGTTGATGGATGCCAATCCACAAGAGACATCGATCCCATCTCAAGTTCATGGACACCAATCCACAAGAGACACCAATCCCCTCTGCTAGTTTGTGGGCACTAACCCATAGGAGACACCAATATGATATTCTCACAATTCTAGCCCAAACTCTACTTAATTCTTCTCTCAAAATTGCTCACATATTCTCTCAAATTTATTCAAATATGCTTACACAACCTGCTCAAGTTTACTCACACAACCTGCTCAAGTCTACTCCAAAACCTACTCAAATATACTCATACAACCTGCTCAATTTCACTCCAAAACCTGCTCAAATCATCTCACACAACTTGCTCAAGTTTGATCCAAAACCTACTCAAATCTTCTCACACAACCTGCTCAAGTTTACTCCATAACCTACTCAAATATACTCATCTACTCCCAAATATTGCATACATACAATGCTCATCTATTCCCAAAACCAAACATAACAATCCACAAATCTTCCATGCTCATCTACTCCCAAAAACCAATGCACATCCAATAATTCCTTATACCTCCCACTATATGACAACAAAAATATTTTCCTCAAACAAAAACACTTTGAGAAAGGAATTAAATCACCATACCTCTAAATTTACCTCAATAATGATAATCTTCTTTTTGCATGAGCTTCCCAAACCTGTCTTGACAAAAATAATTTTCCTTTTGTCCCTTCAAAATCTGGTTAGTAATTTTCTCTTTCTTGCACATATATTAATTCATCCACTTAAAATCTTTATCAAAAACATACACAATAAAGCTTAAAAATGACTCCTTATATCTCCCTTTTGAAATTCCCAATATAAAGCTTTATTAAAAATTAAACCCTTAAATATCCTTTTTCTAACATGCAAAAGCACAATTTAAAATTAACCACAATACACCTTATATCTCATTATTCTAATACGTAAAAATACAATTTTCAAATTAACCACAATACACCTTATATATCCTTTTCTAATATGCAAAACTACAATTTTCAAATTAACCACAATATACCTTATATTTCCTTTTTTAATTACAATTTTCAAATTAACCATAATACACCTTATATATCCTTTTCTAACATGTATAAATACAATTTTCAAATAATCACACTACATATTATATCTCCCACTCAAATTAAATTAAAAAAAAAAAAAATTGCTCTTACCTCACATAGCAAGCCCAACGAACGTGAAGGAGATTTGATCTCCTAACCTCTACCAACACAGTGCCCTAGCACAGGCTGGGCAACCATCTGGGCTACCCTGGAAAGTAGAATCAAACACGTAGCACAAACTAAATAAGTCCTTCTCGGTTCTATATTCTCCAACAAAAATGTTCTATATCTCTGCCAACCAAAAAATCACCTGAATGGTTTCGACCCTTCAACCTCTTGCTCTGTGATGCCTTAGTGCTAACGAGATGACCTTCTGTGCTAGCCACCTAGATGAGACCTAAATGGTAGCATGATATATTTGTTCTCTTTTAGCTCGCTTCCAAAAAATGTGTTCTTTTCCTCCTCTTATTCTTTGCTTTGATTTTCACACGAAGAGATATACGAATTGCACTACAAAAAAGAACATATTTCAAAATGAATTTGTGCTTCATATATATATGTTTGCCTTTATTACCCAAGGATGTTGACACTTTTAAATTTAAACCACTTTATATTATAATATTTTAAATATTATGATTTAAATATTATAATATTATCTTTTAAACCTATGTCTCTTTCTTGTAATCTTTAAATATTTTTATCCCAAGAAAATTTTAAACCTTTGTCCTTCTTTTGTAATATTTAAATTTGATATTTAAATATTATAATTCTTTACTTAAACAAATTACCTTGCTTGGAAATATACCTTACCTTGAATAATTTTTTATTGTTTTCTATTCACCAAGTCTATTTTTGACATTATTGATATATTGTCCAACTATATAAACTTCTCACCCTTGAAGAATATTTTTGCCTTAAATACCATGCACCTTTGACATCAATGACAACTCAATATTTCCAACATAGTGAACAAGACTAAACTAATGGCTGCATTTAAAAAACTCAAGTCTAGAGGATTTTGAGTGGGTCGTAGCCTCTTGGATACACATGCTAATGGTTCTAGAAGTTGTCAAAATCTAGAGCCATTGATTATTACCTTTGACTCGAGATATCCTCTAGAGAATAGGCTCAAGTATCAAATCAACTTTGGGAGAGATGCAACCAATTGTGTGAAGCATAACCTTGAAAATATTTCTAAAAATTTGAGTGGAAACACATGGTACAATGATCATATAAGCCCAAGGTATTTCTTGGGAATGATTAGAAAGAAAGGTATTATGGATGTGACCATTGAAACATGATATGGTATGACTAGTCTTGCAAGTCAAACATTTATGAAAGGATTTGGGTTAGTACATGGACACTTAGGGACTCAACACACTAGAGGGGGTCACCTTCATGGGATAGGGTTGACCCTTAAGATTGAGAGGGACCACATGATGCAATGTCAAGTAGGTGAACTCTAGTAAAATGTTGAGCATATGAGAATAGGGGCTAAATATATGGATTCCACCATAAAAACTCATGTGGTCTAAGAGGCCACCTAAACTAGAATGCTACATTATAGTATCATAACACCTTCATTGTCATTAAGATCATCGAGGGACGAAGGGAAGTTATCTTTCCACATGTGTATGGATTCTTGGACCAATCCTATATTATCTAGAAGGTCAACTACCATTTTTCCTTCCCTGGACATGTGCTAGATAATAATACTACTATAATTTTGGAGGTACCTCTTGGATACTTCAATGAGGTTGAATACACTTCAAGCTAGAATCTAGGTCCCTTTGGGTTATTTTATGATATTTAATAAATCTTCTTAAATGATGAGATTATTAGGGTAGAGGTCATCCAGGATAGATAATTCTTGATAAAGAGCTTTGGCTTCAACCACATGTTTTTTTTTAATTCCAATATTTTCCACAAATACATGAATGATCCTTCCTTGATCATTTCTAATGATACCACTACCTTTTGCCTCACCTAGATTACCTTTAGCTACCCCATCAAAATTGAATTTAAACCACCCAAAAAGGGGTGGAGACCACCTAACACTAGCTCTATTTATAGGAGGCACCTCATACTAGCTTTAATGGTGGATCTTTTTATTTTGTTGAAAGTGTGTTTCTTTTCAATTTCTAAGGAGCTTTAATGGATTCCTTGTTTCTAGTTTTCTTCTTACAATCTTCTAAAAAGCTTCAATGGCATATTTATCTTCTTTTGAGGAGATTTTATGGCTTTCTTTATTTAAATGTGAAGGTCCCTTTCTATAATTTTTAAGGAGCTTCTATGGATTCCTTTCTTACATTTTGAAATGGTGATTCTTTAAATAAAACTTATGATCCCTTTTATTTCTTGATAAAATTAGCCTTATTATTACTTGGATGTTTATGACCTTATTGGTCTTAGAAGGGATTGAAACCCTTTTGATACTTCATGGATTTGTCCTTCTTGCTCTTTGGCAAGGATTTTTCACCTTGAAACATTTTAATCTAACATGGAATTTTGCTTCATAGTGATGATTACCTTCCCTTTTGAGGTTTTCTTTAAACAATTTTATACATGGTAATTTTACCCTTGAAAGTTTTGTTCTCAAATAGAGTGATCTTTTATCTTATTTGTGTCAAATATAAAGGAGGATCAAAAGAAATTGTTTTCTTCCTTCCACCTACTCTAATACCACATGTTAGAACTCAATTCTTCAATGATTGTATTATGGAAGTGATAGGTACCTATATATAGAGGATGACCATTTTAGGTATAACAAACCTTCAAATAAACTTACAACTATATATGTGTTATACTACATGCATATACCTTGTGATGGGTGGCTTGTTGGATAAATTATTTATTCCTTGTAAACTTTAGTATCAATATATAAAACCTTTTCTTAAAAAAAAAGTTAGAAACATAATTTGAAAAATATTACTTTGGGAAATGTTTGGCTTGTTATATTAATCAATAAAAATAAAAATAATTAATAGTATTTTAGGAATTTAAAAATATGATTAAATATTAAACAAAAATTTAAGTTATAATCAGTTAAGCTATTTTGAGTAGTAATGAGTGTGTCACAACCTAGAATGTATATAGGGTTATAATTGCAAGGAAAAAATGGTGATTTGGATTATAATAATTTGTTAAATTTGTAATACATGCATATTTAAAAAATAGGTTAGCTTACTACATAAAGTTACAAGCTTACTATAGTATTAAGGGTTGTGTCTTCTCTTTGATAAGTCTAAGGTTCAAACCCCACATAGTATGAGGGGACCATAACCCCTCATAAAAATATGTGTAAACTCATTGAATAAAATAAGTTAGCTTTGAAGAAATGTGTAGTGGGTTGTGGTAAAAAAACACTAATGACAATAAAATTATATGTATGACAATGATGTGCAAACAAACCAACTATATGTATGAGTCTCCATTGCCACATCAACACCTTTGTGATTCTTTTATATTTTTGAATATGAAAATTAAAGGTAATTTTAATATGATTATTTGATATGGGACCATGGATGAGATAAGAGAAATCAACTCAATACAAGCATATTGAAAGTTACCTTTAGTTTCTATGTTTGAAAAATATAAATAGGTAAAAAATATATTGAGGTATCAATACTCAAGTAAGGAGATCCAAATCATGACTAACCTAAAATGAAAATTAAATGAGATACTTATTATAGCCTTATCTCATAACACCATATAAAATTATGTATGGAAGAGATAAAAATTTACAGTGACCCTCATGTATCTCTAGTATATACAATTATTAAGATTCTAACAAATTATAACTAACATAAGATGTAATTATGAGAAAATAAATGATTTATTAATCATGTACAATCTCAAATACAAACTAGATAAAATGCATGAATGGTCAATCAAATAAAAAGAGTGATGCTAAAAAGTTAGATTCTATAATGGGTATTTGTCTATCTATCCCTCTATATATCTATATATATATATATATATATATATATATATATATATATATATATATATATGTGTGTGTATAAAATCAAACCTACATCCTTTCACCAACACATACATATACACAGAGCATTATGCTAAGTGTAAAATTTGTAATAGATATGTCATTAAATCATATCCCAATAAGAAATACATGTGACTATTTTAGGTGGTTAGATGCTTATTGATTAATCAATAGACTATAAAATACATGATAGTTAAAAATGCTCTCAAGATAAACTGATGCCCGATGGCGATGATGGCGGGAACCTAGGGTTTCATGGCGATGATGATGACGATGGTGACGATGGCGATGATGCAGGAAAGTCCTCAGGTCCTGCAGGCATTGTTGGGCCTATCGTAGGCCCACTCAGCAAGAATATCGATGAAGACCCAAACGACATGGTGAAATCGATGGATAGCGATAGGAGCCACTCTAAAAATGTTAGGGTTTCATCCTCCTCTCCTTCCAAAGCACCTCCTTGGTCTTTATCCTTTGCTGACAAAGTACGGTCTTCGTCAGGAGCATTTTCTTTCCAAACTCCTTTGCCCTTCTCTGTAACGGGCACTGAAGTCTCTTTCCCGAGTGAGGTCATGGAGCCACTGATCTTCCAAGAGTCTCTCTCTCTTATTGGGAAATTTGTCGGTGCTCGGCCTGATATGGAAACTATCCATGAGTGGGCTCTATCCAAATGGCGGCTTTCGGGCAGCTTGGAGTTAGTGGCCTTTCCCAGGGGGTTTTTCATGATAAGGCTAAATAATGCCCTTGACACCCACCGCATCCTTACCGGAGGGCCATGGTTTTTTGGCCATCGTAGCCTGTTTCTATGGAGATGGGGGGAAGACTTTGATCCTGAGACTCAGTCTATCAATATCGCACCGATTTGGGTCAAACTTCATGGGCTCCCCCCACAGTTCTTCTACAACGATGCACTCAAAGGCATCACTCAACCGATTGGAGATTTGGTCGCCATTGACCCTACTACCCGAGCCAGAACCAGAATGACCTATGCTCGAGTTTGTGTCATGGCAAATCTGGACTCGGCTTTGCCTACCTGCATCGGCATCAACTACGAGAGCTACAGGAGACGCCAAGGAGTTGAGTACGAAAACAAGCCCGCTTTTTGCTTGGAGTGCAATACTCAGGGCCATCTGCTTTCTCAATGCCCTTCCCAAAAAAAAGAAATCCCTAGTGATTCGGGCCGAAAGTTGGATACTCAGATCTAGACCATCCAGAAAAAGGCTTCTGCCCGAGGTCATGGCCGATCTGTAGGCCCTCCTAAGACCTCTACTTCAAATCATGTCAAACCCAACAATGTAAGTGCTCTACCTTCTCGATCTAATCATTTTGCCCCCTTAAATAATCTTCATATTGGAGAGGACATCTCAGATGACCTACCCATAGATCTAACCATCACGTCCACACCCACTTTGATTCAGTCCCCTTTGTCCAAAGGAAAGTCTGCAATGACCTTTCCAAACTCACCCACCGATTTCGGTCCCTCACACCTTCCTCTTCCCTTCCCACCCCTCCCCCCATCTCAGAGCTCCCCCTTTCCCAATCCCCTGAGTCTGCTGCCCTATGCCAGCCTCCCCGCTCTTCATCCCCCCATCGGCCTACCCCTGGGACTGACTCCATCGACATCCTCCAAACCTCCAGCCCACTGAAATCTCCCAATCCCGCACCCAAAGCAGACGTCAACAAAGAACAGAGGAGGGGACGACCGACAAATGCAGAAAAGCTTTCCAAAGCAGCTGAGATCAAAATGGCTGACGACATAGTGCCTACCACCTTGGGCCCCATTTTCGAACACTCCATCACAACCCACCAAGACGAGGATGAAGTTAGACCCAAACTAACTCCGTCTCAAGGGAGAGGTAGAGGTCGCAAAGCAAACTCCAAATCGTCTCGATGAAGTTCATCTCCTGGAATGTCAGAGGCCTCAATGGAACTGCAAAATAGAGAACTGTTAAAATAGTAAGAAAAAATCTAAAACCAAATATCATGTTCCTTCAAGAATCCAAACTAGACGAGAATAGCAGCACTCAAGTCTGCAAGCTAATCTGGGAAAACAACAATTTTGCCTTTTGTCCCTCCACAGGGGCATCCGGGGGTCTCCTATGTTTATGGGATCCGACAACCATTGAAGGGAGAGTTCTTTCAGTCTCAGACAGAACCATCAACATTCTGTTTACCAATAAAGTCACTAACCTCCAGTGGATCGCCACCAATGTTTATGGACCTAACAGTCCTGTTAATAGAAGACTACTATGGGATAACATTTTTGCAATGCGTAACAACTTTGTAGACTTTCCATGGATGCTTTGTGGTGATTTCAATTCTCCCCTCCACCTGTTTGATAAACAAGGAGGCAATCCGATCACCAGCAGCTGCATAGAAGACTTCAACGACTTTGTCAACCACAACGAGCTAATGGACATGCCGCTCCAAGGGTCCAACTACACATGGAGCAACAGACGAGCGGGAATCCATCACATCCAAATCTGGCTTGACATATTTCTCTTATCCAAAGAACTCATTCCTATTTTTGGCGATGCCAGGATTCATAGCCACCCAAAAATTGGCTCCGATCACAATCCCTTAATTCTGGATTGTTCCCGTCCCCAAAAAATCTTCAAAACCCCTTTCAGGTTTGAAAATATGTGGCTCACTCATCCAGATTTAGGCCGGTGTATTCGACAATGGTGGCAGTAGGACTTCTATCCAAACCCTCTCACGAATCTGTTCCTCAAACTGAAAGTGGTCAAACTCAAGCTGAAATGCTGGAACAGGGATGTTTTCGGCAACCTCTTTACCGAGAAAAAGCATCTGATGGATGAGCTGAAAAGGGTGGAAAATCTGATTCAGGGAGGAGATCTGAGGGTCAAAACTTTCCTTGATGAAAAGAGCCTCCTTTCAAATTTTCACAATGCCTTGGCTAAGGAAGAGACATATTGGAGGCAAAAATCCAGAAACCTCTGGCTCAAAGAAGGAGACACCAACACGAAGTTTTTCCATGCTTCCACCATGCGTCATAGAGGCTCTAATAAAATCTTTGAGCTGACCAAGGCTGATGGATCCATTGTCTCTGACATCCAAGCAATCAGGACAGGAAGTTGTTTGCCACTTCCAGGAAATCTTAGGACCAAGCACTGGCTGCCATCCCCGCACCGCAAGTTCTCTACTACAGAACATCCCAAAGTTGGTGTCTAACAATGATAATGGAAAATTGCTTCAAAGCTTCACTGAAGAGGAGGTCAAAGAAGCTCTGTTCGCAATGGAACCTGATAAGGCCCCCGACCTGATGGCTTCCCACCCCGGTTTTTTCAACACTTCTGGGATATTGTGGGCCAAGATGTCATTGCTGCGGTTAAATTCTTCCAGAGAGCCAAAAATATGCCGAGAGAGGCCAATTCCACTTTCATTGTTTTAATACCCAAGTCCAACGATCGTGCTTCTCTTTCTGATTTCAGACCGATTAGTCTCTGCAGTGTCATTTACAAACTTATCACCAAAGTTATGGCAAATAGGTTGAAAGACATCCTTCCCTCCATCATCGATCAGTGCCAAGGGAGCTCGGTCAAAGGCAGATTCATTTCAGATGGAGTGATAACCATCCATGAATTGGCCCACTCGGCATCTAAAAATAAAAAACCCAGCATGTTCCTTAAGCTTGACATGAACAAGGCTTTCGATCGGGTTTCTTGGAAATTCCTGTTCGAGGTCTTGGAAAAGTTTGGGTTTCACAAAGAATGGATCAAGATGGTTCATGAATGTATCTCGACTACTTGGTTCTCTGTTCTTATCAATGGCTCACCCGTAGGTTTCTTCCAAAGTTTCAAAGGCATCCATCAAGGGGACCCTCTGTCCCCCTTTCTCTTCATCATTTTGGTCGAAACCCTTGGAAGAACCCTTTCAGTTGCCTGCAATAGTGGTCTTGTTTTTGGGATCAAACCAACCTCAACAGCCAAAGCCATATCCCATCAACAGTTTGTTGATGATACTATTCTATCCTCTCATGCTTCCGTTCCCGAAGCAAAAATCATTAAGAACATTCTTGATTCTTATGAAGAGGCGGCTGGTCAGAAAGTCAACTACCGTAAAAGCAAGCTATACTTTCTCAATACTCCCACTCACAGACAAAATAGGATTGCTGAGATCCTTGGGTGCAACATTGGGAGCCTTCCAACTACTTATCTTGGATTACCGCTTTTCCATGGTAGATCAGTCTCGGCTATGTGGAACCCTATTTTAGATCGCCTCAACAAGAAACTAGCGGGGTGGAAAAGCTCAATGCTCAGTCAGGCAGCCAAAGCCACTCTGGTCCAAGCTTGCCTGCAAAGTATCCCCATTTTTTTCTTATCTATCTTCAAAGCTCCAGCTACCATCTGCCAAAGAATTGAACAAATTCAACGCAGATTCCTTTGGGCTGGAAACGAAAACAAATGAAAACAAGAATAAATTTTTGCTAGTCGCCTGGGACAGGGTCTGTTCCAAGAAAAAGGATGGAGGACTCGGATTCAGAGACATCAAGCGGATGAACATGGCCCTCATTGCCAAGCAGGCCTGGAGACTTACCATCAATGAAAAAGTCACTTGGATTGATATCATTAAAGCTAAGTACCTCCATCAGTTTTCCTTTCTTGGAGAGCACAACCTTCCTATCGGATCCCATTTCTGGAATGGCGTTACCAAAACAAGGAAGATCATCATGGAAGGCTTAAGGTGGTGTCTAGGAACTGGAATGACCATCCATTTTTGGGATGACCCATGGATCCGTGATAAACCTCTCAGCCAAGATCCGCATCTTGCAGTGCTCAAGGCGGCTACCGAAGCCACCTTTGGAGATAAGGTGTGTCACTTCATTAACCCAGGTCCTACAAGACCTGAATGGAAACACCTGGCTCTTAACGGGCCAAGGCATATCACCGAGGCTCTCAAGTGGTTACAAAACTTGTTGAGGACTTGCATCATCCCGAGCTCACACAAAGATGATTCCATGGTCTGGAACCTTGAAGATTCTAGAAATTTCACTATCAAATCAGCTTACTACAGTCAAGAAACTCCCACAGATGGTTGGGACTTATCAAATCAGGTCTGGGTTCCCAAGATCATTCCCAAGGTCAAATTATTTTGTTGGTTGGCCATCCAAAATAGAATCCTCACCATTGACAACTTGATAATCAGAGGGCTACTCATTCCCAATTGGTGTATCCTGTGCAAAAATGCCTGTGAGTCAACTTCGCATGTTTTTTTGGAATGTCCCTTTTCTCTAGCAGTTCTCAACCAGGTTCTTAACACCTTCGACATCTCCACAGCCCTCCCACATTCCATTCCCCTCCTTATTAAGCAATGGCCCCGACCTTTCAAGAGCAACCAACTTAAATTCATGTGGCAAGCTTGCCTCCACCTTTTCTTGTGGCAGATATGGCTCGAGAGAAACGCCAAAATTTTCAAAAATCAAGCCACTGATAAGAAGATTATCATTGTCAAAATCTTGGCCCTTGCTGCGAAGAATGCCTCTCTTGTTTCGTCTTCAAAACCCCCCCTCCTGGCCTAGAATCGGACCTAACCAAACTTTTCAATCTATCTAACATCTCTGCCATGCCCCGTAATTCTGTTGATAGGTCTGTCATCAAGTGGGTCTTACCACCTACTGGGTGGCACAAGCTCAATTTCGATGGTGCGGCCAAAGGCAACCCAGGAGTGGCTAGCGGAGGAGGAATTCTCAGAAACCACAGAGGAGAAATAATTTTGGCCTTTGCCCAGAACCTGGGAATTCAATCCAACAATATGGTAGAGGCGCGGGCTCTGTTCCAAAGTTTGATCCTCTTGGAAGGGTTGACCATCAACAAACTTATCATCGAAGGAGACTCGTTGCACTGTATCAACTGGCTCAATGGTACTGCTAAGCCTCCCTGGGCCCTTGCTTCGATTTTCCAAGAATGCAAGGCCCTAATTGGCAATTACCCAGAATTAGTCATTAAGCATCAATACCGGGAAGGAAACAAAGTTGCGGACTGGCTTGCTAACAAGGGAGTCGGCAAATCTGACATTCAAGTGTGGAGAGACTCCTTCCCCATTGGCCTAAGGAATGATTCTACAAGTTTCAATGTTTGCACAATGTGAGATGTTGCCAGGGGATTGGTTTGGTATGTTGATGAAACTTGTCGCGATATCGCGACACTTCTTCCTTCTTCTCCTTCGACAACGAAAATACAACATGTCGCATTATCGCGACACTTTTCACCTTTGGCCACGAAAATGCAACATGTCACGATATCACGACATTTCTTTCTCCTTTGGTCGTGAGGTTGCAACTTGTCGCGATATCGTGACACTTTTTTCTCCTTTGGTCACAATGTTACATCATGTCACGATTTCGTGACACTTTTTCTCTTTCGACCGTGATGATGCAACTTGTCACGATATCGCGACACTTTTTCTCTTTGGCTACGATGATGCAACATGTCATGATATCGTGACACTTTTTCTCTTTGGCCACGATGATGCAACATGTCGCGATATCGCGACACTTTTTCTCTTTGGCCGCGATGATGCAACATGTCACGATATCGTGACACTTTTTCTCTTTGGCCACGATGATGCAACATGTCATGATATCGTGACACTTTTTCTCTTTTGCCATGATGATGCAACATGTCGCGATATCGCGACACTTTTTCTCTTTGGCCACGATGATGCAACTTGTCACGATATCGTGACACCTTTTCTCTTTGGCCGCGATAATGCAACATGTCGTGATATCGCGACACTTTTTCTCCTTGGCCGCAATGATGCAACATGTCACGATATCGTGACACTTTTTCTCTTTGGCCGTGATGATGCAACATGTCGTGATATCGCGACACCTTTTCTCTTCGGCCATGATAATGCAACATGTCACGATATCGCGACACTTTTTCTCTTTGGCCGCGATGATGCAACATGTCGCGATATCGCGACACCTTTTCCTTCTTTGGCCGCGGCAATGCAACATGTCACGATTTCACGACATTTTTTATCCTTTTGCCGAGACGATGCAACATGTCACGATTTCGCGACACTTTCTCTCCTTTGGCCACGATGCTGCAACATGTCGCGATATCGCGACACCTTTTTTCCTCTGGCCATGATGATGCAACATGTCGCGATATCGCGACATTTTTTCTCCTTAGGCCACGCTGATACAACTTGTCACGATATCGCGACACCTTTTCTCTTCTGGCCATGACATTGCAACATGTCACGATATCGCGACACTTTTCCTCCTTTGGCCGCGTCAATGCAACATGTCGCGATATCGCGACACCTTTTCTCTTGTGGCCACGACGGTGCAACATGTCGCGATTTCATGACACTTTTTTTCCTTTGGCCGCGACAATGCAACATGTCGCGATATCACGACATATTTTCTTCTTTGGCCTCGACGATGCAACATGTCACGATATCGCGACACCTTTCCTCCTCTGGCCGCGACGACGCAACTTGTCACGATATCGCGACACTTCTTCTCTTCTGGCAGCGACGTTGCAACATGTCGCGATATCGCGACACTTTCTCTCCTTCGGCCGTGATGTTGCTTCTTGTCGCGATATCGCGACATCTCTTCCTCCTTTGGCCGTGACGGTGCAACATGTCACGATATCGTGACACCTTTTCCTCCTTGCTTTTTCCCTATGCTTTGGACCACGAAAATGCAACTTGTCGCGATATCGCGACACCTTTCTTCTTGTGGTGTTTTGCTTTTTCTTTGATCTTTAGCTCTTGGGCCTCTTCGGTCGGTTTGGAAAACATGTAAAAAATACTTGTACAAGGTTCAGGGACCTTTCAACACCCTTTCAACCAATCAAAAAAAAAAATACATGATAGTTATGTTCACCCTTAAATAAAAATCTATAAGATAGAAAATAACTATCAAAATGAGAAACTTGGGATCGAAAAATTCATTAAGCTCTAACATTTAAATATTTATATGCTTGCATAATATATAGTGAAAGTATATGAAGATAGAATAATATTAAGAAAATAAAAAATAATTTGACTTAATTATAATTAATAAGATCAACTTTTGATCTAGGAGAAAATCATTTGAAATGGGTACACCAACAAAAGTTATTCTTGATCAAGACAATCTTGTTTCTGGTTCTCCCATTGTGAGCTATAAGAAGTAGTCATGTGAGGTCGTACCCAACAACTTGCTATCTCTAGGTAAAACGTCATTGCATGTCATTTCTACTAATGACTCTGATCTCATGACTAACCTTGATGATCTCGATAGTCTGGCCTCCTCTTTTCTCTCTCAAGTGGGGAAAGTCATAAGCAAAATTAGGAACCCAACAGTGAAGGTCCAGATCTCGACGGTGACCTAGAACACTAATGGTGAGGAGCAGGTTCATCCCACCATCGAGGAGTAACCCCTAAGTGGTCTCCTTTTTCGTTGTTATCCATTTTTGTTGCTGATTTGGTCTTTGTTAGAGTTACTATGTAACTACTATATTACGTCATTTGGTAATTAGTCCTAGATATGTTAGTTTACTTCATTCACTTTCTATCCTAGGTAGAATATCTACCAACACTTCCTATTATCGACAGATATTATTGTTAGCATCTATATTTGTTACTTGTTAAGCGCTTCTCATTGAGAGCACGTTTGTTATTTATTATTTAGGATATTATTTCCATAATATCCTAAGGCTATTTCTAGCCTATGTAAGGTTTATTTAAGCAATTTCATTATGAATATTATAGCTAATGATCATATTTTATTATTGAGTTGACTACATTGGTATCATTTGCGAGGTTTTCACCTCTGGTTCCTGTGAACACGGACAAGGAGAGGAAGCTCTCATTCCATTTAGAGAAGGTGAGAGGACCTCTCATTCAATTGGAGAAGGTGAGAGGACCCGTTTCCATTGCCCAAAGAGATCATAGGAAGTCTTTGATGCCTAAGGCAGGAAAGCCCATAGGTATTTTTGACCTGCTCCTGTATCGGGAGGCCAGAGCCCATAGCACCGGGCATGGATCCCGAGGCTGGGGTTATTAAACCCGCCAGCATCTGGTGGCCGCTAGTGCTACCCTTGTGGATCCAATGTAGAGTTGGGAGGGCAAGTGTACCTTCCCAGGTGGGGGCCAGACCCAAACCCAAGGGCAAGAGCACACTCGGGTCTGAAAAACTCTGGCAAGTGCTCGGGAGAGCTGAGATGGTAGGAGTGCCCTCCCTATCCCATCTAGACACGTGGACCACATTGACAGGAGGGTAGGCGTGCCCTCCCAGGTGTCAGACCACCACATGAGGGCAAGCGTGCCCTCTGTTGGAGGACATGGATCTTGATCGATGATCAAGATCTGAGAGGGCAGGTGGCCCTTTGATCATCGATGACTAGATCGGAGACTCAAGCCTGACATGGAAACCTAAACCTCCTTGGCAGACGCATGGCTTGACACTAGCATGTGAACCAAGGTGGACATTCGATCTGACTAGCTGACATGACTTTTGAGGTAGTAGACCTATAACATGGCGAGAGCTGACGTGGAATCCCTCTGAAGCTGACATGGCCTAGTGCAGAAATCGAGAAGCTACCGAGGTATTGACTGGACCAAGATCGGACACATGGTGGACAACCATTGGACGAAAACTAGACGAAAAGGGACACGATACATGGCAGACTAGCCATGTGTCACTGGACCTGACACTTGCGACAAGTGGCAGCAAGCAAAACCAGTCACACGATGGACTGATTGCTCGAAGGTATTCATAGCGCTATACATGCTTTTGCTCTTTTAAAGAGCAAATACATTGTCGTCTAGGCAATGTGGGACTAAAAGTCCCGAAGGATTTGATTTCCTTCTAATAAAGCCTCACGAAGGCTTTAACAGGCATGATCTGTGCCTTTCTTCCCATCGGGCTCTCTAGCCCGACCAGTTGATTGGTTCGAGCTAAGGCCCTAGGCGGGGAGTCCAGGGTTCGACTCCCACTGGGTATAAAAGGCATTTTTTTGCCTCATCCAAAGCCCAGGTACATTTTTTTTATTTTGCATATTTAATTAAAGTTTTTTTTGTTTTATTATTTTTTTTAATAATTTAAATTTAAATAATGTTTTATTCTTAAATCAATTTCTATTAACCCTTTAAATTGATTTATTTAAAACATTTATTTTAGTTTTTTATTATTAATTAAAATGATTTAATTAAAACTTTCTTTAAATTTTGCCAATTAAAATTAAAGATATAAGTTTTTTTTTGCAACTTTCAAATTCCAAGGTGCTTGTGTTTTCTCACAAAATGGAGAATGAGACATAGCAAGAGCACATTTTTTGTTGCAAATTAGAAACCTCTTCTCAAACCTTGTTAATTTAGCATACAAGAAAGGATCACACTTGATTTTTTTTTTTTTTTGCAAATTAGACAACAAGGAGACTGAAATTTTTGTAAGAATCAAAGTTCAAAGAGTGCATTTGTTTTCTCCAAGGAGATATAATACATAAAATTGCACATCTATTTTTTTTTTTTACAAATTTGAGAACTTGTAACCTTGGGCCCATAAAAACTAAGTCATGTGATGACTAGTTCTGTAAGTCTTTCAAACACGGGTCGTGTGTTGGTCTTGAAAGGAGTGCTCAAATTGTTCATTTTGCAAAATTCAAGGGGGAAGACAACATTGTACTTCATTTGCAAAATTGGAAAATAAAGTAGGAGACATAAAAATATCATTTTTTTCACAACACAAAACACGCATTTTGTTGCAAAAATTTAAAAAGGTGCATTATCGATTTTACTCGACACCTTAATTGGCAAACTAGGTGATAATAATTTTGAGGCCATTTCTTGTTTGATTTTTGCATCATTATTTTTGCAACTATAATTCATACAATAAAGAACATCCAAACCTCAAAATTTCACAAATTTGTGTACATCCATGCACAAATTTAAAGCCAATAACACTTGATATTCTCTCCTAAATCAACAAAACCCCTAATTCACTCTTATTTGTTTTGCTTAATTTCCTCCAACTTCTCATATTTCTTGAAGGGTGTTAAGGCAAATGCCATTAAATATCTGTTTGAGTGAATTATATTTTGGTACTTTTAGGGTAATAAAAATAAAGAACAAGTTTTTTAAAATAAGGAACCTTAAAAAGTTGCAATCCTTTGCACTAAGGGGGGATAATTCCTTTCATCCTTCAAAACACAGATTTTTGACAAGAGGGAAATAAAACTTGTAAAGGCAATCATAAAAGTAGAAGTCAGAAAAATTATACCTTTTATTTTAGACTTCATAATAGCAATCATGCTTGAATTTCTTACAATAAGGAAGGATGATTTGGTGAACTTTTTGATAAAATTGCCTAGAAAGCATAGTTTTGCACAAATTGTAAAAATGACAACCATGACACCATTCAATGTTGGTTTCAAAACAAGCAAAACTAAAATGGCAAAGGCACATCACATAAGCCATCTTTCTAGTGAAGTGTCTCATTCGGATTCTGATTCTAGTTCAGAGAAAGCACACAGAGTGCTAATTGCTAGAACAATTTTGTAGAGGAAAAACACATGTGTCCCTTGGGCAAAAGCACCATTTTCTCTCTCTCTTTTTAGCTTCATAAATAGCATAAGTATTTTGTTTGAAGACCTTGCAATAAGAGGTATTTGTACCTCTTTTAGGCTTCATAAATAGCAAATTCTAGGTGTTTGAAGTACTTGTAACAAGAGGAGCGACTTTTTGTGATGTAAAATTGTCTAGGAGGCAATATTTGTAAAATCCTTCACAACACTCTTGTGTTGCACACTTTTTTTTAATTGAGGGGGGATATCCATTTATTTTTTCACTGATTTTTGTAAATAGGGAAGAAGACTTATAAGGGTGAATTTTCAGATTTGATCGACACCTTAGTCACACTTCCTTCAAAAATTAATTACACTATGTTTTGCAACAAGAAGGGGGGAACTTATAAGGGTGCATTTTCGACAGCGACAGACACCTTAGCTACCTTATATTTTGCAAATTCATATTGTAAAATGAATGAATCTCGTATGATGTGATCTACTCTACTACACCTAGCGATTGTAGCAGTTGGTTACCCATGCAATTCAGTTGGATGATGTGATTACTATAAGGGCATTCATTGGTATGAAGACAAAGTGAGGAATGACCTACTTTTTTGCTTAGAAGTAGCCAGAGTACTACGATAGAGCAATAACCAGCAGATCGACATATTTTTCACTGTATTGGGGCAGTTATATACTTTTCCCAAATATTTTTGTATTAGAGGATATGTATGTATTACCCAAACAATGTAATAAGGGGGGATGTTAGAGTTACTATGTACCTACTATATTACCTCATTTGGTAATTAGTCCTAGATAGGTTAGTTTAATTCATTCACTTTCTATCCTAGGTAGAATATCTACCGACACTTCCTATTGTCAGTAGATATTATTGTTAGCATCTATATTTGTTAGTTGTTAAGCACTTCTCATTGAGAGCATGTTTGTTAGCTATTATTTAGGATATTATTTCCATAATCTCCTAAGGCTATTTCTAGCCTTTGTAAGGTTTATTTAAGCCATTTCATTATGAATATTATAACTAACGCTCATACTTTATTATTGAGTTGACTACAGTCTTATCTAAGGTTGTTGAGTTCCAACCCCTTCTATTTTGATGTTGTTCATTTTGGTTTCCTATTGTAGGTTTTCAATTTGGGACCCCTATTTTGGTCTTGTAATGTAAAAGTTTTGGGGTCCCTTTTAAAACCCCCTTTCATCAATAAAAAATAAAAATAACTTTTGCTATATTCATCCAAATTTATTGTTCATTAAATATAACTTTAAGATATTATATGCTATACAGAAAGGCAAAGACAAGATATCCAAGGCATCCTTCATGTGAGATCTCTCTCTTGGTCCCATGAAAAAGATTGTTTTGGATGGAACAACACTACTAAGGGTGAGTATTCAGTTGCTCAAGGTTATTTGACCTTATGCCATAATAATCCCAACCATTCTTCTGACATATTTTCTCAATTGTGGGCTCAAAAGCTATGGCCTAAGGTGAGGTTCTTTAATTGGCTTTTATTGCATCGTAGGGTGCTTACTGGTGAGCAACTTATGAAGCATGGTTTTCATGGCCCTTTTAGATGTGAAATGTGTAAAGAGAATGTAGAAACTTTCAACCATATTTTTATTGAGTTTAATTTAGCCTCAGAGCTATGGAGGAGAATTACCACTTTACTTGGCTTACAGTGGTCCAATTTTTTTACTTTTGAACAGCTTTGGAGGGATTGGTCTAATCAAGAGGGTGTTGATCATTTTATTAGGCAGTTAGTTTGGATGGGTTCTACCATTCCTCTTTGGAATATTTGGAATGAAAGGAACAACCAAATTTTTAATAAATATAGGAAGTATATTCACTATATTTGGAAAAATACCATATCCAACTTAGTTGAATTAGTCCATCAACTCCTTAATCACCCCCAAAACTCCCACCAAATATGGGATGAAGTGATGCAAATATTGAAGATTAAATATTCTAAGGGCAACCAACTTAAAGGGAATGTGAGTATTAGTAATATGGATAGGACAAGAAATTGGCAACCTCCTCCTAAGAATTTTGGAAAAGTCAATATTGATGGAGCATCTAGAGGGAACCCTGTAAAAGCCAGTGTGGGAGGAATTGGTAGACTTTCAGATGGCTCCCTGGTTTTTACTTTTGCTAAGAATTTGGGAATTCTTTCTAATAACCTTGCTGAAGGGTATGGTATCCTCAGAGGCCTTCAGGAGGCTACTAAGGTTGGATGGGAAAAGGTGTTAGTTGAGTTTGACTCTCAACTTATGATTAATCTTATGAAGACTCCTTCTAAGAATCATAAGGTTGATTGAAGAATAAAAAGAATTATTGAGAAGATTCAATTAATCTAGATGGGATTTTTGAAAGTTGATTACAATCATGTGGTCAGAGATCAAAACAAGAGTGTTGATTCTTTAGCTAATTGGGCTTTGGACAAAGGTGGTATTACTTGTTATGGCCACCCTCCTAGATGGTGGGCTTCACAAATTAGGAAAGCTCTTCTTTCTATCATTTATTTGGATGGTCCTAGTTCTAAAGGTACCTAGTTTCTTATTTTTTTGCTTCTCTTTGGTTCTTTTAGGTTTTTTTTAGTTCCTTAGCTCAGTATATTCTTTATTTTTTTTCCTTTGTTGATTCTTGCCTTATTGGTCTTCTGGTCTAGATAGGTCATTGTTATGTTCAATTTTTTTTCTTTTTATTTTTTCTTTTTTTGTTTAGTTTTTTAAGGTGTGCGTGTTCTTTTGTTTTGTTTTGTTTTTGTGTTCTTTGTGTTGTTTTTTGTTGTTCTTGGTTTTTTTTGTTTTGTATTTTTTTATGTTTTTTGTTATTGTTCTTGTGTTTTTGTCATTCTTGTTCTTGTGTTTCTCTTTGTCTATGTTAATTCATATTTTTATGTGTGTGTTTTATATGTTTTTTATTTTTGTTTATTGTCTGTTGTTGGTTGTTTTTTATATTTATATTTATTTTATTTTTTTAATATTTTAGGTTTTGGTTGTGTTTATTTTTCATATTTTTTTGGGGTTATGTCTTTGTAGTGTTCTGTTTTTTTATCTTGTTTGTGTTTTTTAATGTGGTGCTTGTTTTTTTATTTGTGTTTCGTGTTTTGGTTTATTTTATATTATTGTGTGTGTATGGTTGTGCTTTTGTTTTTGACACACTCAAGGAGAATTTATTTTATTTTATTTTATTATTTTTGTTGTTATTTACTTATTTATTTACTTATTTTTAAATTAGTTTTGTGTGTTTGTTTGCTACTTGAGTATGTCAAAGGTGGTAGGCCAGGTCCGAGTCTTGGGCATTTTTGGCGGAATGGATACCCCTGCCTCCTTGGGTCTTACCCGAAAGTGGCATCCCTTTTGGGATGTTGTCCACAAATAAATATATATATTATATGTTATATGGGTAACAATAGCTGAAAATATTAAAATCATAATTATCTCACATTTGATTAAAATAACAATGGAATTATAGCTTATGAAAAGATTGCATTCGGAAAAAAAGATTTTTTATAATATTTGAAAATTAACAATATGAAAATAAATATAATATGATCATTAATGATTATAAAATTTAGTCTAACATGAAATGTTTTACAATGAATTAAAAAAGTAGAAGTTCACATGTTATTATTCCTTTTCCCTTCCTTTTAATATATAATAGTAATCAACAAAAATTTTACCTTGATATGGGTTCTTCTATGACAAAAATATTTGCATATATTTTCTTTTAAATGCTACTTTATGTTTGCTATAAGACACCCATTATATGAATCTTATCCTTTTATTATTACTAGTGAAATGATTAAGACTATTTAATCTAAATATATTTCATACTCTTATTATATTGTTAACAAGTTTATTATGTCAATATTGCCAATGAATTGTACTATAGATATTGGTTAGAAAAGTCACTTCACTTTTAGGTTTGAACTAAAATTATCGACCAATATTGAGTAATTAAAAATATAATAAAATATTTTTGCCTATGCCTTTCGTGATTCAAATGCTTTGGTCTAGTTCCCCTTTAGAGTGTGGTTTAATTATTTGATCCTAAAAGTCAATATTTTCTATTGGCTGGACATTTAAAATAAATTTCACACAATTGAAAATTTGTGTAAAAGGGAGATGATTTTTCCCAGCCATTTCTACCTCTATGAATCTTGTGAGGAAACCTTGAAGCATCAGTTCTTCTATTGTTCTTTTTCCTCAAATGTTTTGAGTAGAATTTTTCTTTCCCTAGGGTCTATTGTGTTTTACCCAATTCTTTGTTCGATGTCAGCACCCAATGGGAACCCAAAAAAAATTGGAAGACCCTTTTCTTTAAGCATGCTTTTGGCCATCTCCACAATCATTTGATTCTTGCATTTTGCAACTCCATTTTGTTGTGGAGTATAACTTGTAGTCAACTACTTGCAAATACCATATTTTCTACAAAAATATTGAAATTCATTGGAGGTAAATTCTCCCCCTCTATCTGTATAAATGGTCTTTATAAAATAGCCACTTTGCTTTTCCATGTTAGATTTAAACTACTGAAAAATAGAGAAAGCTTCTGATTTTTCTTTAATAAAATATGCCCAAGTCTTCCTACTAAAATCATCAACAAAAATGATAAAATACTTATTTTTTTCAGCGATAAGGTCTGCATTGGACCACAAATATTTGCATGTACTAGCTAAAGTGGCTCCTTAGCTCTCCAAGCTCTTCCTACTAGAAAAGAATCTCAATGTTGCTTTCCAAGAATACAACCTTCACAAATTTGATCATCATATTCAATCAACGGAAGACCATTCACCATGTGCTTCTGATACAATAACTTTAGCCCTCAAAAATTTAGATGCCCATATCTCATATGCCACAACCAAGATTTATCATCTAAAACAACCTTCAAGGCTTGAGTTTGTGCATATGCCAATCTCAAAGGAAATATTCTATTAGGTAGCATACTAACTTTTGCTACAATCTGGTTGCTACCAACTTTATCATAAATAACACATTCATTATTCTAAAAAATAATTGAATATCCCTTTTGAATAAGTTATCCAATGCTTAAGATATTATGGGCTAACTCAGGCACATAGAGGACATCATGAATAAAATTTTGCATCCCCTATCTTGTTTTGATTGAAATGGTTCCTTTGCCTTTGACTTCAACTTCATTTCCATATCCAAGTTTTACTTGGGAATTAATAGAATCATCTAACTTGGCAAAGATGTCCTTGTTTCCAATCATATGACTACTACACCCACTATCTAAGAGCCATACATCATCAAATATTTCTTTTGCTATATCACATGCCAAAAATAAATTATTTTGTGCTTCTTTCTCTTCAAAACTATTAGCATGTTCTTTCTTTTTCCAATAATCAGAAGTATAATGACCAAATATTTTATAGTAAAAATACTAAGTTTGGGATTTATTAGAATTACCTCTTCCTCTATAGTTTGTTCTACCTCTACCATGATGGTTGCTACCTCCATATCTGCTTGAGCCTATGCCACCACATCCTCTTCCTCTAAATTTTTCTCTACCTTTGTTTGAGGATGATCCTTTATATTCTCTTCCTTTATCTTTGGAAATATTAAGATTTTCTTGAAAATATTTTTCAATTGGTATATCTACAGGCCTATTTATCCTCTTTTCATGACTTAGAAGTGATCCCATCAACTCACTAACTGATAGTTGTGATAAGTCTTTTGATTCTTCAATAGCAATTACCACAACATCATATTTTGGAGGTAAGCTTCTTAAAATTTTCTCTACAATATTCTGATCTGTTAGATTTTCTCCATGGGATCTAATTTGATTTACTAATCCCATAACATGATTGAAGAAATCTTGTATAGACTTAGAGTCCATAAATAAATTTTAAAATTCCTTCTAAGTTACTAAAGCCTTACAACTTTTACTTTATTTGTACCCTGATATGACACCTACAATAAATCCTAGGCTTCCTTTGACTTTGTGGTTGTAGCTATTCTCAAAAATATGGACTCATCCATGGCTTGTTGAATAAAAAATAGGGCTTTTGAATCCCTTTTTTTATTCTCTTTCAATTGATCCTTTTGTGCCTTTGTCCATGTGGCTAAAACTTGAGCATTTGTTGGCTCTATATATCCATTTTCAACTATATCCCATAAGTCTTGTGACTTGAAAAGAGTCTTCATTTTTATGCTCCAAAAGTCATAATTCTTCCCCTTAAATAGAGGGATCTACATATGAGATAGACTTAAGTTATTTGCAACCATTAAAAAAACTTGGTATTTCAAAGTAGACTGTAAATATCATGCTCAATATTCCAAGTCTCCCACAAAATGTATGCTCCCATGATTCGATCGACCAAGATCTGATAAATATCAACTTATCCTCTAGAAAATATCATAAATCCTCTCACCCATCTATAATCCTACCACTCTAGTGATGGCATAAATAAACTATATGTAGTTCTTGGTACTTGTTGCTCCTTCGATCGAGGACTTTCAACCACCGATCTACAAAGTTATCAATATGTATTATAAAAAAATAATCATTAATTACAATAAAAAGGAACTTATACTTCTATGAAACCCTAGATCTAATACCAAATGTTGATTTTCAAAAAGCACAAATTAACAAAATAGAGCATAAAATACAAAGTATAAAACAAGGTACTCTAGTTGTTGCTGCAATTAACAATATTTATTCATTCTATTACATTGCATCAATTACATTATTCAACTATTTATAGGCTTGAAGCATTAACCAATAAGCTTCCAGAATGAACAATCTAGAACAAAGTATTGTAGAAAAATATAGAAAATTTGATATTATGTTAACAACTCAAAACTTCTATAAACTTTGTAATTCTAGAACATTTTTAAAATAAGGAAAGTTTTAGAGACTGATATAATTATATTAAGCATTATTACTAATAATTTTGCTTGATTATTCCCTACCTCTGATCCTATGAATCTACCAATAAAGGTTTCCATACATTCGGTCACGCCCACTTCTGTTAGAGATATCCTAGTACCACTTAAGGAGGGTGTTAGAGTATATCATATCCTAAGTTGTTATTAGGATAATTTGTGTGACTGAGATCACCTTAGTTAGTTATGATCCAATGAATCAATTTGTAAGCACTTGCTATTTGAGAAAGGTCCTTCAATTGAATAAACATCAAGTGTTTTATTTTCCACTATGGTATCAGAGTAGGCTTTCCCTGCCTTGTGAGCCTAAGGATATTTTCCTCATGGAAGGATTTTCCTCATGGAAATACTCCCCTTCTTTTCATTTTTTTCCCTCCCCATCATATTTTTTTATCGAGGAAGTATGCTCTCCATATTTTAATGGATCAAATCCTAGATGGTTAAAAAAAAATTAAAGTTTGAGAGGTCATTTTAATTTTTTAGTTTTTAGTGGGTTGCAATCTTATATTGTATATCTAGGTTTGCAAAATGGTGCCATCATTACTGATAGTGCTGCAATGATTCCCTTTCTTGGGTTTAAGCCTACTCCCTTGGGATCTATTGATGAAAGTTATCTAAAGGGATTTATACCTCCAATTTGCAATTTCACCTCTGGCCTTCTGTGTAGGCCCTCCCTATTTGATGATGGATCTAATATTCTACAATTATTTGGCATGGTGATTTATATTTTTTCACCATAGAATCTTCTAGCAAAGTCAAATTTATTCCACAGGTGCCTACAGTGTGTATCAGATCTGAGTCATTATTTTTGGGTGGTTATCAGGCCTTGTTGCAGGTATTTTTGCCAGAAGAACCTTCAAATCATAATGGAGGCAGTCAGATCTGAGGTTGGAATGTTTTTTTTTTAAATAAGATAAATGGGCTCAATTTTTTTCTCGATGTCAAAATATTAAAAAGTGGCTTCATTTGACTAAGAAAAAATAGCCATATGTGAATCTTGATTTGGATCCAATTATTTTCTCTTTATGAAGAAAAATAATAATTCAAGCATGGTGAAGGGAGGGGGTGTGCTTCTCACAAAATTGGAACCCTTGCGGCCCTCCATAAATTTGTCATCATGTACATAAGGGGGAATGATGAGCGTGGGGTAGCTCATCATCATATCACTCAACTTCATCAAACTAACAGGAAATTAATCAAAGGACTTGAAGCGATGGATCTCTAAACTGGAAGATGTTTTTATAATGTTGTTATGCTATTATGCAGAGGCTCTCTAATCTAATGTGATATTATGTGGCAGTACTGGCGCTCATTTGGTATGATTTTTCTATTTGACACCCACAGTGGAGAGTGAGATATTCTCCCTTTAGCATATGTTCGCTTCTGGACATTCAAAATAATTCTGATGAAGGTCATGAAACCTAGATTTTTTGTTAGAATTATTGACAAAACAATATTCAAACCCAAGAGCAATAGAACTATGAAATATTACAAGATATTGAAACAATCTCAAGATTAATTTATTATTCCATGGGATCAAATTTGTATAAATAGTAAAGTTGATCACTATGAGTCGTTGGTTTACACCAACCCAGTAGATCTAAGATAATATTAATTGGGAGTTTACCTACCTCATGCAAGAGTGATAACTCCAATAAAATTATCCTAGTAGGACTTAATATTTATTCTAACAATGTTATAAATATTGACAAAACAATATTCAAACCCAAGAGCAATGGAACTACGAAACATTACAAGATATTGAAAGAAGCTCAAGACTGATTGATTATTCCTTGGGATCAACTTTGTATAAATAGAAAATTGGATCACTGTGAGCTATTGGATTACAAAAACCCAATAGATTTGAGCTAATATTAACTAGGATTTTACCTACCTCATGCAAGAATGATTACTCCAATCAGCATATCCTAATAGGAATTAAGATTTATTCTAACACCCCCCTTCAGTGATACTAGGGGTAAGTGGAACAACATGAAACAAGTTGCATATTCACATAAATGAATACTAGCAACAATTCCTGGTAAGGTACTCATGTACAATATATGTAGAAAAAATTATTTTGGAGAGATGATAAAAAAACCACATGGAAAAAAAAAATCTTCTAAAAGAGATAGAAGAAGAAGAAGAATAAGGATGGAGAGGAATATGTCCTCATAAACAACCCCCTAGGATAACTTCATTATCCCAAGTCTCTCACGTAAGTTATGGTAGTGTGGAGAAGCAAAGGGTTTGGTGAATATGTCTACAATCTGACTCTGTGTCAAAATATACTCCAAGAAAAGATCCCCATCCTGAATGTTTTGACGAATGAAGTGCATGTGGATCTCAATGTGCTTGGTGTGCTGATGCTCAAATGGATTGCAAGAAATATGAGTTATAATTTAGTTGTCACACCAAAGTATAATAGGATGATCATGTAAAAAACCAAACTCTCTCAATATATGACGAAGCCAAAGACCCTCTTGACTAGCAAAAATTGTTGCCCTGTATTTTGCCTCTCTAGATGATAATGCAATGACCTCTTGTTTTTTGCATGACCAGGAAATAGGTGAATAAACAAGATTAAAAACATAGCCAGAAATGGAACATCTATCATCAACTAAACCTACCCAATATGAATTAGTGTATCATACAATCTCTATAGATCGTCTACCATAGAACAGTCCAAAATGTGTAGTAGCCTATAGATAGCGAAGAATTCACTTTGCTGCCTATAGAAATGAGGTGTTCAAGAAAATCGAGAGATTAGGCCAATAAAATAGGAAATTTCAGTGTGACTATGAGTTAGATATAATATAATCCCTACTAGCTATCTATACAGAGTAGCATCACACAGAGGTGAAGTTCAAGGAGAAGTTAAAGTGATCCAAGACTAAAAAGGCATCGAAGAAGGCTTACAATTAACCATATGGAACCATTGAAGAAGATATAGAGTATACTTTTGTTTACATAATATAATACCTGGATCTATTTGAGTGATCTAAAATCCATTAAAGTAATAAGCCAAACACAAATCAACCATCTTGAATCTCTCAGAAAGGGAGCGCTTTATAGTATGAATGTGAGAAGTGGAACTACTAGTGAGAAATAGATCATCAACATAGAGAACAAGAATGGTGATGTCATATTTTTCCCACTAGATATAGACTATAGCATCAAACTCATAGTGAGAAAATTTGGTGGTGAGAAGGAAAGAATCTATCTTCTCATACCAAGATCAAGGAGCTTGTTTGAGACCATAGAGAGAATATATTAGTCTACAAACAAGGGAAGAGTCTTGAATAAATCTAGTGGGTTGTTCCATATATATCTCTTCCTTTCAGTCACCATGCAAAAAGGATCTTTTTACATCCATATAAAAAATAGGTTAATTTTGTGAGGCAGCATGTGGAAGTACAAGCCTAATAGAATCCATCTTTGCAACAGGGGCAAAGGTCTCAAAGTAATCAATGCCTTCAACTCGTTAAAATTCCTTAGCTACCAAGCGAGCTTTGTATCTTTCAATGGTTTCATCTATTGCATACTTGGTTCGGTAAACCCATTTACAATGAATCAATTTTTTACCTTTAGGAAGAGGTACTAGATCCCAAGTTTGATTTTTTATCAAAGAAGAATATTCATTCTTCATGGCATCATCCCATTATTTTATCCCATTTTCTTAAATAAAGCATTGTGGATCAGTAGAAATTGATTGACAGACAAAACCAGAACCCAAGGAATGACTAAGTCTGGAAGGTGGAAGATCTTGGATATAAGGGTTTACCTCTTGACCAGTAGTGTGGGCCCATTTTGGAAATTTTTGAGGAGTAATGGGTGTGGTAGAATTTGTTTTAGAATCCTCATTTTGATTAGTTATCTCAAATATTGGTTCTTCATCAGATTGAGGCTCAAATAAAGGGGAAGGATCAATGGAATCAATGTTGCTAGAGGAAGAAATATGAGGATCTTGAGAAGGGAAATTTTCATAAAGTTAAAAAATTCTATGAAAAAGACCTCATGAGTAGTAGGATGAAGTAGTTTGTAGGCTTTCATATCCTCACAATAACCAACAAAGAGAAGTTGCTTATTTTTTTTGTCTAAAGCTCTTCTTTTATTTTTGGAATGTGTGCCCAAGCAGTGCTCCCAAAAACTCAAAAAAAGGAGACATCAGGATTGGATCTAGACTAGGCCTCCTTTGGAGTTAAATGCTCAAGAGCTTTGTGGGGTGTGTGATTTTGAATGTAATTTGCACAGCTAACTACTTCATCCCAAAAAAAAATTGGAAGATATCTTGAGTGGAGCATACAATTAGCCATTTATTTTAAAGACTTGTTCTTTCTTTCTGCTACACCATTCTGTTGAGGATTATGTGGGATAGAATGCTGATGAATAATACCATGAGTAGAAAGTAATAGAGAAAAATCATTACTGAAATACCCCCCCATTATCCGTATGAAGCTTTTTGATTTTACAAGAGGTTTGATTTTCAACAAAGGATTTTAAGATTTTGAAGTGAGTGAATACTTCAGTTTTGTACTTTAGAAAATATAGCCAGGTACGTCTTGAAAAATCATCAATACATATTAAAGCATATTTTGCACCTTTGAATGAGGGGTACGGGAAGGTCATTAATTCACTATGCACAAGTTCCAAAAGCGAGGAAGTGTTTTTGGATTTACTTTGGAAAAAAGGATATTGATGCTACTTTTCAAGAGCACAACCATGAAAAAATCCATAAATAGAACTGAATTTGGGTAAACAAAGTACCATTTCATGAGTGCTTCACTGTTTTAAGTATTGATAGTTTATATGACCAAATCTTTCATGCCAAAGTTTACTCTCAAGATCTTCATGATCAACAAAGTAGGAATCTATAGCAGTTTCATTAAAGATTTCAAAGTGATACAATCTGGGATTATGATCAACTTCATTTTTAGCTATAATGGAATGTGGCTCTTGCAAGTTTTTAATCTCAACTCTTGTAGGTTTGAAAAAAACTATTTTTCCATTCCCATATTGGCAAATTTGGTAGACAGGTAGAATATTGGTAGAAATATCTGGAAAATATAGAACATTATTGATGCAACCACCATCTATGAGAATTTCACCTTTTCCTTTGATGAGATTTAAGTATGAATATCCTACTTCAATGTTGAAGGTTGAAGTTGATGAAAGTGAAGCAAATGACTTTTTTTGAAGAAGTCATATGATGAGTAGCCCCTGAATCTAGAACCCAATATTTTGAATCAGAATTACTACTTTTTTCTTGAAAATTTAAAGCCTATTCAATGTATTTTTTATTTCATGTTTATGATCTTTGAATGTTGCTTCTAACTCTTGTAGTCTTTTCCAGCATTTGTTTACTGAATGACCATTTTCTTTGCAATGAGTACAAGTGATAGGAGCTTTTTATCTTTATTGGAATTACTCCTTTTTTGAATTTGAAGATACCAAGGCTTTTGATGAATATGGGGAGGACTCATATTTTGAAATTTTTATTTCTTATATAGTAATTCTTTCACAAAATTCTTCAAGTGTGGGTATTTTAAAACTTGTTCCAAGGGCATCCATTGTTGAAAGAAAAGTTGTTGCAAATATTTGAAATTCCCCTCTTAATTTTGCCAACATAAGGTAGATACACTCATCATCTCTCTTTGTTTTTCCACTCCCTTTTAATTGTGTGAGGAGTTCCTTAAACTTGGTGAGGAAATAAACAATAGTGTTATAATCATTATGTGATAGTGTTGTTAGTTCTACTTCAAGTTGCATAGATTTAATCCGGTCCACTTTTCCAAATAATTTTTTTTAATTTCGCCCAACTCTCAAAAGGATTTTTACATTAAAAAATGTAAAACCTAAGCTCTCACTTACATTCATACTTATCATTCCCATTGTTTCATACAATTTTTCTTTATGAACAAATATCTCATATTATTTCTCAAATTCAGGTTGTTTCTCCTCTACTAGGTGAGAAAAACCCCTTTGAGAAATTAGATTTAACATTCTTGGTTTACAAGTATGATAGTTTTGAGGAGTGACTGGATCAATTATATTTGGTGTATGAGAATTCATTTTGTCAAAAATTAAAGTAGGAACTAGATGCAGCAAATAGAATTGATCATAAAATAAAGTAGGAACCTGATGCAACAAATAGAAGTGAGAGATAGTAGAAATACTTCCCTCCTGAACCTGAGCAATAAATAGGTGGAAAAAAATAAAAGCAAGACCCCTTTTGAAAAAATACCCCAAAGAGGTGCTACAATCAGCACCGAGACCTCCCACCTAAATAATTTTATTATTTTATTGTATAAATATTCTCTGTAAAAGCCATGGAGATCAGGTTGTAAAGAATTCAAGTATCTCTCAATAAACTCAGAAAAAGAGTTTTTACAGTGAAATAGAATGATGAGAGCTAGTGTATTGAAGGATTTCATAGTGTAGAGAAGCACTCTCAGGTTTAGGCTCAGCTCTCAACCACGTAAATAGTCTACATAGAATGAGATTTTCATTCACTATAAACAAGACGACGACATCATTGAAAACCCTCCCAAAAGAAAACTTTGGCATGTAGATGATCAAGAGTTACACATTGAGATTTATTTAGAAAACGTCCATCCTGGTAGCACTCACCGTATTTGAGCAATAAAATACTACCATATGGGTGCAACTTCATATGGGCACTAGTTTATCATTATATAGCATCAATATTAATATGACATACTCTAGCATCCCACTCTCAACACCATTCTTGTCTACATAGCTATACAAAAATTTACATATTTCCTACAAAATAAGGAAGCGGGAAAAATTTACAGTGCCATTAACTATAGTTTTAATACACAATAAAAAATATATATTCCATGAGAAATACATGCCCATATTTCACTGAAATATCTGAATTCTTTTTTAATGCACCAAAAATATGTACAGACTTGTTTGTACGAAGCACAAAGGATTTGATCAAATAGCGCTTACAGATTAAGGCATATATCACAAACTGATAGCACCAACTACAAGTAACTCAAAGAAAGTTCATGTGGCTTAAGAAAAGGGTATGATAACAAAATAACAAAATATAGTGTTTAACATAGATTTTCCTAGATAAATATTTCAAGCATATTTACCACCAAAATAAAGGCTAGAACAATATTTATCACAAACAAAGGGTCCAAACAAGATAATAAAAACAAAAGGGTCATATAAGTGCTTACCATAATCGCTCAAATAGGATCTATCCACCAATACAAAGTACTTACAATCATTGCAACAAAGATACCTATTACATTGGTGATGACATTAAAGAAATGGTCTTGAGCATATGCCTTTACAATCTCATTTGTAAAATTTTGGCAATAGATAACAAGGAACAACTTCACAAGAGTAACTAAAACCATAATTCCAACAACCTAATGCTATTTACCACCATCTAATGATAAACCTTACTATTGTAAAAATGTGGAAATCAAATTGGAAGAAGTTAATGAATTGTGCACAACTTGCAAAATAAGTTATTTTTTAAGAATGCAATACACTACAGATTGTCTCCATAAATTAGAAGAGATAACACCAAATCCATTATTTGAGCGACAAAAGAGAAGCAAAATAATTCAGCTATATATTATATTTGAGCTCAATACTTCTACAACTTTGAAAGAATGTTCAGAATAAAATTTTGACAAGAGTGTGCTTTTAAGACAAGGAAATAAGCCTATATTTTATTTTTCAAAATTTGTATAGATTTGAAAATAAATCAGATAAGAAATATAAAATGTATATTGTAGAACAAGCAACCTGAACAAATTGTGACAATGCAAAATCAACCAAATTGGATAGTTGCTATTCATTAAATAAGAAATGGAGCATATATAATCAAATTTGATGATTTTTTAATTGAAAAAGTGGAAGGATTTATTTGAAGACTATGCATTTAAAATATAAGTACCAGAATTAATAGTTGCACACAAACTGGTTTGTAGAACTTGCAAAGGGATTTGGAAATCATTTATATATTTTCAACAATATAGAAAAATATTTTTTGCAAGAGTAGAGACACATTTCAAAAGATGTAAAATGTTTAACACAAATAGCAATGCTCAGAAAGGGAAATGATAATTATTAAGATGCAAACATAATTGGAAAAAAGAACACACACATTAGAAGTTTATTGCCTTTATAAGTTCATCAAGTAAGAGAGGTGAGAAAGAAAATTCTAGTTATATGGAAAAAAATTTCCAAAGATTGTTGGATAAATTTCCCACAACTCTAGAACATTGTGCTTGTCTATTAATAGTTTTAGAAAAATCCTATCCTTGTGTCATCATCGAAGACTATCATGGTTAAAAATGTTTGCATGCATCTAGGTATAACTGCACTCTCTATATTCATTTGACCACTCATATATCAAGTTCCTTGGATATCTGCACCAACCAAATAAAAAACATAGTACTACAACCAAATGTAAAAATTAAATATCTTATATTACATATCCAAACAAAGAAGTTATTAAAAAATAATAGTTACAATGCATTCCATTCTGGTATAAAGTAGTTGCTTCCGAGCTTTCTACTTTTAAAGTTATGGTTTTTCCAGCTAAGGTTTTAACAAAGATTTGCATGACTCACCTCATATGAAGGACCAAGTGAAGGGTGGATTCCTTTTGGATGTTGTAGTAATCCAAATAACATCCATCGTCATGTTGTTTTCCAGTGAAAATAAACCTCTACTAATCTTGTTTGAAGGGGTTCCTTCATTGTATTGGATTTTAGATTTTCCATTGTCAATGGTGTTCGACCTCAAAAGTGATGGTATTTCCAAATGAATATGTGTTCATATTTGAGTTTTAAAGTAAATCTTAAAAATAACCCTCCAAAATGGATTATTTTGTAGGGTTGTTTTTTAGATTTATCTTATTTTTAGCTTTTGGTGCTATACAGTTAAGATAAATTGATCACAAGATCTAAAATAAAGTTGCAATATGAAACATCCGCCCATGTAGAGGAGTTGGAGAGCATGTGGGCAGTTAAACCTCTCTAGTTGTTGAGAGGCCCAGGTTCAAATCTCTCACCTCACATGTTGCGGATATGTTATGTAATGGTTCCCCCGTGGTCACAGTTTGTTTACCCCTTGTGGCCACCACAAAAAAAAAAAAGTTGCAATATGAAATATAAAATAATGACACTATTATAATCATATAAAACTCATAAATTGCTTCAATAATAACTCACAAAACTACCACTAATAAATTCTCATGAAAATTGTATCTCCATTGAATAAAGAACCATACTTCAACACACTCTCTCTATAAATCCATATCTCACACTCACACTCATAGTTACATAGATAATGGAATGTGACTCTTCATATGGAACACTCTTGGCATTCACTCTTCTAAAGACTCTTCATATTCCTATTCTATGGACTCATGTGTACATGGACTACTATGCACATTTACATTACCAAAATACTTTGCACACTCTAATAATACTTGTCCATTTATTAGATTGCATAAAGTAAATACTCACACTCTGATATAGGACACTCTCCTAATCTAAATATGTACCGAAGGTGGTACATTAACATGTACAAAATAATATAATATATTCAAACAGCCCCCTATATTACATTATTTGGTTACTGAAGACTTTAGTCTTCAATATGGATCATCATCCTTTTAACTCACTTTGCATTGTATGCCTTCTTGATCAGGTTCTTTATTTTTTTGCTTATATTCACTATTGATGTCAGTATTTATGCCTTCATATAATATCAAATTGTCATTTGATTCATAAAAACATATTTTTTCTTTGCCTTTGTCCTTCATATCATGAATCTTCATCCTGACCTGGTTTCTTTTCTTTGTCTTTAAATTTTGTTTTTGTCTAGAAGAGTCAATTATTAGATAACCTTGAAAAAGAGATCTAATAACATATTTAGCCCACTTTTATTTTTATTTCTCTTTAAATAATCTTCTTTTATGTTATTCATGTTTATATCCATTGTTAGCAAAGACTTTAGAAACAATCCTTTGAAATAAGTATTACAATATGTATGTTAAAACCTTTTCAAATTTCTAGTAGTATTTTTCCTTCTAATAATAGAAATTAGCTGAATGAGATCATTTTCCATAATAGTGACAAGGATGTAAATCCCAACAATCATATTTTTCATGACCTCCTCTATTACAATAAGTGCATTTCAAGTTTTATTTTGTTGTTTTGAAAAACTTAATTTCATATGTTCTCTTGATCAAATGATATAACCATGTGTGTATAGTTTAAGTAATCATTCCTTTGCTTATTTCATACATTTGTAAGAATTTTTCTTGTTCTACATGTTTTTTTATATTTTGAGAATGACTCTTGTGTTTACTCTCAAAATTAAATTATTCTACTACATTGTTAGAAGATGTCTTTATAGTATTTATTTTTGCCAAATTATCAATTTGTGATTTCTTAAAAGTCTTGTTAAGCCATATTGGTTCTTCTCTTCTACTCATACCTTTTATAATATTATTATTCTTTGAATCAAGTATATCTCTATGCCATGTCGATTTCTTGAATCCTCTATACTTAAAAATTTATTCCATTGTTAAATAAATTTTCCTTATAACTTTCCAATATTAAATATGAAAGATAACTTTGATAAGATTATCAAATCTCTAACCTATAAGGTTTACTACCTTATGACTCCATATTTTTTAATATATTATCTTTCTTGATAAAAAAATTTCTACTTCTAAATGACCAACTACTATTTTCAATTCTTGAAGTTATCTACTCTTTTTTACTTAGTTTTTGAATGATAGACTAAGAACAATATTCAATTGTTAATCTTGAAGTTGGCAACCTTTTATCTCCCTAGTTAGACTTGCCAAATAATACTTTTTGACTTAGTATCAATGCAATTTTCAGTTTTTCAAAAACTTATGTTGAATTCCTTTTATCTCCCAAATCTCAAAAATATAATTTCTTTAATTCTAAATTTCTCAATCCTATGTTGATGTTGAATTCCTTATAACTCCAAATTTAGAAATTTAAAATTTCTATAGAAATATATTTGCAAGTTTTGTATTTCTAAGTTGATGTAGGAAACCTTATTTCTCCAAACTTGTCAAATTGTAAATATTTTAATTTATTTTTTAAATTCATATAGTTAAATTACAAAAATTCAAATTAATTCCTTCAATTCTTTAAATAAATTTTCAAATATTCACAAAAATTTCAAATAGCAATAATCATGTTTCTAAGGTTTCAAATATTACTTCAATAACTTATCTCTCCAACAATCAAGCAAATAAAATAAATTTACTTTAACCTTAGAAAATAATAATTTACTTCAACCTTATAACTCCTATCTTGGAATATAATTAATTTCAAATAAAATAAATAACATCCAACCTTGAGGTGCTCCTTATTATCGATTGTACATATGGATTTCTTATTCCTATCAACTCTAGCTCTCCTCTTTTACTAGTCAACCACCCTTCCAAGCTTTTCAAGATGCTCAAATATGTTAGTCTAGATGTAGTCACGGGAGTGGTTCATGGTAGTCGTCCATGGTAGTGGTTCATGGTACTTGTGCAAGCTTATTTTTTGCCCATTCATTAATAAGCACTCCTAGACATTGCACCTTCCTCCAATAATGATCAGCTTGCTGAATATTGAGTGTGAAATGGTACCAAATATCTCTCTCTGACTTCAATGGTTGTGTATGCACTTCATAACGTTTTTTGAAATGATTCTTATATCTTATGGTGTTCTTCCTTCCATGTGCAAAATGGCATGAACAGTCTTATGGTGCTTAATCTAACCTTATTAGAAATACTAATATAGTTGTGTTCATCTTTCTTTATCAAAACTTGGCCACATGTGTAACATATTTTACCTTACCAACAAATTGATGCAACATTGTATTCTATGCAATGAACGTTATGCATTCCAACTCCTTACTTCTCTTCTTGGTAGTTGCAAAACCTAGACCTTTGACTTTATATTTTTAAATTTTCAATATTCAAATGTTGTCTCTTCTATTGCTTGCATTTTAAAAATTTACAAGCGATGGTTCTTCTTCTCTAATTGTGGTTCTTCTTCTCTAATTGGAGTTCTTCTTGACTTTAGTGCCTCAAAATTTTAGTGGTGGCTCTCTAATACAATGCTCCTTAGGTGAATATTCATGGTGGCTCTTCTCCTATAGATAGTGGCTCTTCTCTTCTACCTGGTGGTTCTTCTCCTAGGTGCTACTTGGATGCTTGCCCCCTTGTGCTTTGATGTCACCTTGAATCCTCTTCTATGGCACTCAACCTTTCTTTTTCGGTGGTTTTTTCTTCGATACAGTGGTGTTGCCACTTTCTTAGTGGCTTCTCCTTTCTTTTTAGATGGTTGATATTCCTTTATTATTTGATTGTCTCTCTTGAAATTGCAACTCTTCTCTTTACCTTGGTTGAATGTTACTTGGCTTATCCACATTTTTGGTATAATTTTTCAATGATTATGCTCCTATTTTATAAATAATTTTTTTGAATTTTGATTCTAAAATTTGTGCAGGTTTTGAAGATAAAATTCAAGCTAAACTTCCTTCAAAAAAATATAAGGTTTGGAAAGTATTTGAGTGCTCTTTTGTAGCCTCTTTAATTTTTGGTTCTATCTATTTTTTCCAATTTTACTTCCCCAAAATGGTGAAATTGTAGCTCCTCTTTATTTTTCTTTATTGTCCAGAACTCTTTCTCAAGACTACCTCAAACTTCTCCAAAATGAAACTCTTTTTTCTTCTTCTAATGCTACACACAAAATATGTTTTTTGTGGCTTCAAATATACTCCAAATTCATTCTCTTAAAATTTAAAACTTATATCTATTAGTGCTGCCCAAATGTTTCCCTCTTGATATCCAAAACTCTGCAATCTTGTAGTCAATTCCTGCTTTGTTTTGCTATCCAAATCTACCTCAAAATTCTTCAAATTTTTGCCTTATTTTTTCAAGTATTCCTCCAATTGGTTGTTCAAGGGCACTTCAAAATCTTCCCAAATCATAGCTCTATATCTTCTTTAATTTACTATCATGTGACCCTTCAACTTCTACCTCAAAAGTCAACAACCTTTTTCTTTTCAAATCGGACTTCAAAATATTTTTGGTTGTCCTCAAACTTCTCAAAACTATGGCCTCTTCAATATTTATTTCTCCTTAACATTCCACTATCTTCTTCCTCAAGAATTTAAATATCTTGAGATCTTCAAAAATCTTCTCCAAACTTTGGCAACCTTCTTTCCAAATCCCTCTTCCTTTTGGGATTGTTATAGGATAGTGATAATTGTCCCAAATCCTTCTTATCAAAACCTTCTCCTTGCTTGAAAAATTTCATCACAAAATTTCTTCAAATCTCCTTTAATGGACACTTCTTCAATAGGGTTTTTCTAGAATTCTTCTTCCTCCTACCAAATTTGCTTGAGATCTCTTTTCTTGGGTCTTCAAATTCTACAAATACTTAAGTGAAACTTTTATTAGTCCTCCTTTATCTTATTTCTCAAATTTACAATGGGTACCTCCTTCTTGGGTCTCCTTAATCTTCAATGTATTTACTTTTTCTGCAACAAAGAACTAATCCATACATAAGGAAAGCACATAGACTTTCAAATAACTGAAGATGCAATTCTTCTCTATCCATTGTAGGAATATTTCCAATTTCTAAGAAATATTTTTTTTCAACACCAAACTTAGACAATAGCGACCAAATACATTAAAATTTCCAAAATTCTAAAATCAATAAACTTCATTAGTTACTCTCAAAACTAGTGGAAAGAAATCTATGTTGAATACTAGTCTTCACGAGTTTTTCTTCAATCCTATGGAAATATTATAGTTAATTATTTATATAGAATCTTCTTCAATCTATAAAAACGTTCAATAGTTCCTCCTTTTTCGGTCTCTTAATCTCATCATTATCAAGATCTATATTCAATACCTATAATTTTCCTTCTATTATGAATTTGTTCTTGGAATAGGTAAATCTTCAAACCTCACTCGTTTTCCCTCAACATAGTGAAAAATACTATCTTCCATGGTTTTGTTTTTCTAGAGGTAACATCTTCAACTTCACTGGTTTCTCCTTAACCAATGGAAATCTCTTTTACAACTTTAAAACATGTGCAAGAAAAAACCTTATTGTAGCTCTAATACAACTGTTAGTTTTTTATGCTAGATACTTAAGATAAAATGATCACAAGATCTATAATAAAGTTACAATATGAAATATAAGATAATGGAACTATTTTAAACATGTAAAACTCATAAATAACTTCAATAATAACTCATAGAATTGCCATTAATAAACGTTCATGAAAATTGTATCTCCATTGAATAAAGAACCATACTTCCACACACTCTAAAAATTCATATCTCACACTCACACTCATAGTTACATATATAATATAATGTGACTCTTCATATGGAGCACTCTTGGCCTTCAGTCTTCTAGAGACTTCTCACCTTCCTATTCTATGGACTCATGTGCACATGGACTATTATGCACATTTACATTACCAAAATACTTTGCACATTCTAATTATACTTGTGCATTTATTACATTACATAAAGTAAATACTCACACTATAATCTAGGACACTCTCATGTTCTAAATATGTATCCAAGGTTATACATTAGCATGTACTAAATAATGTAATATATTCTAACACTTATAACATTAGATTAATGTTTTAAAAGGTCTGCATCTTGAAGTTTTAAATTTTATTGAAATGAATCTCTTGAAAATAAACATAAAAATAAAAATCATGAACTCCAAATAAATTAATGTCTTGCAATGAATGAAAAAAATACCACAATAACATAAAAATTATCAATAATATACAATTTAGTAACCCTTATAGAGACAGAGAGATTATGCAAGTTCATCATAAACTACCAAACCTCCAAAATTTTTTTTTTTTTGAATTTACATGGTGGAATCGGTAGCCGCCACGAATCCGGGTAGGTTGTCCAGCTTTTATGGCCACCACAGTATTCTACGTTGTCCGCCCTAGAATCCGCCACACAGATCTTCGTGCAGTCCGCCCCTATAACCACCATGCCACAATCATTTTAAACCTTTTACGCCATTGAAAGCACCGGGAAAGGGACAAGAATTTAGTCCGGCGAGGCCCGAGATTTGAACCTTGGACCTCTGCCCCCATTATGGGGTTTGGATGAACCAATTGGTCTACACCTCGGACCTACCAAACCTCCAAATTTAAAAAAATAAAAATAAATAAATTAAAAAAAAATAGATCAACCTGATACCTATGAAACTTCAAGAAGTCGCTATCTAAAATTTAACCCTCCTTCAATGACACAACCCTAATATGAAGTCATATTGAGTAAAAAATATTTATTTCCCTAAAATAAAAATCTATCTTTGCTTCTTTAAAAATATACAATCTCTACAAAAAATAAACCCCACCATAAATTAACCTTCGCTAACAAAGCACAAAACCCTAAATAAGTATCTACTCTGTGATCTTTGGTCACAAATGAATAAAAACCCTAAGTAGTGCAACTCCATTCATGATTGATAAAGATATTAATCATGGGATAACTGTGATGTCTATAAATTTATGGTTTGCAAGGAGAAGTTCCTCTAATTTTGCTATAGCAACCTACCAAAATATCGTTATCATTATTATTAATGTGGCTAACATAACATATAAAAATTGCAATGTTATTGAATATAAATAAAATCACATGAAATGCTTTATATTTGATTAAATCCTTTATTATGTCCACAATAAAAATAAAATCATCCTCAGCTGTACAACACAGGTCTCCTATTTTTAGCCAACCTTTTGGGTTTAATATTGTTGCAGTTGCTTCCTCATTGCCAAAATAACCTACATGCTAGTGTGGGATGCAATACCACCATCAAATTTCTACAGATGACCAAATTAAAAATACCCAATACTTCCTGATAATACCAAACCATCCTTGCTATAGGGATGCCATGATAAAGAAAATCATTTTAAATAAATAAGATAAAAAAACAAGCAATAATAGGAACCAATAAAATAGGCGCTTTAAAAATCTAGATACACTAGACTGAACAATTATTAAAAAAGTCTCTTCATGGAATTCTTCCACACACCCAAATATTTGCACTTGAACTCATTGTGGCTCAAATCCACAAACTTTTTGATCTTCAATTTATAAAAATTCTTCCCCATGTTGTGTTAGTTTATGAACACCCAATTATCCTTAAAATACTTAAACCTCTATTTCTTCTCCTTCAGTCCATTATAAGCCTTTCCATGTTGCACAATCTAGGACTCATAAACCTCCATCAGTCTCTCATCATCATAGTTTATGATGGAAAATTCTATTGCCTTAGCTGCCAACGCAGACACGGTCAAGATAGCCAACAATAGAAAAATCCTCATCCCCATGGTGATATATACTCTCCTACCCCTCTCTTTTTCCCTCCCCCATACTTGAAGCCACACACACACACACACACACACACACACACACACACACACACACATATATATATATATATATATATATATATATATATATATATATATTAAGGGTGATTTTTAAGGGTGGTTTTAAACTACCCTCTTAGGGTCTATTAGGGTGTTTTTTTACCACCATAAAAACCATCATATTTTAACCACCCTTAAAAGCCTTTTTTTGGTATAGTGCCAAGAGAATGTGGAATGTGACAACCTTAACCTTCAACATATGAATTGAAGGACATCTTCACCTATGGGAACCTATTAGGAGCGTGGGGAAATCCAAGCACCAAAAACCATAAAAACCATTTAACCAACCCAAAGAAACTAGAAAAAAGGAAGATATGATGATCTAGTACCCATTATAACATCTTATAACTAGATGTAGTTCCCTAGGTGATAGCTAAAGCATTAAAGTTATGACATAGAGGAAATACCAATGGGTAAGTCACATTAAACCTAAGGCATTGATTATGAAGGATCCAAAATATCTAATCATGGAGATCTACATCAGGAATCAACTCAAAAACATTCAATTTTCCAATGGAATTTATGGATAAAGATATTCAATGCTTGAAGGTCATTCATTGTTGACGTTGACTAACCTGAGCATTTTTTAACTAAACAATTTTGAGTTTTTGAATGGATTTTTTAAGGGAAAATTCTCAATTTCTTCGTATAAATACCTCCCTCTTCTTCATTATAAATATCAAAAGTAAACCATTTCTACTAAAGGGGTTTTCCTTCATTCTCTATTGCGTGTTAGCCTAACTTGAGTCTTGTGTTGTCATCCAATTAATTTTCAAACATCTTTCCTTATCATATATGTAATCTAGAGTTTTCATTAATAAGAAATTATGACTATTATAAAATTTTTATCCTGGTTTTGATGTGGGTGTTTTATCTTACACATGTTTTAGAGGACCATGTTCCTCATATTTTGTTAGTTGCTATGCATGTATTCAATTCAACCCACCATAGCATGGGGAGTCTCTTGGATATTTGGTGCTTTTCCACCCATAGATATGCTAGTTAAGTTTCCTTTTCTATATTTAATTTCATGTCATTTACTATTTTTCTCCCTTTTCCTTTTTTCTAGCAGAAACACCTGATAGAGTAGGCTAGTGTAGTAAGGAATACAAGCATTGAAGATTACATCAAGTTAAGGATTTGGCCTTGGTAAAAATCCTCGAAGGTCATTTGAAGGAGCCACATCCGATGTTCCCCAAACTTCTCAAGATTGGCACCCCAAACATAATACATGGGATCGAATGCACCCACTCCAAGAAAGAAGATAAATTACAACCATGAGGGTCATGTCACCCAAGGCATAGGGGTCTTCTAGACCCCTAATAGTTCAAACTAGAATACTCGATTGGACCTAAAATATGAAAATTCATCCCTTGATAAGAATTTAGACCAAGGTTATAATAAAGAACTCGATCATTAGCTTTCTAAAGCACCCTCAACATTCACATATGACTCTATTATGAGTATAAGATATTAGTTATTTTATCATTTTTGATCAAAGGTTATAGTGGGAACCCCTATATGATTAAAAAAAATTCCACTTAGCAACTTCAATAGTCATCAAAATATCTAGATTCAGTGACTCCACTAGAATGTGATCTTAGAATCTTCCATAAAGAGAATTTTATGATAAAGGCCCAAGAAGAAGCCTCTATTCACTAGCTTATCAAGAGCAACATGAGGAAACCGATCAAGGTATATATAGAAGAATGCATACATGGAAATATTAAAGTCCCTTTGTTGTTTTTGTCTCACCTAATACATGTGACCCAATCCCCATTCCAACTTTGGATTCCTTACTAGAGTCACTGGAGAAGATGCAACTATTACACTAGAGAACCTACACCATACGGTGACACTTTACACTGTACACAATGTGGTTACTCAAAATATAGCACTTAGACTACTAAGTCAATAAGGGAGTGGTACATGTCTCTCCCTACATAGTCAATAAGATATTAGAGCCAACTAGACACCTAGCTAGAAAATATATTTGAGGAGAAAGAGGATGGATCCTCAATGCTAGAACACCTAATAAACATTAAATGGGCTCCCATGGAGACAATGGAGGATTTCAATGACTAGTTTCACAAAACCTAGCATAAAATCCTAAAAAACACTAGACCTTCACTAAGTATGGCACTCATTTTCTTTTTTAAATACTTCAATTCAAAGGTTTCCATGGTGACAAAAGTATGGTGAGAATTATTTCTCCAATGCCTATCAAATTTTCATCTAAGCAAAAAATAACTTCATATAGATAAGTAAGCTTCCTCCAAGATATCTAAATCCTCTATTCCTCTAATATATATACCCTCTTCTACCACCTTCTCAATCACCCAAATTTTAGTTATACAACCTCCCTCTTGCCCTCCAATCCTAGCTTCCTTACCTACAACTAAGTTAGACAAAATAAAAGAAGGGTGTAGGTTCTTTTAGAAAATTTGCTTGTCCTAAGGAAATAATATGGGAATGAAGCCACCCCCTACTATAAACATGGTGAAATTTTCCCTATGGTTACCCATTCATTGATTATCAACCAATTTTGAGGGCTTATCCTAGATGTCCTTCATGGAAAATTTTCTAACTTTTGATAGAGATACAAAGGAAAGAAGTGCCAATGGAACCAATATAATACCAACCAAATTATGATCACTTCCCTCACAAGAAGAGTTGTATTTTTATGGGGAGAATGCAAAATGTGTACACTAGGAAGTTAGACCTACGAGATACTACAAGCATAGATTGAAAGTAACTAGAATTTGAAAAAGTAACTAGAAACAAATCCATTAGTGATTTCTAGGAAATCATATCAAGCAAAAAAAAGGAGGAATTTGTCACCATAAAATATCCAAAAACATATCCATTGGATCTCTAAATATATATCAACATCAACAATTAATCTATCCAAGGAGTCCCCAAGCCAATAGTAGTAAACTCTAAGAATCAACCACAACTAGAATCCACACCAAAATAATACTAGGAGGACATACTAGTAGGATGAGGGAAGGTGGAGGTAGAATTACCTATATGAACCAAAGAAATATCTATTTTCCTAACCTTGAGGTGTAGATGAAAGTCGATATAAAGTTACCTTATGGATCTAGTACTCATCTACTCCTCCTTACTGAAGGTAATGGATCAAGCAAAAATTTCTACCCCATGATTGACCAAAAAAGAAGTAGGTCAAGTGGATAGAGAGACTAACCTAGTGATTGACCTCTTACCACAACACGATGACTATGTCCCCTAGGGCTAAAATCTAGAGTTAGAGATAGGGTAAGAAGTAGTAAAATATCCAAAGGATCAACAAACAAAAGTTAAGGTAAAGGTTGTCCTCATAAAAGTAGTACAATGCAAATACAAGAAAGCACCATCCATTAGAGATTCGATGAAGGATAGGAGGACCCAACGCAAAGTATAAGCACACACAACCCATAGAAATAAGTGACATGCTATGAAAGTCGTAAAATTTGATCTTGTCAAGACATTCAATTGGACTAGCATAGGATAGATGCCTAATGCAAGGAGTGGCCCACTAGCCCTTTGGGCCTTTTGTACATATATAAAAAAAGTGTGTGTTTATATTTATTGTAAAGCCACCCAAATAATGCAGGATATGAGTGCATTTAGAATAGTGGCAAAAGGATTGAAATCACACATGCTTGAAGGACAAGGTTATTGAGGCCAATGCATGTACACCAACCACCTCAAAGATCAATAAAGACCCTTTTGATCAATTGAATGATAGCCACCATACTTAGGTGGGAGGAAGCATGAAATATGATGATGTCTCCCATAGCCAAAGGATGAGGGAATGAATCTTCTCATATCCATCTATTGTTAAAATATTAGAAATATACAAGTGAATATTAGGAGTCATCCATGTGACATGGCCTATAATTTAAGGTGCACCCCATTCTAAGTCTCAATAAAATCTCAAGCAAAGTTGTCTTTAATGCCATCCTTCTAAAAAAATGCATCATTGATATAGAAACCTCAAGATTTTTTCTATTATATCTCTATGCCAAACGTACAAGGGCATTTTATCTAGGTTCCTTGACTCTTGCTAGTAAGAGTTCCCCTATGAGTCACCAAAGCTATAGTAAGGATTCACTACATCAAAAAAAAATTGTTTACCTTAAGTTGATATGAAAGGACCCAAAGCCCCTACTACTTATGAAGCAAATGAATCTAGAAGATAATCCAAAGTGTAACCAATAAGGAATCACTACCATCGACTAGTTCTAAACCTAAAGTTTTCTCTGCCATGAACCTTAGCTAACCTACCAGATTAAAGCCAAAATAAGGATTCCAAGTCTTTCCAATGGTAGCTAAAGTAGGTTCTATTAATATTTAGAATCCCCCATCCTTTTTTATGATGACTAAATGGGACCCAATCCTAATAGGCTCCTACTTCAACCAATACACATGACCTTTTCCTCTCCCTAGATATCTAAAGCCATGAGTTTGGTTCATTTTCTCAATTAAGAGTGTTCTTCAATCCCCTGTGTGTTTCCAAAATGACACCACTAGTGAACCCTACGGATTAAAGTTATTTTCTCTTCTAAGGAGAAGGGGGATTCATGGTGGCTAAATATAGAGGCAATAAGATAAGATCCTTTCCTCCTTGATAAGGGGCTTGATATGCAAAGGTCAAGGAAGGACTGGGCGATTCAAAGGGTTTTTGACCATAGTGTTCTCCTTGACCTCCCAAGCTTGCTAGTTTTCCAAAAGCCTCCTCATCATCTATGATGGAAGGGGAGTATTCAAGAGCCCAAGAGAACACAAAAGGCAACAACCTCAACCTTTGATGGATGCATTAAAGGACATCTTCACCTAGGTGAACTTGTTAGGAGTGTGGGAAAACCCAAGCACTAGACACCATCAAAATCACCAAGCCAACCTAGGGCAACCAAACGTGAGGAAAGGTATGGTGATCCGGTCTTGATTCTAGCATCCCATAATCAAACAAAGTTCCCTAGGTACCAAATGAAGCATTAAAGTAATGACATAGAGGACAATCCAAGAGGTAACATAAAACCTAAAGTATTGATGACAAAGGATCCAAAAGATATAATCATGATGATTTCCAACCTAAAACAGGTCAACAACATTCAATATTCCAACAACATTCATGGTTACAAATCTCCAATGTCTCAAGCTCATTTATTGTTGATGTTGACCAGCTTGGGCATTTTATAATTAAACAATTTTCAATTCTTGCAAACACAAGAAGCATAAAGACCTGGCCTCAACCAAAGACAATACATTACACATATGAGCAAAATGGAGGAGCAACGGACTTAGAGTTCGTCGTTCATGGTCATCATGTATTTAAACTCAGAGAAGTCTATGAGACCATCGGAATTGGAATTATATCTGCATATCATTCTCAAACACTCCTCCCCATGACCACTCTACGTTATTGACCCCAAATTTCACAGCATTCGCTCAAGCTCGGCAGAGGAGATATATCCGTCTTCATTCACATCGTATATCTTGAATGCCTCCATTAGATAATCATCTTTACACACCTTGTTACTGTTCTTCTTTACTATTGATTGGTAAAAGCCAAAAAATATCCTTGAAATGTTAGAATATCGTCGTCGTCCTTAGAAACAGCTGTTACTATACACTTCAACTCTTCTTCGCAAAGATGCGTCCCAAGCGTCCCAAGATGCAACTTATTTCATGTAAAGAGAGCCTGCCGTCCCCTTTTTCGTCCAAGGTATCAAATATTCTGCGAACATCGTTGGGAACACACGTGCCCTTCACGTGACCAACAGGCGTGCTTCATTGTGACGATGTTCGTTGCCCTTCACGTGACCAACAGGCGTGCTTCATTGTGACGATGTTCGTTGCCCTTCACGTAACCAACAGACGTGCTACGTACCTTCGTTGCTTGGGAATATTGTAATCCTTCACAGCAATTGACTTCGCTGGATTACGTGCGATAAAGCCACCCAGGAAGGTTGCCTGCCATTTTTTAAAAAGTAAAGCAAAGTATAACGCCCCACACTTCCTAGACATAGCACCTCCCTTATTAATTGTTTCAAAACTTAATAACCACCCACAAATATTAATAATAAAAAAAAAACTCTAATATTTTTATTATTTTTAAACACGTTTTCTTAAGATAAGAAGAGTTGAGTACATGTTTGAAAGTTGAAAATGCCCTTAAAAATAAAGCATCATACATGCCCAAGTTATAGATGTCCATGGCCTTCCCTCCATGCACTCATCGAATTTTTTTTAGAAGCATTTCCTTCTTAACATATAAAGGATTAAAAACAAAAGTTCTTTCATTTTTCAAGTTTTCCCTTTTGTTAAATTTTATTTTAAAAGCATTTCCTTGGTAATATTATAAAGGATTAAACATAATTTTTTTTGGTTTTGTTTGGAGTAATATTTCTTATATTTTTTCATTTTTTAATTATTAATTATATGAAGATTTTTAAAATTTTAAGGGATTTTTTAATGTGTAATAAACTTAAAATAAGTGTATTATGAAGTTATATAGAATTTATTTGTAATATAAGTATTAGTGTATTTGTAATAAGTTTGAAAATTTATTTGAATTTTTTTGCATTACATAGGAAAGTTGGTCACAACCACACTATTTAATTTATTTGAAAATTATTATTTTAAAAGTTTTTTAATTAATTTATATTAATTAAAATAAAAATAATTAAAAGTATTTTAATAATTTTAAAATATGTTTAAATATATATGTATTAAGCTATGTGTGGATTCTATTGTGGCCATTCCTATTACAAAAACAAAACATTATGTTTTGTCATTACAATTCTAACAATTTAATGAAAGTATACCTATCTTTGCTTTTCTATCAAATGTATTCTTCATCTTCCTCAAACTGCTAAGTTTCCATAACCATTTTTTGAAGAAAATAATAACAAGAATAATCCTTACATGACACATAACTCCAATAGATGGAAAACATAATAGTCGTCCATCAAAGAGGAAATCGATTCGATTATTTTTCTTCTATAGTAGAGGTTCTTCCTCCTTTAGAGTGGTAAGACTTGAGAATACATTTTTACACTTCAAGCTCCTAAGATAATATCTAGTTGTAACACATTTTGTAGGATCTTCATTCTCAAAAAATTGACCGTCATCAATTATTTCATAATTAGCTTCAAGAATACTATATGAGGTGCTAATGTATTCCATGGAACCATCTGGATGGTCTTTAGTAACCATTTGGATTATCTCAATGATCTAATTGAAATTCTCCTTTTGGGGTTGAGTCTTATATTGCTCGCATGAATCATGTAGAGGATGAGATTCTTTCTTTTGAATTAGGATATTTGAAGGTTTTGAAGCATTCACATGTAGGGCCTTCTCCTCCACCGAGGAGGAAACAAAGCATGATCAGATGATTGGGAATCTCTTCTTTTGGTGGTCATATTGTTGATAACCATAACATCTTAGGGAGAAGTTTTCATATTCAATATTTTGAATTTTTCCCCTTTGCGAGAGGATATAGTAATGGATTTAAGCCTAGGAACTAAACATCCATCCAAATATCCAATCTTGCTCTACTCATATTAATTTTAGTAGATAATTGTTTCTCTATTTAGGCATCCATTTACTGGAATGCACCAATGATATTACTAATTTTTATGAGTATCTTCTCTCCCAAAAACTCTATAGGGAGAGCATAAATATTCACCTATATTGGGAAGCCATTGATTTCTTCAATAAAATGGTTAAAACTAGGAGTCACCACACCAAAAAAGGGTGGTTATTCAGCCATCGTCTATGAAGGTATTGTAAAAAAATTATATCATATGATGGTGGCTAAAATTCATCCTTTTAGGATCTACAAGGATGGTTTTATACCGTCCTCTTAAACCTAAGCGGGTGGTTTTAAACCACCCTCTTAGGTCACCCTAAGAGGGTGCTTTTAAACCACCCTCTTAGCTCACCCTAAGAGGGCAATTTTAAACTGCTCTCTTAGGGTGTCTTTTAAAAAATATATAAAAATCCATAAGAGGGCGGATTAAAATCGCCCTCTTATGGTGAATTTTTAAATATATATAAAAAAGAGATTCACTTAATGTTTTGAGTATCCCACCAAGATCTAAAAAGTACTTCATGGAGATAACCAATTAATGTCAAACAATTTCCTTCTTTGGCTTCCTTAAGAAACAAAGAGAATCTTTATTTTTTAGTAGTAGACAAATATTTGTATCCATCAAGAGTATCTATTAATTTTTTTGAATAAAATTTCAGTTCATGAAATATTTCTTCATTACTCAATGCACTCCTTACTATTTCATCCATGTTTTTTCTAGTTTAATCTTTGAAGTGGAATTCCTTATAACTCCCTAGTATCATATATTGAGAATAGTTTTTAATAGAATATTTATCTTTCAAAGCCTTTGAAGTTTTGTACCTTATGAATCCCTAGTTTAGATATCAAACTCAATGAACTCTTTTCAATTCTCAAATTTGTAGGATACCCAAAAAAATTTAATGTTCAATCAATGGTTTTGACAAAAGTTTAATTATTTAAATATCTAAGTATAATTCCTTTTAACTCCCTAGTATTTTGAGTAAGATATTAACATTTTATAAAAAAAAAAAAATTCAAGTTTTGTAGAATACCTTGTATCTATCAAATACTTAGCTTTCTAAATTTTCCTTTGATTTGAATACCTTTTTTCTCCCTAATGTTTTTTATGACAATTTCAATATAATGTTCAACTCCTATTCTTTAAGACAAGCACTTTATTTCTCCTTATAGAAAGCTAAATATAAAATTCTCTATCTTCAAGATCTTTAAGTTGGATTCTCTATGTCCCTTCAATTTGAGCAAGAGACTAATATCAAAAATAATTTTCTTCTTTCAAATGACTCTAGGTTGTGATTCTTATACCTTTCAATTTTCAATAGTATGGTTTCTAAATTTCAAGAGTCTAAATTGGTATTGAATGTCTTATAACTCCCTAATTGGAAATTTATAAAACAAAGGTATTTGCAAATAATATTTCAATTTTTGGTGTAGAAGTCCTTATTTCTCCAAGTTAATCTTTTTATAAATATTTCAATGCAATATTAATTCCAAGAATGAATAGAGTAATAAAACTTTCAAAAGACTTCGTACTTCAAATATATTCTAAGGCACTCAATACTTTTCTTAAGGTTATCATATTATTTCTCCTATTATAATTAATTAATCTTTACTTCAAATATATTATTCCTTATACTTCGTTAAAATTTGTAAATTTTTAATTAAATATTTTCTTACCTTCTTGATTATGGTCCCTAAAGCTTCAACTTGTTGTTCTTTGACTCTATGACCTAAGTTCTAAATACGCTCTCCCTGCATTTAATGTTCCTTGGAACTTAGTATTTTGAATCTTCAATTCATCTCCTTCTCCTTTGCTTTGTAGCACCTGTACACTATCCTTACATGCCTTGCTCGATTGCTCTTCTTTTTCACGTTCATAGATTTTTGAATTGTGCCTTTATTGGGTGTTAGAATGTGTTATGAATGTGGTGGTTGTCACATTTTTTACTTGGACATTTGGCTTTAAGTCTTGATGCTTCTTCTAGGGTGCTTCCTTAGTTTTATCTCTTATCCAAGATAGCTCTTGCATGTGGGCTTGAGGTACTAAACACCTCCATGTATGAGCTTCAATTTGCTCTTGATTCCTTCATGTATGCACCTTTGCTCATGAATTGTAATATCCCTTTGGTTAACATTCTATATTCCTCCTTGTTATACTTTTTTGTCTTATTTGTAGTGGTGGTTGAACTTCCCTTGTGCTCAGACTATGTTCAATGATTGTCCCTCTATCATTCCAAGTGGCAAGTAATATCGTTACTCCTTTGATTTATCAACCATATAGGTACATTGATCGATGCTCTTCCTTGCAATGTAACACTTGAATGAGTGGTTTTCACCTATTTTGACTCTCATGTGATATGACAAGTGGTAAATAACTTCTTCACTTGTTCATAATGAAGTTACATAGTGGCACTGTGATATGACAAGTTTTAAATTTCTTCATCACTTTCTTAGGATGATGTTACCTAGTGGTTATCTCTTCTCTTTTGTCTAATACTCCAAATGTCTATTGCACCCTTTATATTCTATTGACCATTACATGCTTTAGTAACTCCCAAATGCAATTTGATTTCTTTCAATCTCTTGCCTTCAATTGACATGTCTGTTTGGCTTCTCTCCAATGAAGCTCAAAACTAATACTCTTTATTCCTTTCAGTGGCTTTGTTGGATTGGTGTTTCTATATTTAAATGGTGGATTGACTTGTCTAAACATGGTGGTTCTTCTATGCTTGGCTATTGGTCCACTCACCTTCTAATGTTAGGGTACTTAGCCTTTGATGCTACTCTTACTTAATTTTTTATCGATGTAATACTCTTTAATGACTGTGTGCTCTCTTGGATGTTCCTTATAGATCTTAAATAATCTATTATAGCTTTCCAAGCTTAATGTATATATTCTTCTATGTTGTCCAATCTATTTGCTTGCCTCCTTCCTTTATCAAATGATCTTTTTTTATTTAAATATGGTGATGCCTCTTCACCAAGATGTGGTAATGGTGGTTTCTCTTCCACATCGTATTTTCCTCATTGGATACTCTTCTACTATGACTCCTCCTTGGCTCAATGCTTGGTGATTTCTTCTATGGTGACTCCAAGCTTCTAATTCATGCCAAAAATTTTACCTTTTGGATAGTATGATACTACTATTCTTTGTTGTAATATATTGACTTATTTATTTTCCAAGAGATTGCATGGATTTGATCTATCATTTCCTTATATTATTTCTAATATCTCATTTCTTTGCTACAAGTTATAATCCATTGTAATGTTGTCTTCTTAAACCTTGAAGATATAATCTCAAGATATTTCATTTTGGAACTTTAAAAATATGAATGTGATGCTTTTAAATACTTAGTAAAATGCTATTATGAACTCTTATAGTGCCAATAGTGTATACCTTTTGGTATTCTTTTAAAGCTATTTTTAATGGTGATTTAACTCATCCATTTGCTTTCTCAAATTTGTAAAATTTGTAGCTCTAATTCCTTATGCTTTTTTGCCCTAAAATGACTATATTGCAACCTTATCTTGCTTTCCAAGAATCTAATTTTGTGGCTTCAATTCTCCTTCAACTTACCTTTCTCAAACTCTAAAATTTGCAGTTGTTAGTGTTGCCCAATTTTATGCCCTCTCGTTGTCCTAAAATTTGTAATTTTCTAGATTCTAATGCAGATAATTCCTCCTTCATTTTCTTGTGCTAGGTCTCTTCAAAATTTGCCCAGATCAACTCTAACTTGCATCTTTCAATTCCTTTATGGATGTCTAAGAATTTCTCAAATTTGGTGGTCTCTTCTAGATCCTTTCTCATACAATATTATTATAAAATTTTGACTTAAAACTTGGCCTATTTTCTAACCTCATTCTCAAGAATCTAAATTTCTTGAGGTTTTCTAAAATCCTTTCCAAAGTTTGGAAAACTTCTTGCCAAATCCTTTTTCCTTTTGGGTTTTTTTCGGATGGTGAAAATTATCCCAAATTCTTCTTTATCAGTATCTTCTCCTTCTTGCAATATTCTCCCTTGAGATTTCTTCAAATATTCTCCAATGGCCACTTCTTAAACTTTTTCAATGGGGCTTCTCTAGCCTCCTTATTTCTCCTTCTAATTTTTCTTGAGACATATTCTCTTGGATATTCAAAATATACAACTTCTCAAATATTCAATAAGGATTTTCCTAGCCCTCCTCTATCTTCAATCTTCAATACTCTAGATTCCAAATATAAAATTTCTTCAATGAGACATTTTTCTTGGGTCTCTTCCTTTTAGAGCTACTTTCTTCTTCCTTCAATCTACAATTTTTAGTATTCAATATTCTATGGGGACTTCTTTATTGAGTCTCCTCTCTCTTAAATATTTAATAGGAATACTTTGGTCTCTTCCTCTTTTCTCAATATTCAATATGAAATATTTAATTTTGCAAATTATGCAATGGGACATTTTTCCTTACGCCTCCAAATATTTTAAATTTTAACTTCTTGTTACAAGTATTAGATCATTTCCAAAGAATATATTCTTCCTAGCTGTTGTAGGAATCTTCTCAAATTTATTTGAATCAACTCTTCTCTACAATAATTTATTAGAAAATTATAATGAAAAATATTTAAGTCTAAAGATAATGAACTTCACTAGTTGATTTGTCAAACTAGTGGAATCAGTGCTAAGTCGTAGTCTTCATGAGATTTTTTGCAACTCTGTGGAAAGACACTAGCCAAAAAGTAATTTTATAAATTCTAAAAATGATATTTCCTATCTCCTATCAATCTACCTTGTGAATTGATACCATTGTTACCTTTTGGTGTTATATATAAAAGGAAATACAACCATGAGGTATAAAATGAGCATGCAATATTAAAGCTATGATAATGATAATATACTAAGCATGTAAAACTCATGAGAAACTTCTATAACTACTCATAAAATAGACATTAATGAAAGCTCACAAAAATATTACATTGATAAAAATGGAGGTCTTAAACTCTCCATATTGCATACATGCTCTACATTGTATCTACTACTATTCTACTCAATGTTATCTACCTTCTCTCTATAGATCTCTCTTGTTACTCTTATAATAAGGCCTATATATAGTGAGACATGACTCTTGTCCTTCCATATTTCTATGACTCTTCATATTACTATACTTAAGGACTCATGTACATGTGACCAACATGCACATTTACAATATTACACATTGTAATAATACTTGTGAATTTATTACATTGCATAAAGTAAATACTCAAATCCTAATCTAAGACAAACTTCTAATCTAAATATGTACCCATGGTGGTACATTGGAATGTATTAGATAATGTAATATTTTCCAACAATAGTGCATACTTCCCAATTGTAAACTTCATGGCTATCACAGATCTTGAAGCCATCTCACATATCATAGTCATCTCAGATCTCACAACCATCTTAGAGCTCACAACCTTCCCAAATCTTGTACTTATCTTAGATATTGTAGCCATCCCAAACCTACAACCATATTAGGTATATATTTTTACTAATTTTCAAAATAATAATGATTAATAAAATAGTATTTTAAATTCTCTATTTTACTATTTTGTTTCTAGAATAACTAGGATTAAAAAAATAGTACTTCATATTCTATTTTTTATAGTTTTTTTGGAATAAAAATGATTAAAAAATGATATTTTTATTCTATTTTTTATTTTTTTCCAAAAATATTTGGGATTAAAAATATAGTAGTTCATATTTAGATCTAGTTTTCTAAAATGATTCTTCTCAATATTTACCATATCCCTCATCTTGGGTGCCAAATATATAGCCTTCTCAAGAGTTTCCATATATTACCATTTTTAGATCTCCATTTGATTTTTCTCAAGTATCACACTCTAAAAACATCCTTATTGTGGTTATGGTGTCAAGCCAATATTTTTAATTTCATCCATTTGTTACAAATTTGGTCGTAAAATATAATTGCACTATTTATAAAGTGCTAAATATTATTATGTGGAGGGTTTTATTTATTCAAAAATAGAAGAATACAATCCCTTTGTAAGGAATTATACATGGGATTTGATCCCCCTTCCTAAACAAAGAAAACTAGTTTGATTCAAGTGGATCTATCAAACAAAATATGTTGTTGATGGAACTATTAATAAGTTCAAAGAATGACTTATGGAAAAATACATTGACTACATTGATTTTTTTACCTGACATACGGAAGTAGGTTCTTCGTTTGTAGTATTGTCCTACATTGGAGCAAGTTGTAGATATTTTATATTTTTTCCTTCTTATGTACATAGGTACCTAATATAGCTCCACATTTGTCAAGACCCATCTATCCATACCCATCTAAGTCATGCTTATGGGAGGTTCTAGTGCATTTCAATACGATATACATTTATCAGGAACCATCTATCCATGCCCAACTAAGTCATGCTTATGGAGGGTTCTAGTGCATTTCCTAGCACTTAGGATAGGCTTTCTTAGGTAGGTATTTTCTTATAGATGCATATGTTGCATAGCATTGTTGGCAAGTACAATAAAAATTCATTTAATGGAGCACCTTCTAGATTGCTTTCAAAATTTAATTTGGTCTTATCTCTTCTTCTCTTGCAAGGTCAAATGTTTATCTATAAATATGTATAATGTTTAATAGAAGTATATATGAGATTGAATGAATATTTTAATTTTAATTATGTATATTGAATGAAGATAGATTATATGGAAAGAAGAGGTTTTGAAAGGTTCCCCAAGACTTTTGCATGTATACAACTAGGGCTAAAAGGATAGTCATAACAAATACCAACAAGAAAAACAAGACAAAACGGGATATAGCCCCCAAACATCAAGATAGGAGCCCCAGATAAGGGATACCAATGAAACCGAAACAAATTAGAGCAAAAGAGCCAAAGCAACCTAATCCAATCCCTCCTCATAGCTTCCATTGTTCTTGAATTAGTTCATCATCCAAATTATTTGCTCCATGTATATGGTAGACATTTTTATGGAACTATTGAGAGAGCTAAGAATATTGCTCATTATTTTAAAAGCATCCTCAAGAGTTTTCATAGGGTACCAAGCCCTCAAAATATATTTTAATTTTTTGGAAGATCTTCTAGGTTTGATCTTAGGCTTCATTTTGAGGCTAGTACTAGGGTCTCTAGAGATATCAAAATTAGATATTACATGTCAAGGCTTCACTTCTTGAACCATTTTGAATCTTAGGCATTTCAAATGCCTTACAACATTGTCTTTACCCTTACAATTTTTTTAAAATTCAACCTTCACCATATGAACTTTAGTATTTTCCTCCTTGTTTTCTTAAAGAGATTCAGTATCATCTCCAAATGATCATTTTGAGGAATTCAGGGATGAAGTCATGGACCCTTTGCTCTCAAAATTTCTAGATGACAATTCTTACTAAACAAATTAATTATAGGCCACCTAAGACTTATTTTTTCCACCTTATCCCCAAACTTTGAAATATGTTCAAACAATAATTTCAAAAGGCCTTAATGAAGAGGATTGGAAATTTTATTGCACTTATCTTGATTCCCCATTTTTTAATGGAAGAAAACAAGAAAGTAGGCACATTTTATTTTTCTCCTTCACATGTGATTTAAGAAAGAAAAATGTAAGCTAAAAACAATTGTAACTTGATTTTCTAGAGTAAAATACTCCATCACCACTAGTTCCAGTCTATACCAAGGAGATTTAAGGAATATTCAGAGGTATCCATTTTGGAATTTGATTGAGTGCTCACCTCTACCTCTTAAAAAATTTAATTCTCTAAGAAGAGAGTGTTTATCCATGTTTAAGCATTCTCCATAAATAGAAAGACCCAAAAATTTAGATAAAAAGGGAATGGAAATGGTAAATTACATTCACTTCACCTTGACTTTGCCATACTTCCATGTGTAAGCAATTTACTTGGATAAATCCAAATCAAATTCATTAAATTTCCTCATAAGATTCATCAGAATTTCTTTCTATATAATTCTTTGAACATCTTCATCCAATGTTAAATTTATAGGTTCAATACATTTTAGCTATTTTGACATGGTTTGAAGAGGTCTTCAGCAACTACTTAGGCTTTGAATATGATCCAACTAAAGGTAATTGATACTAGCATATATACCTCTTAAATTATAAGTATCATCTTCATCTAGAAGCTTCACAATGAAAGTTAGGTATGTGACCTAATCCTTCTCTTAGTCCTAAGAAATATTTACCACCTCAAAAAATTATGATGTGAACTAATAGTCATAATATTGCTCCAGTCAAAAATTGGGATGAACTACCTTGAGACCAATATTTTGGATGATAGATATGGTAATCAATCATCCAACATATAATGATATTGAGAGGATGGGAGAACACAAATGTGACAAGGTGCACACACACAAGGAAGATACTAGGAATGTGGGAACCATGCCAGCTCACCATGGGATTAACTTGAGTGAGAAGAATAGGTTAACATTTTGGGACAAATAATATTTTGAAGAAGAAAAAGCACACAACATTACCAATAGAAGAACAAGAAGTAGTGTGACAAATAATTTAAACCAAGACATGCACCACAATGAGAGATCTAACAATAAAATAAAAATATCATGTTCCTTTAGGGGATAAAATCAACTCCCATAGCCTCATGAAAAATGAAACGATACCAAAGTCTTTAGGAAACGACCAAAGCCACCTAGGAAATAATTAAAAAAAGGAATCTTGCCTTGGCCAACATGAAATTTGAGTTGTCTCATCCAAGAATTTTTAGGTCAACTGATAACAACAAAAAGGTACCTAGAATTTGAAAACTAGGTACTGATAGAAGGAGGTAGAGGGATTAATGAAAAAAAAAAAATCTTGTCATCAAAAATACCTCTCGCAAATTTTTTTTCCAAATATTTTTAAACTTAAAAACCAAGTGAGAATCTCATGAAATCTATGTTTAAATAACAACCAATAATTAGATGATTTCAAGAAGCCTCCAGTCTAGTGTTCTAAATCCTCTTAAGGACAATTAAAAAAATTAGGCATATTATAACTTGCTCCATTATCCCTCCAAACCAATAAATTAATATCTTAAGGGAATATTTCCCTCCAAATGCACAAGCTATCTTGAAGGACCTCTAAATTGTCTAGAAATTCTATAGCCATGTTACCTTCTCTAAAAACATGCTTACTAAGAACCAAGGTTATGCATAAGGGGTTGGACTCAAAATATACTTGTAAAAAAATCATGAATCCTAATCAAAATCAAGGTAAATCATGGATAATACTATGCAAATCAAATTGAGCATCTGCATACCAAAATTTGAGGTATTTGAAGACCTAAAATGTAAGGTCATCTTTGGGGTTACTTTTGACCTATTAAATCATCTTATAACTTCATAAAAATACCACCATTGGACAGGATTGAAAATAGCTTTCCAACGAGTACAAATATACCTATATTTGGATATATTGTGGCAAATTGACCCTAAGAAAAATTTGGTCCTAAAAATTTTAGGTGAATGGGCTGACGTCGAGGGTCCTCATATTTGCCAATTTTCAATCTTGTAAATCCTAATATTCACCCAATTTGTGAATATTTTCCACTATGCATAACCCTGCTAAGAACACTTTCAAAGGATTTGAGGATTCTTTTTTATTCAACCATTAATTTTTTGATATTCCAACCAGGAGAGTGAAGACCAGTGAGAATATTAATAAGGTTTAAGGAATGCCCTTCAATAACAACCTTCTTAGTCTCTAGATATTTAAGCAAAACTAATCCTACTTAGGCTCTAGAGATTCTAGCCTCTACAAAATAATAATTTTGGATTCCAATACTCTTAGCATAGGCAAGAATAATTTCACCTCTATTGTTTCTAATAACTCCTCCCACCCTTGCCACTCTTGGAAATTCCTTTTGATGCTCCATTAAAAATTAATTTTACCCATCCTATGGGAGGAGGAAGTCATTTGGGTTGAAGTATACTAGATCCTAGATAATTAGACCCTTGTTCTCTCTTTGTTAGGCCCAATTTATTAGCTACAATTGCTTTTACAATATTTTTTATTAAAATAAAAATAAATATCGAAAACATATTCAATAAGAGAATAAAAATTATGATTCCCATAGAGTGGAAATTTCTAGAGCAGTTTTTTAAGATCCTATTATTCCTCTCCTTCCACACTTCCCAAAGGTAATGGGGTAGACTAAATTTATAAAGGTACCAACATATTGGGTTAAAAAATGGGGGGGAATACCACTATTCAAATATTTCCATCAAGGTCCTCGAGAGCACCCAATAGACCCTGAATGTTCTTAAGAGGAATTTTAAGGTTTCCAAGTAGAAGGAGCAATCCAAGAAGATGTGTTAAGGAGTCTCCTCATTAAAACCACAAAGGTAATAGTGGTTACGAAGGTTTATTCCTTTTCTAATATTTTCTATAGATAAAATTTTATTTTGGAGAGCTAGCCACAGGAAGAAATTGATCTTAGGTGTAAGCTCCTTGGACCAGAATTACAATAGAACTAGTTGTGATTTTTTTTAGCCATAAGGTGATAATATGACTTCATAGAGAATGAAAAAAATTTCCTCTTATTTTCAGATTAGGTACCAAGCAGAGTTCCTTATTACCTAAGTTCTTAGTTTGAGAGATAAGGGTTTGAAGCATTCCTCTTCACCTTGAGCTAGGTCAATAGACTTATTCGCCTTGCATATTTTCTTTTCCTATTATTCTTCAATAAAATATACTACTTTAGGGCTAAAGAACTAAGATAATATAGGTCCCAAAGTAGAAAATAATATATTATCCACTAGAGAGGCATCTTCTAGCCATGAGTCTTTCCAAAATTCAATCTTTTCTCCATTTCCCAATATCCATTTGATGCATTTTTGAATTAGTTTTTTAGCTTTGACTATGATGTTACTAAAGGTAGATCCATAAGGAGTATTATGCTCTTATAATAATCTTACTCCTCTATTTAGATACTTGGAATTAATAATTTTGGTACATCCATTGTTCTCTTGTTTGACAAATCTCCAACATTATTTAGCAAGTAAATCTTTGTTCATAAAAATTACTTTCATCATACCTAAACCACTTGCATATTTCTTGGCACACACTTGATTCTAGGAGACAATATGAAATATCTTTTTTTCCTCAAAATGAAACCAAAGAAAGCTTTTTTGAAACTATTCTATTTTTGGGTAATTTTTACAAGGATTTTGAACAACAATAAGAAGAAGACTGGAAATATTTGGAGAGAGGATTTTACCTGTTGAGATTTACTTGCCTGGTTGAGTAAAGCTCCTTTCTAACCTACCAATTTTCTCTGAATTCTCTCTAAAATGGGGATCCAAAGATCTTCCTTGATTCTTCCTTTAAACATAAGCAAACCAAGTTAAGTTGAAGGAAGATCAATAATGATACAACCAAGAATCTAGGCAATGGATTTTTATCTCTTGGGAGGGGTATTAAGAAAAATACTTTACTCTTAAGAAATTTAATATACTAACCCACAACAAGCTCATAAGAAAGGATCAACTCTTTGATTTCTCTTATCTAGGGAATAGATGATAAGGTAGATAAAAGAGTATCATCAATTAACTGATGGTGGGAGATTGTCTCAAGAGGATTGGTTATCTTGATACCTTCAATTATTGTAGTAGATTTAAGAGACCTTCCAAGAAATTTAGCAAGAATATTAAAAATATATGGAGATAGAGGATCTCCCTACCACAAACCTTTAACACTTCTAAAGTACCCTGAGACTTCTCCATTAACAATGATCAAGAAAAAAGGAGTTGAGAAGCATTCCTTGATGAGGGAGATCCAATTATGGTGAAATTAGGGTTATGCATAAGGGGTCGACCCAATGTATTTATAAAAATTTGGTGAATCAGTTTTGAAATCCAAGTGAACAATGTCCAAACACATGTAGAAGGTTCACTATTATTAGGGGTAATGTTGGAAATTTAAACTTAAAATGGTCAAATTATTATAAAATTGGTGCAAATCAGTCCAAAAATAAAATTTGTAGCTAGAAATTTTTGGCTAATGGACCTTGATCAAGGGTCCCAAATATTAGCCAATTCCAAATTTTTAAAATCCTAATTTTAGCCAATTTGGTGATAAATAGCCGCTATGCATAACCTTGGGTGAAATCCAAATTGAGAAAAAAAATTTACAAGAAAATCCTAGGAAAATCTATCATACACTTTCCTCATGTCAAGTTTAAGGAACATTACCACTTTTCCACTCTTATCTACTGAACGTATCAGTTTATGGACTTTAATAATTCTATCTAAATTTTGTTTTCCTAGGATAAAACCTCTCTAATTGGATTTAGTGATTATGGGAAGCACTTTTTTCATTCTATTGGCTAACACTTTAGAAAAAAATAAATGGTATTATAGAGGTTGATAGGTCTGAACTCTTTGAAGTCCTTGGCTCCAATGCTCTTAGGAATAAGGACTAAGAAGGTAGAATTCACATTTTTAGAATGATACCAGTACTTTGAATTTTAACAATTACTTCCACCACATCTCTCCCAATAATATGCCAAGACATTTGGAAGAATATGGCAATGAATCCATCAGGACTCAACAGTTTCTCTCCTACCATAGAAAAGACTACATTCTTGATTTTCTTCTTCTCAAATAGGCTTATTAGAATGGATTTAATTTAATCAAATATTAACATGGTAATGTTGGCCAACAATCTCCTTTCAACTTGAAAATATCCTAAATATTTGGAACCCAATAGCCTTGAAAAAATAACTACTTCATCTCTAATTTCCTAGGGGTCCACTAGCTTTGTGTTACATTCTTCATCCTTCAACCAAAGAGATTTTTATATTTATCTCCAAAAAATCTCTTCTTTGGCTAGAGTATTATGAAACTCAATTAACACTATCTTCTCCTTCTCTCTAAGATCCTCCTATAAAGACCCTAAATCTAGAGAGACCTCTATCTATTTTATCTACTTCTTCAAATCCTCTTTTTTCTTAAGCAGATGACCAAAAACTAATTTGTTCTAGGATTTTATATTGAACTTGAAATATCTGAGTTTATTTTGCAATTTGAGAGATTAGTGGCCTAGAAAATCATTTATATCACAACTTCATAATATTGGGATCCATTTCCTAATGTTGAATCTACATGGATTCAATTATTGAAAGGTCTACTGATATTTCTAAAATATGGGAGAACTTCTAGCATTAATGGGTTGTGTTTTGACCCTATCTTGGAAAAATAATTCAAAGAGGTGATTCCCAACAAGACTAGGTTATCCTTAGAAACCAAAAATCTATCAATTATTATTTATATTAACTAATTATCAACCCTCCTCTTACTCCAAGTAAAATTACTACCTCTCAATTACAAATTCATCAATTCTTGGTGATCAAAATTGAAGAATTATTCCATTCCTTTAGACAATAAGGGATTTTCCTCTCTTTTATTAAATAGGTATAGAGGAGGATAAAAATCTTTAGCTAACATCTAGTATTCATTCAAAAAGGTTTATCTCGTCTATCCTAATATTATCCATAAGGTATTCCTCTTAAGAACAAAATTAGGATCATATATATTTGCCAAAACCCATCCTCTATTAGATATCTTGTATAAAAATAGGATATTAATAATTCTATTCGAAGAGGAAATTAAAAACCATCCACTCTCAAATATTCCCAAAGGCATAATAGTCCTCCTGAAGAGCCTTGAGCATGGCTAGAAGTAAAATCTACCTCTTTCAATATTTTTTCTTGATATTAAATAATTTATTCCCTTCTAGCATAGTTTCTTGCAAAAGATAGATCTGCAGGGATAATTCCCTTCTTATAGAAGCTAGTAATTGTTTTTTGATTGGCCATTAAGGCCTCTCACATTACAAGATAACATTTTCATTTACATTGTTTTCTTTCCACTACCAGCATTGGAAAAAGGTTGGTTCTTCAAAATTTGATCATTCTCTATGTTTCCCACTAGCTCAAAACTACCTTCAAGTTTTAGAACCACTTGGGATCATTTGCAATATATGTCTCATTGGCCCATCTCCTATTTTTTTTTTTAATATCTACATATTTATTTAATGGTTTACCCACTTTTAATTTAATATCTACATCCACATTCCCTTCATTTTGATTTCTTATCATTAGGTCAAGGGTCCTAGGGTCATTTCCCAATATATTCTTCCCTTTGGAAGGTGAACCTAGAATATTTTTTGAATCTTTCTCTTTTCCTAGACTCAAGGGATTGGCTCCAGAAAATAAGTCAAGCGGAATAGAAGAATCTATTTTAAGAGGCCCTATATCCTCAATTGAATAATTTGAGCCTGAGGTAAGGCATTCAAAAGGATTACCCATCAAGGAGTTTACTAAAAGAGAGTCAGAGGTAGGCTCCAGGGTGCATACCTAAATAACTAGATCTTTAAGAGCTTCAAGATCCTTCACAAGAGGAATTTCTTCATTTGAGATATTACTGCAACATAAGGTTTTCCCTAGGCCACTTGGATCAAATATTTCCCTTTCATAGCACTTTGAGGTCCCAAATTTCTCTTTTCGGTCCAAATTTTAGTTTTTTTATTGATTCACTTTGTTTGGACATTGATTAGTCACATGCCCAAGAATTTTGCAACCCAAAGAGAACATAGGTCTATTTTAAAATTTCATAGGCTGGGTTTAGGAACCAAAATCTGTAATGAGCTTGATTGAATCAAGGATATCTAATGACAAGTCTATATTTAAAAATATTTTGGCATAAGACCATTTTGGATTTTGACCTCATAGCAAAATCTATTAGAACTAATTCACCCAATATTTTAGCAATACTTCTGAAGATATCCTCATGCTAGAATTGGAATGGAATCCCAAGCAGTCTAACCCAAAGGGGAGCTATGTTAATATTTTATAAATCAAGTCAAAATCTAACCCCCAACACTTGAGAAATAAGCTCCTCCAAATGAAGAACCAAGGGCCCCCTACTTGAATACATAATGAATCTTCCTCTTCATTAAGCTTAATGAGGAAGAATCCTTTAGCGAGTGCCACAATTTTCATTAGTTATTTAGGCAATCTTGATATTAAGACAAGCTCCTATAAAATTTTCAACCAAATTGTAACCTCCCACATCCATAGTTAAGTTCAAAAAATTGAGAAGAACAATCAACAATATCTCAATCAGTTTAAGGTCAATAAAATCAACTAGGGATTCCACTTTTTTTGAGGATTTTTCAACCTTACTTGCATAAGATCCAACCCTTAGGTTAAAAGGAAAATAAATTCCTAGCAGACCCTAAGGGGGGTTTGCATATCCAAGTGGTACTTAAGTATACCTAGGAGGGATCAAAGAATATCCAATAGGGGCTAGATAAGGACTACAGAGCTCAAGGATATCCATGGAATTAGATGCTCCATATCCTAGGTTTTTCCTGTGCACCACCTCACCACTCACCTCCATCCTACTCATACCTATTTTTTTTAAAATCCTCACATTACATATTTACATACTTGTATACATGATATTTGTGCATATTCTCTCAATCTACACTTGCACTCTATCTTACATAACACTTGTGCATTTCCTACACATTAACACTTACATAAAAGGGAAAACATAAAGCACACTCTAAATTATAGACTCAACCCTATTCTATTACATATTTACAAATGTGTCATGAAGGTACCATGGGAGTACATTAGCATGTACCAAATAATGTAATATACTTCAACACTCTATTGTATTATATTATTTGGTTATTGAAGACTTTAGTATTTAATATTGATCTTCGTATTTATATTCAATCTTCATATGACCTTGCACTATTCATAAAATTTTTCTTCTTTGGAATATTCTACATCATCTTGAATCTTGGGTTCATCCATTACTTATGTTTGTAAGAAAATTTTGGATTATATTGGATCCAATTCCCTGTATCTTGTCTTTCTTAAAATTCAAACAATTTATCATTAACCTCATCTTGATATAGACATTCAAAAATCTCTTGAAAAAATCCAATTGAATCTTGAGTCATATATTTCATTTTTATTTAACTTGTAGCTTTAGTTTTGTTTTGATACTTGATGATTCATTTTCTATGTTTTATATGTTTGAATTCAATTTTTTTTTCTCTTTCAATCAATTTAGCAAATGAAATTAGATTGGTTTATAGTCCAAGAATATATAAAAAAATATCTAGAAAAAAATCTAAAAAATACATGCTAGGTATTACTCTACCAGTTCCTTGAACTTGATATATATTATCATCTATAATTTTTAGAAATATATTGTCCCTAACTTGTAAATATTCAAACCAATTTAAATTTTCAGTCATATGATGACTAGTTCTTGAGTCTATATACCAAACATATTTTTCCATTTGTACCTTTTGATTAAACTCAAGTGATATTATCTTATATTTTTGATAAGATATTTGAAGAATTCTTTATTAATGTTGCCCATTGTATTCAAAATATTGCTTTTGATACAAATTTTGTTTTTGAACTTTTCCTCTCATAAAGTATGGTTTTGCATTTTGATAATGTCTCCTATGTTGAAAAGTTCCTTTTTATCATTTATCCATTTTGTGTTTTTAAGTTGAAATCCTTATAACTCCCAAATTAGAAAATAAATTGTAAATTTTTAATTTTCCTAAACCTTTGATGTAGAAAACATTTTAACTCCCTAATTAACAAATTTGTAAATTTTCAAAATACTTCAAATTTTAAAAAATCAAAAACTCAATTTTTAAGTTTTTCAAATTCTCTAAAAACTTTCTAATATCTTTCAAAAACTTTGAATTTCAAAAATCACTCTACATTTAAAAATCAAATTCCTTTAAATTTTTATTTCTCCTTTTCTTTTTAATTTTCTAAATTCAAAAATGCAATAATAAAAAAACTATGTAATATCTACCTTATATCTCTAAAATTAACCTTAGCACAATATTTAAACTTTATCCCACCAAAATGCTATGCACTACATAATTAATTTAGCCATTACTTGACAATGTATAAGTGTTGAAGTAGTTAGCTCTATTATCAATGGAAAATGTAATGCTAGGGCATTATGCATTTTCTTTGCATGGACATCTCCTCATGCATTCAAACATTTCCACTTCAATGTGCACCAATTCACCTTCCTTTCAAACATTATGTGTTCTACTTCTAGATGCACTTAGGTTTCTAGTTTGGATTCCAACTTCTACTTCGAATAATGGACTTAGAGTGCTTTTGATTTGTCTAAGTTTAACTTTTGATTCATGGTGCTTGGAGTTATTAGTCTGACTTAGTTTTCCTTCTATTCTAGGGCACTTTTTTACCTATGGATCACTTCTAGTTCAAGTCATGTGGTTCACCTTTGACTCTCTACTAGTTAAAGACACTTGGTTTTCCTTTATCTCTGTGTTGTTTCAAGGCACTTTGTTTCTCTACTAGTTCATGGTGCTTGGTTCACTAAATAACTACTTAGACTTGGTTCACCTAGTTTCTTCACAAGAGAACTACTTGTCTTTATCTTAAATAACCAACTCTTTTATTTTGATTCACCATGTAGACCATTGTCTGATTTTTCTTTTTCCTTTAGATTTTTACTTTTCTTTTTTATGTTGGATTTGTATTACAATATTGACTGAATGATCCAATTTGCTTGTTTTTATTACAATGTACTTTCATTGTTGGTTGAATGACCTATTCTTCTAGGCTACCTTCTAGTGATAGTTGAATGGCATGTTTTTTTTTTAATATTATACTCTATGGCCTCTTTCCTCTGTATTGACTACTCAAACTACTCTCTTCTACCTTGGCTTCATAAACCTCTTTCCTATATTAGCCTCTTGGAATTTTCTCTTCAATATTGACCTCTTGGGATTTTCTCTTCAATATTGGCCTCTTGGGCCTTTCTCTTCAATATTTTCCTCTTGAGACTTTCTCTTCAATATAAGCCTCTTGGGACTTTCTCTCTCTATTTCAAAAATGTCTACCTTAAAGAACCTACTTCAAAATGTGATCCACAACCAATATTAAAATGATATATAGATGAGTTAGCCTAGTTTTTTGAAGTATCTAGGAAGATACTTCCCTCTTTTCTACTCTATAAAATTTTGATTATTATTTTTTTATTATTTGTTCTTCTGCTTCTGCTCTTTCTTCTTTTCTCTACTACTCTTTCTTCTTCTCTTTCTTTGTTGCTTTCTTATTAGCTCTACTTTCCACTTTTTTCTTCTTCTATTCTCTATTTCTTAGGAAGCTTCGAATGCTTCTAAACCTACTACAACTTTTAATTATTTTGTTTCTTCTATTATTTCTATTCTCTTTTTTCTTTTTCTCCTCCTTCTTTGATTTTAGAAGTTAACATTCTTCTCTATATCGATAGGAATCTTCTCAACCTTTGTTTCTTTATTTCTCTTCCAAAAATTTCAATATCTTATATCGTACCTAATAACCCAATATGATTCTCCTCCTTATTAGATAACCCAATATCAATGTTAGGCTAGATTTTAATATCCTTGAATGACCAACTATCTTCTAATTTGGTTCTACCTCAATATTCAATATTCAGACATTAAACTTCAATAGTGATTCTCCTCTTGTTTTCTAGAGAATTTAAAATCTTTGTCAAGGTGACTTTATATGTCCTTGAAATTTCCAATTATCTTTAGAGTTGGTTCTTCCTATCAATAAATGTGCAACTCCTCTCTAATTTGACCTCCTTATTCAATCTAGTTGAGTTATAGTCTTCATTAGTTTTCCTTCAATCTAGTGGAAAGACCTTAGCCTATTCTACTCAATAAAACATTTAAAAGATAGAGCCCAAGTCTACACTACATTTAAATTGGATAAATCAACTTTATCAAGACATTGACAAAGTTAATTAATAATTGTGGCTAATAAATAACTCTATCAAATTGGATAGAGTCTGGTGATAGCTCTGATACCACCATTGGATTTTTAAGCCTTACTACCATAAAATATCATAGGTCTCAATATAAAATAGCCACAATATTAAAGTTCAAAATAATAATATAAGAGAATAATAATATGAGTAAATTAATAAACAAATAACATTAATTTATATACTAAAATATGAATGTAAATAGCCTAAATCATTCATGAACTATGCATTAATAAAACTTACAATATTAATTTCTCAAATCTATATACAAGCTTTATTACTTCTCTTCCTCTTACAATCAGATAATGAGATGAATATCAAATATTGTATTCTATTGCATGGAACATTGTCTCCATAATACAAATATTGGAAAGTAATTCTTCAAGTACTTGACTATTGCTCTCCATATTCCAAGTCTCATGACTCTTGACTTATCATCTTGTCATATTTATACTATATCGACACTTAACTCTAAGAAACATGCACACATGACCCTTAAACTTATATATGCACTCCTATTCTAAGACACTAGTGCACATTCTCACATCACATATTTGTATAATTTAATACATGAAACTTGTACATATTCTCTCAATCTATTGCACTCTAACTCAGATGAAACTTGTGCATTTATTGCACATTACACTTTTACATGACACTTGTACATTTCCTACACATTAACACTTACATAAAAGGAGAAATATAAATTACACTCTAAACTATAGACTCAACATTAATCTATTACATATTTATAAATGTACCATGAAGGTACCATAGGGGTACGTTAGCATGTACCAAATAATGTAATATACCTTAACAACTTAGTCATGGATGAGGATGTCCCGTGTCTCCTCAAGAAAGGGCCCACTCAAAAGGGACTATGAATGATTACCTCACTTTGGATTAAGTGGGATTTGTTTTTCTATATAGTTTTATTTTTGTATGGTTAATTTTTGCATGGGTGTGTATGCAATATTGTTTTAATTTTATGGATGTATGTTTTATTTTTTTCTATATAGTTGATTATTTTACTGGATATGTTTAGCCATAAATATCTACAAAGTGAGCCTTTCTCTTCTATATATTATTCAAAACTTCTTTTGTTATAATCCCCTATTTTTAAATCTTGAACTCATTTCAAATCAACTTTATTTTCTCATTTTTCCATAGTAATTATATCCTTTATTTTATGGCATTTATTCCATATTCTATTCATTATTTCAATAGGAACTATTTTTTGAAACATTGGTATTTTAGTAGGGGAAAATTTCATAAGATCAAACCTAGATGAGAATTCCTTCCTTATGTTGGAATAAATACTTTCTTCACTCATGCATCCAAATAGTGTGAGACTAAATATCATAGAAAACCACTATTGCCTAAGATATTAGGACTAGTTTGGCATTGTCATATTATACTTGTCTTCCCAATTGGTAGTACAAGATCATTTTTCTTGACTTTTATAGATATATCATTCTTCTATATTCTCTCTTTTACTCTGTAGTAGGTGTTATCCATGATAGGTACTAAAGAATTAATAAACTTGATTACTCACACATAAAGTGCATAATAACTTATCAAAATATATGATCCTTAATTTATAATTTAAATGGTATATCAATGACAAATCATTTAGGATTTTTATAAGTTGTCATAAGACCAAAAAATCATGATGAAATATCAACATTATTTATAACAATACTAAATAAAATCTTAAAAATATTCTTTTTAAATGATTGTATTCTTTGGATTTTTTCAATTGAGACTTGTGAAGCTAGTCACTAGTCACTAATGAAATTACTAATCTTACATTGAAACTACTATGTTATTCCAAAACTACTGATGTAGAAAAAAATAGATTGTGAGTAGTTCATAAATATAGTAATTTAAAATATATAAATCTATAAAATCTATAAAAATAGCACACATTTTATTTTTGCAAAAACTACTATTTATTCTTGTAGACACCAAAACAGCACCAATCCGATTATGTGACTGCAAACACTGATCGCGTTGACAAACACAGCCCCCAGGGCAGCCCTCAGAGGTCAAACAGTGGTCCTAACCACTTTCATAGCAATTTTGTAAGGTCAAGAAGCAATTTGGCACATTTAGACACTTTGCTCAGTATTCGTCTCACCCAGGGACGAATACTAACTGAATTCGTCTCACCCAGGGACGAATTCTGAAATCGTCTCCCGGTAGGGACGAATTCTGAGTTTAACGGGCAAAAGGAAGAATGGTGCCAAGTGGCAGCCAGGGACAGTCAGTTAATGACTCCTGCCTCGCACGCGTGTGTGGGTGGACAGATAGGCCGTTAGAGGAGTCGTCACAAGGGCGATTATGAAAGCCCAAGTCATGGAGGACTCTCCTCCCTCATGGGAAGACATAACCGCCACATGGCACCTATGACCAACACATGGCACTTATGCTTCCCTCTCAAAAGAGACCCCATGGGTCTATAAAAGGTGGGACTTTTCTCACCCAAAATATAGAGATTGGAGGCGATTTCAAGCAACGAAGTGCTGTCCAATTGAATACCCATTTGCATCCTTTTGATTCACCTTCTCACATCCACTAATCTCTTTTGCAAGGGAGGTTATTGGGTGGCTTTTGGAAGCGTGGATCCAACCCAAATCCAACATTTGACCACCTTACACCACCAATTCATAGACATCCCAATCCTAAGAGGTTTTGGGCCCATCCCTAGTGGATTGGCACCGAAATCAAGTGCCAACGGTGGGAGGCCCACTGGGGCACCCCCGCACTTTTCTAAGTTTTATTTTAAAGCATTCTAGATTATTGTTTCAGGTTGCATATCATGTTATTCTATTTGGTTAACTCATAGCTTCAATTTCATAACATTTTGATCAGATTTTATCATGTTTTGTGTCGCTTTGTTGTTTCACTAACTTGCAGGTGGCGATATCAAATTCTCGAGGATAGAGGCCAAATTGGGAGAATCCGACCATCTGGGTCATCCCAAAATGGCCCCAATTACATAACCCCTCTGTTTGCAGGTGTTTTGGAGGTCTCGAGATTCGACATTGGAGCAGCATCAGGTCGGCTTTTCCAACACAGAAGAATTCGTCCCACCCAGGGACGAATAGCAGTCAGAATTCGTCTTGCCCAGGGATAAATTCCAGTCGAATGTATATTGGTCGATTGTCTCGATGGCAGTGGCCCTCTGGTGATGTTTTCTGTCCTCTGTCAAGTTTTCAGGCCATTTGGACTCACTTTACCCACTATTTCATACAAATGTTTACATGCATCTTTTGGCGATTTTAGAGAACAAACACTTCTTATTTGCAACAGGTGCTACTGACATCTTTGTTGTTTCTTTGTTCGCAGGAGGAGCAGCAGAGGTTAAGGACTCATCAACATCAGCGGCGGCATCGTCTTGGCCCGCCCATCTCAAGTGTGGGCACGCGAAAAGAGGAACCTTAAGTCTCGATTGTAATCAAATTCTTTTAACGCTCCTAGCCCCTGAAAAGGGAGGAGGCGTATTTGTAACAGAGATCAAGAGAGTTTAATGAAAGGGCTGTGTTTTCTCCATTTGCTTGTATCTCATTTCAATGCGTCTCTCTCATTTCATGCATTTTACATTTCTAGGACTTAAGCGTATTTGATTTTGAATGCATCGCAATTAGTGTTTCCTTTGCCCGAAATCTCGTGCTTTCAGTGGCGATCACGGTGGGACCCTGTTCCCTAGTTTTTAAAATCATAAAAACTGATTAAATTTTTGTGTTTTGTGCTTGACAGGTACCTTTTTGTATTTCTGACTGTTATTCGTCCTTGACTGTGGCGATTGCTTTACTGTAATTCGTCGACCCCGAGACGAATTCAAATTCGTCTCCGGGAGGGACGAATTCGTTCGTAATTCGTCTCACCAGGGACGAATTTGGGATTTTAGAGTAGAAGATTAGAAGCAACGGTCGCAGAGAAGAGGTAGGGATTTTTATAATCTTTGTTAAATTTTCTATTTTTGTTTCTGTTTCTTTGATTGTTTTCATTTTATCCTGCATGCTTAGGGAAAGTCATTTATGCTTGTTTCATTTTCCTAAATAAAATGAATCACACACACATCACGCAACAATTTTAAACCAAGGAGCTGGTCGTAAGACCCCAGCCCTTGAGCAAGACCAACGGTGGGTTCATCACCACCTTGGCTTAGCTTTGCATCCATTTCCCCGATTGTCAACTGTTGTTAGGCGTAAATCCTGACGAAAGCTGACCGAGTGTCGCTGGGGTGATTCCCATGCGCGCGAGGATAAGTCTTCTATGGTAGGTGCCATTAACAGGACAATCCCCCTTCTGTACCGCCTACGTACCATGTACCTTCTGCTCTCACGTACCTATAGTCTCCCTCTCGTAAGGGCGGGTATATAGAGAGGTTGGTATATCGGCCTGGTTGGTATATTGAAGGGGCTACCATTTTGGGAGTTATATGAGCCTTCATAATGCATTTGAACGTTCTTCAAAACCTACAAAAACAAAACAAAACATCAAAATGCACTAAACCAGTTTAGGACACACTATTAATCCTTAAAAGAGATAATCACGGTTTGTGTATGCGTGTGTTCATTTCTGCTTAGTGTAGACAAAAAGAAAAATCATCATAAATGAGATAAAAATCTGTTTAGATAGTAGAGAAGCACCGCAATGGTGTACACCCATAGCCAAGCCCAATCAAGGGCAGAAGCTCCGAAAGGTACACAAGAAGCAGGCACAAGTCACCTTCGCTTCAGTCCTGAGGACTTGGTCATACCGCCTTATCGGTCTGGCCTACAAAAGAATCCAATTCAGAATCCTCGGTGGGGTATGCCCATTCAAAGCAGCCCCTTTCGGGAAGACGCTTTACATGTAGACCTCGATGTAAATAGAGAATCACCTTCTGAGGTTAGACATGAGTGGCCACAGTGCGATGAAGCGCTAGAGAGGCACACTGTCCATTTGGAGGGACAACGTGGATATGGCGTCCCTTCTTTACCTCCCATCAGAACAGAGAGACAAAATCCAGAGCGTAGGGCTCCTTACACAGGGCGAGCTAACTCCGCCCGCCCCTTTCACACCCATGAGAGGGAGCACGAGGAAGATCATCGCATTCCTCAAGGACAACAACATACAGCATGGGAACCTTGCGCTTCCGCACCAGCTGGATATCATGATCACCCACTGAGGCCAGAGCCTCGAGTACATGCCGCCTACCTCGACAGAGGGAAGCGACCCATTGAAATTTTAGATCATCAAAATCGAGGCAAACACATAGGAGAAACACTTAAGCCTCCTGAGAAAAATAGGGTAGACCAAATTGACCCGATAGTCGCCAGACATGCCACCCGTCAAGCCCAAATCATGCGGCTTAAACAAAGTCATCAGGAGATAGAGTATCGACACCGCTTGGATAGAGAGCGCATGCAACGCGAAGCGGATGAGTTACGCTATGAACTACCTGAGAGGGGGCCAACCCCTCGCACCCAAAGAGCCGAACAATATGAGAGGCATAATCCGTTGGTGCAGGACAGGTCTCCTCGACCTCGTCAAGCTTTGCCTCCGAGACCTTATAGACCCGAGAGGGAGGCCACTCCCCGAAACAATGATAGGTACCTTTAGCAGGGATTCAATCAGGGTCATAGGCTTCGCCCAGAGACTCCTCAAGAATTTTACGAGGAGTATGAACCAGACGTAGAATATGTTGAAACTCCCCATCAAGGCAGGAGGGCTGCCATTCGGCCACCCCTTCATAGGCCTCCAGTCTTCCATAACTTACAACGGGAGCAAACAAGAGAGGAAGAAATAAAATCTTCCGATGCATACCAAGCGCTATTAGAGCGTTTAGAGTCTATGGAAACAAAAGCTGTTGGGCATCAAAAACCCACATTACGTCAACTCCGTAGTCATCCGGTGCATCCCTCAGTGCCTACACCTCTTTACCCCGAACACTTCAAGTTGCCTCAATTGGCAGTTTTTAAAGGTGAAGAGGACGCACAAGAACATGTTACAAGATTTCTAAGCCAATGCTTCGGCATCCAAGATAATGACGCATTGTTGCTTAGAACATTCATAACCACATTCGTAGGCCCTGCCTCGGATTGGTTCACACAATTACCCAAACACAGCATAAGCAACCTAGATCAATTAGTAGATGCGTTTCTTGAACGCTTTGCCTTCAACACAAGGAAGAAGGCATCACTGAGTGATCCGGCTAGCCTCAGGCAATTTGAGGAAGAAACAATGGCAGCATACGGGAATCGATGGAGAGCTTTGCTTTCTAAGTTACCTTACCGTCCCCCTATGTCTGATCTCACACAGATGTTCGCAAAAAGTTGCTTGAAATCGATCTCTGGGCTATTGCAGCTGCAGCAATACGCCAACTTAGAAGAAGCTTTGGCGCAATCCAGAGTTATAGAAGAGATCAAAATAGGCGAAGGCGCAATCGCCAAGCCTAAAAAGAAAGAGTGGAATAAAACCACTAAAACCGGGACAACGCAACCACAACATGCTGCGGTTAACCAAGTTGCGATAAATGTTCCCGTGCCTGTGCAAGAAATGCAGCCCCAAAAGGCTAATTACCAGGCAGTGCCTCCTGGTTATGAAAGAGATAATAGAAGACAGGAGCAGAATCAGCAGCGTCGCCCTAGGCGACAATTCACCCCTTACACGGAGTCCAGGGACTCCCTATTTGACCGCTTGTCAGCGGCAAATTTAGTCACTCTACCAGAAATCCAAACTATAGACCCTAACGCTCCTAAGCCTAGGGGATACAGGAGAGGAATTGTATTGTAGATTCCATAGGCGCAGAGGACACGACTTGAATGGATGCTTGGAAATTCAAAGAATTAATCCAAGATTTGATCGACAATAGAACATTGGCCGTGGACAACCCCATAGCGCCAAATAATCAACAAATGGGGGTATTCAAGGACCCTTTGCCTGCCCACGAAGCACAGGCAAAACCTCTCCAGATTAACGAGGTGCGACAGAATCTTCCCATGCAAGGATTTGTGGGAATGATTAGTATAGTGACAAGGAACAAAAAGTACCCAACAGTTGCCCCCGAGGTAGCTACGAGGGAAGTTCCGACAACATCGCAGCCTCAACAACGCCCAACGCAGTTGCCTCCGCCTAGACCCGAGGTCACGATACGGACCAAACTCACGCAGAGTTTGCGGACCACATCGGCTAGGCTGTCCATTTACGAGCTTATTCAACAATCAGCACCCCATAGGGAAGCTCTTATGGACATTTTAAAAGCCATCGAATTACAGCCTCACGAAGCAAATTCTTTCAACAACTTCGTGGGACATGTGAAACGATGTACGGAGCCGGTCATCACATTCGGAGAAGATGAGGTCAAAACGATATCGAATGACATGGCAGATCCACCCCTGCACGTTATCGCGCGGGTCAACGGGATCCCGTACAAGAGAGTGTTGGTAGATACTGGCTCGTCCAGTAACATCATTACCATTGCAGCCTTAAAACATTTGAAGTTGCCAGCCTCTCACATCACAGCCTCCACGTACACACTGCGAGCTTTCAACGATGCAATATGCTCGACAGTCGGCACAGTTGTTCTACCTGTCCAGGTAGGACAAAAGACAATACCTACATTGTGCCATGTGTTGGAAGGCGAGATGGCTTATAATATACTGCTAGGGCGGCCTTGGATCAGGGACATGAAGTGTGTCCCTTCGATCGCTCACCAGTGCTTAAAGTATGCTTTTGAAGGAGAAATACATGTAGTCCCAATGGACTTAGAGCCCTTCAAGTATTGCAATGCGGTACAATTCCTGCCTCAATCGACCCTCCCTTCAACGCATTTGGATTTCCAGTTAAATCCATCTAAATAGGGTCCAATACCGCAGGCACCACTGGTGACCAAAACAACAAAATCCCAGCCAGGTGAGCCTTCATCATCTGCTCCTTCATCATCAAAGCCACCTGTCATGGCCAAACAGAAGGACAAGGGAAAACAGATCATGGAAGAGGCTCAGCCCCTAGAAGAGGGGTTGCCCACAATTTCAACGGTATCAACAGAAGAAACACCTCACACAGTAGAAGCGGAGACTCCTAAAATACCGAACATGGAATGGACTCAGGAAGGACTCCCATTTCCTCCCACCCAATCATCAACAATCACTGTCGAAATGGCCAATACGGGCACGGGGGAGTATTTAGTGCAAAATGTTGTGGCAACCCCCGCATTGGAGTCAGTACAAGACATGGGAAGACCTCGCCTTCCCATAGGGACAATTGTTCCTCTAGGCTACCCACCAAACCAGACAAATTTTGTGTATGGGGGCCTTGATCATGGTCTTGAACCATGCAAACAAAAGGAAGCAGACGAAGAGCCTTTTGTTGAAAATATCAACTATCTGTCAAACCCAGGACTTTGCCCTAAAATATCTCGGCCAATGCAATTGGCATGGATACGGAGCTAGGCGAGATATGAGCAAGGGATGCGGGTCCTTTGCCAACCAAGATATCAGATGCCATATGATAAGTCAGGAGTAGGGTTCAACCACCCCCTGCCCTTAGACATCTTGGTCAAAAATATGCAAGGCCTAGAAATAGGCGACAAGGGGGGATTGGCATTAGATCCTTATGCCAATCCAAATACAGAATATACATTGGGAGACTACCTCCCATGGTCAACAAACACCCTTGGCAACAGCAGTAATCCCTCTCCTTTGCTAGAGAGAGGCGAAAGTTCAGACATTAATCCTCAAAGAGAACATCAACGGCTTTCGGACATCTTTTTGAAGCTATTCCCCTTAGAGGTTCCGGTTGAATCAATACGGTGTCAAGAGAATCAGGTCCCTCCACCAAGAGTGGAACAACCGCAATGGGACCAGATTAACTTACTGGAACAAGGAGAGCCCTCAACGTCGCAAGCAACGATTGCTGAAGAGAATGAACATTTTTGAGTCTCCGAGAGTGATTCGAGAAGATGAGACTGAGATGGACTATCTCAGACATGCGCGACGGCATCACCGCCCTTTAACTCATGAAGATCTAATGGGACAGATGGGCATATTGCTAGGGCATGAATGGTGGGTAGACCCTGCAAGGTGGGACCAAGTGTTGGATCCATGGCTCCAAATTCAAGATGAGCATCGTCCACCTCGAGATCCTATCATGACATCAGTACCAAGGGAAGACCCCGTCTTCCTATCAGCACATAGGGCCGATCCGTTCATACCCGTCCCTACAGAACCAGATCCGGAGCATAGGAAGCATCCAGAATGTTCGAGCTATAACACCCGCGGTAATGGAGACCAAAATCATTTCATCCACATGATCTCCATTGACTTGACCGCACCCATCCGCAATCCGGCCGATCCAGCACGGTCATTGCATCTAGACATGGATGCCATCGACTGGATCGCGTCAATTCACCTTTATCACCATCAGAGTACTGGCCTTTCGGTGAAATGCTTCATTTCACCCCAAGGACAACTCAGGATATTTTTCAAGCTGAAGAGGGACCCGAGGTTCCAAACGCAGATCTAAACTCAGCTAATGATATCCATTTGATCCCAACTCCACATCAGTTGGAGGACGGATCCCACATGTCAGTCGAGGAGACGACTGACGTAGATATCGGCATAGATCCAAAGAATCCACAGATTATCAAACTGGGGGTAAGTCTTTCCCCCGAAGAGCAAGCCGACTACATTGCCCTTCTCAAAGCGAAGAAGGAGGTTTTTGCATGGTCATACAGAGACATGCCGGGACTAGACCCACAGCTAGTCACGCATAATTTAACGCTTGATCCGACAATCAAGCCCGTAAAGCAAAAACTACGAAAGATGCACCCAACAGTGGCCTTGATGGTCAAAGATGAATTGCAAAAGTTGTTGGATGCACAGTTTGTCATCTGCGTGGATTATCCGCCATGGCTGTCCAACATGGTTCCCGTCAAGAAGCCCGATGGGAGGATTCGCATATGCACCGATTTTTGAGACCTAAACAAAGCGAGTCCTAAGGATGATTTCCCCTTGCCAAGCATCGACGCGCTAGTAGACGCTACAGCAGGTCACGAAATGCTCTCCCTAATGGATGGCTTCTCAGGATACAATCAAATTCGTATCAATCCTGAAGACCAACTTAAAACGGCGTTCACAACGCCTTGGGGGACATTTTGTTATAAGGTCATGCCTTTTGGCCTTAAAAATGCTGGCGCTACCTACCAACGTGCCATGACATATATCTTCCATGATTACATGCACAAAACTTTGGAAGATTACATGGATGATTTGTTAGCCAAGTCTCTTTTGCGCTCAGATCATCTCGGTGACTTAAGCAAGATCCTCGATCGCCTCATAGAGCATAAGGTCAGACTGAATCCCAAGAAGTGCGTATTTGGCGTCACATCTGGAAAACTCTTGGGTTTTATAGTCTCAAAATGAGGCATCGAAGTGGACCCAAAGAAAGTCAAGGCAATCCTTGAAATGGCTCCCCCAACTACCATCAAGCAGCTCGAAGTCTGCAAGGAAAGGTCGCGTCGATTAAACGCTTCATAGCGCAATTATCTGACAAATGCCGACCCATGAACAAATTATTGCACAAGGGAGTTACATTTCACTGGGATGACGAGTGCCAGTCAGCCTTTGACGAAATCAAACAATACTTGGCTTCGCCGCCGGTATTGGCACCACCTAGACCAGGAGTGCCGTTCTACTTATACATCTCAGCTACTGAGGTGGCACTGGGCGCCATGCTAGCCCAAAAGAATGAACTTCACAAAGAACAGGCTACTTACTATCTTAGCCGCACCCTGGTCAGTTACGAACTTAACTATGCATACGTTGAGAAACTCTGCTTGGCAGTGGTGTTTGCTACCAAAAAGCTACGCCACTACATGCTGAGCAACACTACGTATGTTGTGTCTAAGGAGAATCCATTGCGATACATGATGAGTCGTACTTATCATAGTAGTCGCACGGCGAAATGGATCATGTTGTTGACGGAATTTGACATTGAGTTTATTGGGCAAAAATCTATCAAAGGACAAGTCATAGCCGATCAACTAGCAGAGGCTCCTCTTGAAGACGATCAGCCTCTGGTCATAGAACTACCCGATGATGGGGTCTTCCATGTCTCAGAATCGCCAGATTCTGATGAGCTCGAGTCACGAGCCGACATAACCCTATTCTTCGATGGTTCTAAATGCGAGCAAGGTGGTGGCACGGGAATTGTATTCTTCACACCGCGAGGGTGCTCCAATGCCCCTGTCATTTAAATTAAACTTCCGATGCACCAACAATAATGCAGAATATGAAGCCTTGCTCCTAGGTCTTCAGACAACAATCGCCATGAAAATCAAACGACTGAACATCTTTGGTGATTCGTTGTTAATAGTCAATCAAGTCAAAGGGGTATATCAATGCAAATGCCCAGTTATGAAGGCCTATAAAGCCCTCGTGGACAAATTCTTGGCAAAACTTGAGTGGTATGACATCGAGGCACTCCCTCGATCATCGAATCATTTTGCGGACACAATGGCCTCCTTGGGGTCACTAATCCCGCAAGACCTTTCCGGTGATATGACAACTATTCAAGTCAAAACCTTATCGCAATCCATGATAGAGCGCGCAAGCTCAGACTTGACGCCAGGAATCCACATGATCCAGATTGAACCATCCTCGGATAAGTTCTTTCGAATCCGAGATCGTCCGAAACGTGCCAAGCGGGGGTCCTTGTTTTCCCCCACTCCCACTAATAGCAACACAACGCTATTCTTACAAGTTCTATCCCATTCAGCATTTGTTAGGGAAGAACTTCGAAAGGGATTGGCTGTTCATACTGTCGAGGTTTCTGATCAACAGGACTGGTATTTACCCATTAGAGACTACCTCAAGTTAGGTAATCTTCCCTTTGGATTGACGCACGCCGCAAAACGAACATTCAAGAAGAAAGCGGCTAAGTATGTCTTGATAGGAGACATTTTGTATCGTCACAGCTATGACGGAATTCTTCTTCGTTGTTTGGACCAGCAAGAGTCCACTTGGGCAGTCGCCCAAGCGCACGACGGTACATGTGGTGGCCACTTTAGTGGTATGGCCATCGCAAAGCGCATTCTTCGCATGGGATATTATTGGCCATATTTAGAGCGAGATTGTTGCGAATATGTCAAGAAGTGCATGAAATGTCAACATCATGCCAATTTGATGCACGTACCTTCCCAGGCCCTACAGACAGTCCAGTCTACTTGGCCATTTTTGCAATGGGGCCTCGATCTAATTGGAAAGATCTCCCCTACATCGTCGAGGCCGTCACACGTTTATCATAACGGCCACAAAGTATTTTACTAAATGGGTGGAAGCAATTCCGTTAACCTCTACGAAAGGACCCCGCATTGTGGAGTTCATCTTGCATAACATCATATGTCATTTTGGTATTCCATCCAAAATAATCTCGGATAATGGGCCATCATTCAAGAACAAAGACGTGCGTGCTTTGACCACAAAGTACAAAATTCAGCACTACTTTTCAACACCCTATTATCCGCAAGCAAATGGGCAAGCAGAGGCGTCAAACAAAATGCTAGTCGCCATCCTTAAAAAGACAGTCATAGACAGTCATAAGGATTGGCACATACAAATCCCACTTGCCCTTTGGGCTTATCGCACTAGCATTCGGACGCCAACTAGGGCAACTCCGTTTTCGCTCGTGTATGGCTCAGAGGCAGTAATGCCTCTCGAGTTGGAAATTCCTTCCCTACGCATATCAATGCAAGAATTCATCGATGATGACACTGCGCGGTGGGCCCGGTTAGACCAACTTACGTTGCTTGACGAACGACGCGTTAATGCTCTCGAGCACTTACGTATCTACCAAGAGCGGCTTAAGAAAGCTTACAACATGAAAGTTCACCTAAGGGACTTTCGGGTTGGTGATTTGGTTTTGAAGGAAAACCAACAGAACTCTAATTTGCCGTCCCACCTAAGGGACAAGTTCACGGCAAATTGGTTAGGTCCATATGTCATTGATAGCAAAATAGGACCCGGGACGTACCGGCTAGCTTCTCTTGATGGTATCAAGGAAACAGAACCCTTGAATATCAGTCATTTGCGACCATTTTATATCTAAGAGAGCCATATCCAAAAATGCTCCAAGGATCCATAAAATCGCTTGGTCAAAAACACAAAAGCTCCAAGGATTATCGCAATCACTTGGTCAAACCAAAAAGCTCCAAGGATTATCGCAATCACTTGGTCAAACTAAAAAGCTCCAAGGATTATCGCAATCACTTGGTCAAACCAAAAAGCTCCAAGGATTATCGCAATCACTTGGTCAAACCAAAAAGCTCCAAGGATTATCGCAATCACTTGGTCAAACCAAAAAGCTCCAAGGATTATCGCAATCACTTGGTCAAACCAAAAAGCTCCAAGGATTATCGCAATCACTTGGTCAAACCAAAAAGCTCCAAGGATTATCGCAATCACTTGGTCAAACCAAAAAGCTCCAAGGATTATCGCAATCACTTGGTCAAAACCCAAAAAGCTCCAAGGATTATCGCAATCACTTGGTCAAAACCCAAAAAGCTCCAAGGATTATCGCAATCACTTGGTCACCCAAAAGCTCCAAGGATTATCGCAATCACTTGGTCACCAAAATGCTCCAAGGATGTCCACAATCACTTGGTCAAAAATAAAAAATAATCAAAAACAACCAAAAATTTGCATCTCATATCTAGGCATACTCAAATTCATCAATCGAGAGCTCTTCTCGCACCTCATATTCATATTCACAAAAATAAATCCATCAAAAATACAAAAATATGTAGCTGCATTAAGCATTGCATCCATACATTGCATATTTGTGGTCGTATAGGTCAAAGGCACCATAGGCTGTAATTGCCCTACTAAGTCCATCTTGCTCCACACTGTTCCATTTTACAAAAACAACAAAAACACCATGCATTGCTTTTACCACACTAGAGTCAGTGGTCTTTTAATGTATCAAGAGTTTTCGTGATTCAGTCATCATTTTGCTTTTTAGCTACGTCATGTACCGAGTCAGACAGATTTTACGAAGGTAGAGTTACACTTGAAATACACCTTGTTACGTAACATCCCAACACAAATTAAAACACATAAAACAATTCCTAAGTTGTGTGAACGAAAGATGAAACCTGCACAGTAATCCAAGTCACCAAAAGCGAAACGGTTATCTTGCTCATCCCCCTGTGCGAATGACCCCAAGAATGTTGAGAGTTGGCAAAAGGACAAGCATCCTCCCTACCCAATTCCTTAAGAATCCCTAGTTCTCAATAATTGCAAAACATCAAAAAATTTGCAAAATGTCAAAAATCAAATACTTGACATCTTACATTGCAAAAATCAAAGGGCACAAACGATAGTGATTTTCATCACTCCATATCCCCAATCCCTTGCTCAAAAGAAAAACAAATCAAAATAAACGAGTGATCTTATCACTACAAACGAGCAAGTATCCCAATACAATTGAAGAAAAGAAGGGAGTGGAACTTGAATCCCTGGAACTCTCAGCATTCTAAAAGGTCATAAGGCAAGCCACAGTACCGATTTGGTTGATAGCCTATCGATAACTAGCGGTAAACCTCTCGCATGACGATATATCTGTCACATTAACTTGCGTACAGATCAATGTTTGCATGTGGATGAGCTAGCTTATGGCATCTTGGATAACACCGCAGATTAATCTAACTAAATACAACAAAGGAGTTAGTGGAGCTAATTAGGTGATCCTCAGTACGAGGTTCGGTTGAAAGCCCATCTAGCACTTGGCGGTATCCTGATGAATACCACATAAATGAACTCAATCGCACACACGGGGATGTGAAATAGCTGGGTCAAAAACAAGTCTGATTCATACCTTGTTCAAAAGTCTTGTAAGACAAAGTACAGTCGTGGCTAGTGAGTTAAAATGTCTGAGTCTCGAAAAACCTTAGCTACATTTCTAAACCAACTGCGCTACTTTTCATCTTTACAATACCATCCAAAAAAATACAAAAAAGAAAACCACATATATACATACCAAGTCATACATCATAACAATCGTCTAAAAATAAAATAAACAGCATCTTAAAGAGTCTATGGTGTCATAACCAAACATCACAAATTTCATTCATCCATTTCATTTCTGCATATCACATAGAAATCAAAAACATTTGCATTCATCATTTCATAAGCATTCATCAAAATAAATAAACATGCATACATTCATAGTCATTAGCCATCATGCATAACAAACATCAAATCATCACATGTACATAACCAAAATAAAACCGGTATATATATATATATATATATATATCGTCAAAAAAATGCCCGTAGGCTACAAAACTGGTCCTCTGACCCCGCAAAAATATCCAAAAACCCAACCTAAGGCGTCGACCACCATGATCACGCAGGATCGGTGCGACGGGAACTACCCCCCGTGGTGTGGGTCCTATGGGACCCTGCAGGGCGGCTACTGCCAGCCCCCGCATCATGCCTGCTACCGCCTCCCTCATCTAATCGTCGACGATGAGATGATGCTGACTGCTCAGTCGCACTATCCCTCGTCCACCGTGAAGATCCACTGACCGAGGGCTCAGGTAGCCGCCCACCAAGGCGGATGACCTCCCTCTCCAAGTCTATCCGGTGCCTACACCACTCTGCCTCTCATCGATGATAGTACGACACTGCATCATCACGCTGTGCCAAAACCCTATCCCGCTCTGCTAGCTGGGCCCGTAAAAGATCCCTCTCCCGTAGCGCGTCCCCCAGCTCCAGATCCCGTATCCGTAGCAGCTCTGTCAGTCATGCAATCTCAGCGCATACCTCAGACTCCATCTCCTCTGTATCTGCCTGACGAACAGGACCCTCTGGAACAGCAGCCTGCTCTGGCTCCCACTGCTCCTCCACATCCTGCATGTCCGGCTGATCCGGAGCACCAAAATCAACATCCTCATTCCCCACATCCACCATGTCCGCATCATCCAATGGACCTCCCCAATCATCACCTACTACCTCACCACCCTCCACTACCGCCTCTGTGCCTCCTAGTGGCCCCTCCCCTCTCCATCGTCGTAGCACCCACCACGAGTCATACTCAGTGGTAGTCCCAACGTCATCTACGTCTGGGACATCGATCACCACATCTGACTCCTCGCCCAATGGCGCGGTGACCGGTGGATCTAGATCCCTCTCATCTCCCCATCGTCGATAGACCACGGGCTCACCAGGAAACCCCTGGCGCACCCCAAACTGTCGTGTAACCCGGCTATACGAAAAGAACTCATGCTCGGTCCCGTGCCGCCCGATCAACCACCGCTCCCTACGTACCCGTCGGAGCCACTCTCCAGCCTTCGGCCAGGCTGGACAGTCCCGATAAGGATGCCAAACCACCTCCCCTGGAGTGAGCCGAGAGAAGGCATCAGTATAGTGCTCTACAACACCTGCCCATCGTCGACTCTGCCCCTGCTCCGTAGACCGCCGCCACAAAACTGCATAGCCTATCTCCGTGTCATCCATCACCGCCCGAGTCATCCATGGTAACCCGGTCGGCCTCTCCACTGCTATGTGCTGCCAACCCCAGCACTGCAGCAGATAGCTGCAGCTGACCCCCTTCCGCTGCCGACAGCGGACCCCATACAGCTCCCCGTAGAGCTGTGCCAACAATGTCTGTCCCCACCTCAAAATCAGCGGTGCCTCTATCGGGCACTCTACCAACTGCCATACCAAATCCAGCAGGTTCCACGGGAACCTCGCGCCTGACGAATCAGGTAGAAGCATGTTAGAAATGAGGCCCATCAAGAATGCGTGCCTCACTCCTAACACCCCCCTCTCCTGCCACCAGCCAACAAAAATCCCGCCAGCCTGGCAGTCCACCTCGGCTGTCTCCACTGGGTTCGCTACACCCAGCCGCTCCCCATGCCCAAAGCATCTCGTAAGTACAGTAGTCCGCTGATCACGCGGCGATGTCCTAATAGGCAGTCCATCTATCGGAATCCGAAGCAACCGATAGACATCCTCCAAAGTTACAGTCATCTCCCCTGTCGGAAGATGGAACGTGTTGGTCCGCGGATCCCAAAGTTTGATCAAGGCCATCAGATAGGCCTGATCCGGGACCACAGGCTCCAGTCGAGACACCTGCTTGAGCCCAAGGGCATCAAGCCATTCCCAATCATCATCAGTCAGTGCACCCCGTGCCTCAGTAAAGGCGGTAGGTACACGGTACCGGCTCCTAACCTGCAAAAGAAAACAATTCAACAAAAAAATTAAAAATCATGGAAAAGAACTGTACAACAATAACAAAAGCAAAAAAATCAAATAAACAAAACAAAAACAAACCTTCAGTTCCAAGATTTCTAATCTTAACTGATTAATTCAAAAACAGAATAAAAAGAAATTCAAAAACACAAAAAAATATACGTCTTAGGGTTTACGTTCCGTTAACCTAGGGTTTAGTCGTAAGAAAAATTCTTTGCCTAGGTTTAACTACGTTTAATTGTACAATAAGTCTTAGTGTCTTCAATCCAGTTTCGAGTTTAAGTTTTAAAACACATTTTGAAAAACAGCATCACAAAAAAACAATTAAATAAAACAAGTGCAAATTTAAACAAAAATAAGCTCTAGAAGACACTTACAGGTTTCGCTTCGGCTCCGCCGCTCGAACCAGTTTGTGCACTCATGATGGCAGAGAGAATTCCAGCAGCGCTTCGCTTCGCAGAATTACCTCCTCCTCCCAGAGCTCCAAAATCGCAAGAAAAAAATGACACAAATGAGCCCAAATGCAAGTTTTGGCCCTTAAATAGGCCTTTTGAGCTGGAATTCGTCCTTGACTGGGACGAGCGCTCAGGTTAGCACTCGTCCCACCTAGGGACGAATTCTACAGCTGGAATTCGTCCCACCCAGGGACGAATTCAGACCAGCACTTCAAAAACATCAAAAAATGATCAAAAATGCACTAAAAATAGACAATAACTATGCCCGATAAGAGTGCTGCTGCACCTGACATCCAGGGCATACAAAATAAATGTTGGGAGTCACAAATTATCACAATCCTACTCCCTAAGAAGGCTACCATAGCCGGACCGCTCCACGGGAAGACGGATTTCTGACGATTTAAACCCCAAATGGTGTCACAAAAAAAAAAAAAACAACAAAAACAATAAAAAATGCAACACAAAAAATAGCAATAAGCATTGCCGGACATAAGTGCTCTTGCACTTAACCTCTAGGCAAATAAATTCGATGTCGGGGTTCAAATTCTCATTCTCCTACTTCCCCAAGAAGGCTACCATAGCCGGACCGCTCCACGGGAAGATGGATTTTCGATAATTTCACCCCATTACGACATCACCAAAAGGGTTAACACCCACCAAAAATAGGTCCAAATGTTGGAAAAATTGCACATGCTAAACGGTAAACACTCTAAAGGCACCCTTGCACAAGTCATCTTGGGTCAAGCGACTCGTCGCTTTTCTCATGAAGGTCATTCCCTCATCGATTCGTCGCTTGAGGGGGTAGTCACACTTAGTCACCAATCAACAATCACACACCCAATTAAGGAAAACGACATGCATTCAAAGAATCATTGACAAAGACAATTACGCTCCTGCTTGGGGCAGTAAACAAGCAACAATCAAATCAATCAAACACTTGGCATTTCATGAATCATGAACACAAGGTTCCCCCGAGGATAAAAGGTTGCGCCCTTTGCCTAATCATGACTGATCAATGTCCAAGCTCAAGTCACACCTCACCAAAATAGGTTAACACTTGAAATCAAACTCCTTAGCTCGTCAGAAGCAAGGATTCAAGAATGCATGCCCTTTCCATGCTTGGGGCATCAAAAGTTGGTTAGGTTACCAAGAAACCCTAATCATTAGTGCTTTGGTTATCTATTTTTGCTCGGCACTGCGCTATGCACAGCGCATCCCAAAAAGGGGCATCTGTAGACACCAAAACAACACCAATCCGATTATGTGACTGCAAACACTGATCGCGTTGACAAACACAGCCCCCAGGGCAGCCCTCAGAGGTCAAACAGTGGTCCTAACCACTTTCATAGCAATTTTGTAAGGTCAGGAAGCAATTTGGCACATTTAGACACTTTGCTCAGTATTCGTCTCACCCAGGGACGAATACTAACTGGAATTCGTCTCACCCAGGGACGAATTCTGAAATCGTCTCTGGTAGGGACGAATTCTGAGTTTAACGGGCAAAAAGAAGAATGGTGCCAAGTGGCAGCCCAGGACAGTCAGTTGATGACTCCTGCCTCGCACGCGTGTGTGGGTGGACAGATAGGCCGTTAGAGGACTGTCACAAGGGCAGTTATGAAAGCCCAAGTCATGGAGGACTCTCCTCCCTCATGGGAAGACATAACCGCCACATGGCACCTATGACCAACACATGGCACTTATGCTTCCCTCTCAAAAGAGACCCCATGGGTCTATAAAAGGTGGGACTTTTCTCACCCAAAATATGCAGGATTGGAGGCGATTTCAAGCAACGAAGTGTTGTCCAATTGAATACCCATTTGCATCCTTTTGATTCACCTTCTCACATCCACTAATCTCTTTTGCAAGGGAGGTTATTGGGTGGCTTTTGGAAGCGTGGATCCAACCCAAATCCAACATTTGACCACCTTACACCACCAATTCGTAGACATCCCAATCCTAAGAGGTTTTGGGCCCATCCCTAGTGGATTGGCGCCGAAATCAAGTGCCAACGGTGGGAGGCCCACTGGGGCACCCCCGCACTTTTCTAAGTTTTATTTTAAAGCATTCTAGATTATTGTTTCAGGTTGCATATTGTGTTATTCTATTTGGTTAACTCATAGCTTCAATTTCATAACATTTTGATCAGATTTTATCATGCTTTGTGTCGCTTTGTTGTTTCACTAACTTGCAGGTGGCGATATCAAATTCTCGAGGATAGAGGCCAAATTGGGAGAATCCGACCATCTGGGTCGTCCCAAAATGGCCCCAATTACATAACCCCTCTGTTTGCAGGTGTTTTGGAGGTCTCGGGATTCGACATTGGAGCAGCATCAGGTCGGCTTTTCCAACACAGAAGAATTCGTCCCACCCAGGGACGAATAGCAGTCAAGAATTCGTCCTGCCCAGGGACGAATTCCGGTTGAAGGCAGATTGGCCGACTGTCTCGATGGCAGTGGCCCTCTGGTGATGTTTTCTGTCCCATGTCAGGTTTTCGGGCCATTTGGACTCACTTTACCTATCGATTTGGCTCATACAAATGTTTACATGCATCTTTTGGCGATTTTAGAGAACAAACACTTTTTATTTGCAACAGGTGCTACCGACATCTTTGTTGTTTCTTTGTTCGCAGGAGGAGCAGCAGAGGTTAAGGACTCATCAACATCAGCGACGGCATCGTCTTGGCCCGCCCATCTCAAGTGTGGGCACGCGGAAAGAGGAACATTAAGTGATTGTAATCAAATTCTTTCAACGCTCCTAGCCCCTGAAAAGGGAGGAGGCGTCTTTGTAACAGAGATCAAGAGAGTTTAATGAAAGGGCTGTGTTTTCTCCATTTGCTTGTATCTCATTTCAATGCGTCTCTCTCATTTCATGCATTTTACATTTCTAGGACTTAAGCGTATTTGATTTTGAATGCATCGCAATTAGTGTTTCCTTTGCCCGAAATCTCGTGCTTTCAATTCCTAGTTCAAACTAGCTAAGTCCAAGCAATGCAAAACTTGAAAAAACATAGATTAATGGCAGTTCAAGTAAAAGACTAAAAATAATTGGAAATAACACAAATACAACAACAAATAATACATTGATTTAACATGGTAAAAACTTTCAAAAAAATCCACAAAAAATTTATTCAATCCTTCTTTTCCATTTGAAATAGAGAGATTACAAGTCTTGTCACCATAATCTTGTCTGCCACTTATTATTTATAACTTTATATTGTGACTCTCAATGGTACCCTTGTTATTTTATTTCTAGCAATTCCTTGATCTTATTCTTAGCTATGAAATCCATCTCCTTGTTGGTTTTAGCCTAAATAAGCCTCATATAACCTCCTCCACTCCAAATTTAGGAATTCAATTAAGTTTATTTGCTATTGAGTTCCTTCAAATTATTAACAATGCATGAATATAACTTTTCAATTTTTCTACTATATGTGTTCCTCTTCATAGTGGGCCAATCTAATTTTATGTCAGATTACACATACCAACATAGCCTATTCTATAAAAATTTGTTGGATGGACTATTTTATGGACTCTTAAAGGTCCAAAAATTTGAATTTTGAGATAAATATTTTTAAAAAAATATGTAACATTGTTAATAACCTTAAGTAGAAACTTTATCTTAGGCATATCTCTCAAAAAAGAGAAAATAATATTATGTAGTATATTGGTTTTTCACTTTACCTACTCAAATGGATATTTTTTAGAATAATACTTGTAGCACGTATATCACTGTGATTTGTATTTGAATATCAAGAGAATAACTTAGTTTGGACTTGATTTAGTTGACTTATACCCAAAAATAGTACTCACTAGTCTTGATTTGTCTTTCCTCTTTTTTTGGTTAGATAATGGATTTTTATCCCAAATTATTTTGAGTTTCTTTAATATCAATAATATACCTCTAAAGTTTTATTGAAATCAAAGTTCGTTTAACAGACTGTTGGACAAGATATAATTCTTCCCTATTTTAGATGTTTATAAACTCACAAAAACTTTCTTATTATTTATTGACATCAACTTAAACTACTCCCAAGAAATCTCCTATAAATACATGTATCATGTTATTCCTTATAGTTAGTTTGATATTAAATTTTTTACAAGTAATATCATTTAAGAATATGCTCATATTGCTCTTATGATTCATCTCTTTAAACTATAAAAACCACTTTAACTTTGATATAAATGACATAATTCTATATTTTAATCAAGAAGAACATGTAGGAGAATATTAAATTAAATGGATTTGTTGTAAGCTACATTTGGTTATCACACTTGTAACAATAAATGGAATTCCTTAGTTCAAACACTTAAATATAGTAGGATAGTAATTTGGATTTTTTTAAGTATAGTTACCTACACATGGGATTCTCATGCTTTTATATCACCATATCCTTTTGTAGTCAATTATGGATTACAAAACTTAGTCTCTATTATAGTTACTATTTCATATACATGTTGATACCATAAATAAAAAAAATGTGATAAATCTTCTTGGTTCATGCAAAAAATAAAATATCTCTATGCCAAAATTTAGGATATCCTTTACAAGACAAATAAAAATTCAAGTAATTGTATGACCATTATCGAATACATCTCTTTCAAGTTGGTATTCATGTTTACATTTAATTGAAAAAATTGAGGCTTTATGGCCAACAACATCATAAATAAAATAACATTAGATCATAATGTTTTATGGAATGGGATCCAATACTTTTCATTTAGATCTCTTAGATCAAATTTATATTCATGATATTGTCAATATCAGTAGCTAAATTGGCACTAGCCATTCCACTTTAATAAGATATTTTTATCACTTATTATTAAGATATATTATTATATTTTGAATACCCCTCCATAGATGATACTTTCTTAATGTTTGGACTCATATCAATTGAAACAATCAAATCAAGTTACTTACTTTATGGGGTGAAAGAACACCACCAATGTAAGGCAAGTGGTTGTATGAGTTATCTCTTTAGGATAATTTATTTCATTTTTTAGAAAAGTTAGAAATACTACTATTAAGCAAGAAGGAAATAATTATATTTATAGTGATATCCATATTCCCCATCATCTCTTTCCTCATTATAATTATATTTATATTATAAATAGTAAATTTGATTATCATCACTCAAAGCCTAGGTCAAATCAATAGAAACTAAAATCTTAATTTGCATGTCCCAGTTTATCTTAGTTGGAGGGAATGGGATATCCTTGTAGTGGCAATGTTCACTAATTGCATGTGAATTTTTGTAAGGTATCTATAGATGGTTTCTTGAAGGATAACTTTAAAACATTGAAATACATCTAATAATTATGTTTACATTTTAATAATAACAATTATACACCACCAATTCTAGTGGAATTATAATATTATTTTATGAGAATTTTTCTCCTTAATTTTATTGTAATTCCATATCATAGTATTAAACAAATATTATAAATAGTGGATTTTTATAAATGGATTGTCCATTGTGATTACTTGGATTCATCAAGTAATTTCACACTTGGATAGTTGGAAGAAAACCCATTTTATAATTGACTATAATTATGAACTATCTAGGAAAAATTATGATATGTATTTGGGAAGCAAGTGTTAGGAATAACCAATAAAACATTTGACATCTATATTTAAAGAGTTTTATTATTAGCAAGGAAATATTCATAGCAAATGTATATAGATTTCTTACCTGATTTTGATTCTTTTTTTAACTTCTACAAGTTTTATTCTCAACAATATTATTTAATTTTTATGTTATATAAGAGTTGGATGTTTAGGATTACAACGTGAGATTCATTACTTTTATTTATGATTTTCTATACTTAGATCAAAGATAAGTTGGATAAAATTGATCAAAAGATTAAAATTATTGAAAATTTGGTGTGGAACATGATATGTAATATTGAATGAAGTTATTTTTATTATGATGTATTGATTTAATTTTATATAAAATTAGTTTATCTTGCTAAAATATATGATATCAATTGATATAATTTATTAATGTATTTTTGAAGTCGTATTCAAACTTAAAAATTAGTATATTTCCTTTTATGTAATCAAGTGTGGCATGTTGGTATTCAACTCCCTCCATTTGATAGGTCTCGAGTTTGAATCCTATACAAACGTAAGACCAAGTAGACACATAAAAAATCTCCTGTGGCTTCCTTGTTGGCCACCTAAGAGCAACTCAAAGTTTCTCTTTACCCAAAATTTTTAGTGTGAAGGGACAACATAATGGTTTGGGCGTTGGCTCTTCTTTGGAAGATCCAAAGTTTAAACCACGATATGCATGTTAAATTCCCTATTTATAAGATTATATATCCCATTATAATAGATCATTATGAGATGAGGATGTCCAACACTAAGAATATATAACGGTTTCTCACACTAACCAAATCCCAAAAAAATAAATCATTGATTTTTAAAAATTAATAATTTATAACCACTTAACAACCACACACTTGAAAGTGGTTTTCTATTGTGAATCAAATTAGATATAAGGAGAGTACAACTCAAGTGCTTCTCGTTTGAGTTGTAGATACATAATTTTACATCCCCATTTTATGAATGAATCCATTAGCCTAAAATAATGGGGTGTGTAATGGAAGAAGGGATGAGGGGCAATGGAGGAAGTGAAAGAAGCAGAGGAGGAGAAAAAATGGTAGGCAAGAATTTTGAACCAATGAAAGGAGAAGATTTAAAGGTAGGGCAAAATGTTGTAGCTGGAAAGGAAAAGGATTCCCTGTCAGCTTAGTTTGAAAAGGCTAAAGGTACAAATCCTCCAAATAAACCCTCAAACAAAGGGTCCCACTGGGGTTCGGGAGCTGGAAACAAGGGCCCAACCTTTTTGGAAATGTTGAAAGGGAAAAAGAAGGATCCAGTCAGTGAACTACTGCCCTAATACCAAACAATAACAGGTTAACTGCGCTAGTGGAGATTATGGAAATATTATTGGATATGGAGGCATCATCCTTAGTTGGCAAGTTTTTGGGAGGAAGGCCGGATATTGAGACTATTCGCTCATGGCCCGCGATAAAGTGGAAAACTTCAGGAAGCTTAGAAATCGTAGCCATGTCAAGAGGTTTTTTTATGATAAGACTCAACAACAAAGATGATGTAGAGTGCATCTTAATAGAAGGACCCTAGTTTCTGGGAAGGTGTAGCCTCTTTCTGAGGAAGTAGGGGGAGGATTTCAACCCTGAGAAGCAAAACATTAATATAGCACTCATTTGGGTCCACTTACCAAACCTCCTAGCCCAATTTTTTAATGAGTACTCGCTTAGTGGAATAGCAAATATGATAGGAGAGGTCATGGCAATAGACCATTCAACCCGGGCAAGGACTAGACTGACGAATGCCAGGATCTATGTAAATGCAAACTTGGATTTTGATCTACCTTCTCAGGTGGAACTAGCATATGGAGAGTTTCTAAGGATTTAGCCTATGGAGTATGATAACAAGCTAACATTTTGTAGCATGTGCAAATCCCAGGGCCACCTTCAAGCCCAATGTATGACAATGACTGCAAACAAGGAAGCCACGAGCGAAGGTTTTCTAAGGAAAGCTAATGGGAGAGGGATCCCAAAGTTTCAAGGACCACATCTTAACTTGGAAGGATATAGAAAATTTAAGAATAACCAGGCTGACCAAGCCAACACAAAACTGACAAAAATCCAGGAGAAAGGAAATCAACATAATGAGGGAGGCAGAAATCATAAGGTATGTAATAAAGATCCTAGCTTGAACATGTTTGATATCCTAGCAAATCTAGAAGTTGAAAAAAAAAAAGTAAGGATGATACCATTAGTGTCAATTTTCCTGAAACCCTAGACTCCCCATCCAAATCAGGACCATCCACAGTTATGACAAAAAGCCCCAAAATCTATGGTCAAAATGAAGAAAAATTGTTAGGTCATTTCAGTTTAAACATGGAAAAAATAGATTCAAGAGTCGAAGTTGTGGAAACAAGAGGTAGGAATGTAGCTCATAATCCGATAATGGAGCAAATTATTCCTTATTAGATGAACCCAATGGTAAAATGTTCCTTGAAGGAAAGCCCCCTATTTAGGAACCAGATAGGAGAGGTGAGCCAAAACAAGGCTGAGGATGAAGAGGGAATTGAAAACCCCCAAAATTAGGAAGAAGGTTCAAGCCCTAGACTATCACAGTATATGCCCCCTCATTTCAGTCCAAAATGGACTAGAAGCACTACCAAGCCTCCGATATATTATGGAAGTGAAAAAAAGAAAGGGAGAATGTCTACAGTAGAGCACTATAGAATGATAATAAATGAAGAAATTACAAACGAAAAGCAAAGAACATTGTTACAGCAAGCTATTCCTGGCCAGGATAATAGCAAAATTGACAAACCCCCTTTTGCTCAGGGAAGGGGGAGAAATATCAAATAGTCTAAATGAAGGTTCTCTCATGGAATGTGAGAGGTCTAAATGGCCCACAAAAGCAAAGGATGGTGAAGTCTATAAGGAAGGATTGGAATCCTACTATCATTTTTCTTCAAGAAACCAAAATAGATGCGGCACAATCAGCACTTATAGCTAGAAGCATTTGGAAGCAAGGGGAAGTGGCATTTCAACAGGAGAGAGGAGCATCTAGGGACCTCATGATCTTATGGGATCCTATTAAAATAGAAGGAAGTATTATTCAGGAAAATGAAAGAGTCTTGAGCATATTATTTCATGATTTTGATACTAATAAGAATTGGATTTTGTCAAATGTTTATGCCCTCACCTCTGTCCAAGGGCAGTCTGAACTGTGGGATTTTTTGGGGCATTTGAGCCAAGCTTTTAAAGACATTACTTGGGTGATTGGGGGAGATTTCAATACCCCTCTTTACCCATATGATAAGAAGGGAGGATCTAGGTTACCCTCAAGGAACATGGAGGACTTCAATGAATTCATTAACACAAATGAATTCATGGATGTAAGACTAAAAGGAGCCAAATTTACTTGGAGTAACAAGAGGATAGGAAGTCAGCTGATTCATGAAAGGTTGGATAGGTTTTTTTTATCCAAGGAAGCTACAACAATGTTTGGTGATTCAGTGTTACAAGCCCTTCCTAAATGCGCTTCAGACCATAATCTTATTCTATGGGATGCATTTTAGGCTAACTCCTTTAAAAAGCCATTCATATTTTTGTCAATGTGGGTTAAACATCCGGACTTCAAGAAAATAATAGAGGAATGGTGGCAGCAGCCTATCCAGGGAAGTGCTTCCCTCAAACTATCTCAGAAACTTAAGATGGTGAAAAACAACCTTAGAATTTGGAATAAAGAAGTCTTTGGAAATATTTTTGAGAATAAGAGAGCAGTGGGGAAAAACGGAGAATAATATAAAGCAAAATCCAAAATGGAACCTATGATGAGGCGACAAGGACTGAAGAGAAGGAAACCCTTTGTGAGTTTTATAATATTTTAGCTTGTGAAGAGATGTATTGGAGGCAGAAATCAAGGGTATTATGGCTAAAGGAAGGGGACTCTAATTCAAAGTTTTTCCATGTTACCATATTGAGCAATAGAAGCAACAATAATATTAGAAATTTAACTAAGGTGGATGGATCCTCAACTCAAAACATTCAAGAGATCAAGGACGAGGCTGTTAATTTTTTTAGTTCATTATTAGGTGAAGAACGGGCCTGTAATACCAAAGCAAAGGACTCTCTCCTTCAATTCATTCTGCAACTCATTGATGAAACGATTAATGAGTCTCTTACAGTAGCTTTTTTAGATGAAGAGATCAAGGAGGATTTGTTTAACATGGATCCTGACAAAGCTCTTGGTCCGGATGGGTTTTCACCATGATTTTTCCAAGTTTGTTGGAGCAGAAGTTATTGCTGCAATCAAGGAGTTCCAAAGTTCAAATCATATTCCAAGGGGTTTCAATTCAACTTTCATTGCTTTGATCCCTAAAGGCCCCAACCCCAAGACTATGTCTGACTTTAGGTCGGTTAGCCTATGCAATATATCCTATAAAATTTTGTCCAAATTTTTAGCCAACCGTTTGAAGAAAGTTCTACCGGTTATCATTGATCCAAGTCAAGGAAGTTATGTACAAGGAAGATCAATCTTAGATGGATTTATTACTATTCATGAGGCTCTTCATACAACTGCTCAGACCAAAAAAGTAGTCATGGATTTAAAGTTAGACATGAACAAAGCTTATGACAAGATAAATTGGAAATTCCTAGAGGCATTTTTATTAAAATTTGGCTTCAACATGAAATGGTTCAAGTTAATAAGAGAGTGTATTTCTAAGCCTTATTTTTTAGTTTTGGTTAATGGGTCTACTACAGGTTTTTTTCATTCAAATGTGGTCTAAGACAAGGAGATCCCATAAGTCCTATGTTTTTCCTCATTGTAGTTGAGGCCTTGGAAAGAACCATTAAGGCAGTAGTGGTAGTTGGACTCATATCAGGTATCAAGGCCACATCGCTAACTACCCTGGTGACACATCAGCAATTTGTTGATGATACATTGCTACTGACTTTGGCTTCTGTTGTTGAGGCAATAAGGATTAAAAATATTCTCATAATGTATGAAGAAGCGGCTAGACAGAAAGTGAATTTTGATAAGAGCAAACTTTATTTCATCAATACCCCCATTCCTAGGCAAAACAACATATCAAGGATCATGGAATGTCAGATTGCATCCCTTCCTACCTCCTATTTGGGTCTTCCCCTGTTTACGGGGAAACCTGAAGGATCAATGTGGAACATAGTTCTAGAGAGGATCCAAAAAAAGCTAGTAGGTTGGAAAGGACATCTATTATCTCAAGTAGGCAAAGCAATTTTAACTATGGCTTCACTTCAAAGTATACCCGTTTACTTCCTATCAGTCTTCAGAGCTCCCAGCAAGGTGTATCACAAAATTGATCATCTTCAAAAAAAAATTCTCTGATCAGGGACTGAGGATAAGAAAAGGATCCATTTAGTAGGTTGGAACAAGGTTTGCAAACCTAAAGCTGATGGGGGGTTAGGATTGAGGAGAGTTGCTCATCTCAATACAGATCTGTTAGCCAAATAAGCATTGCGGTTATTGACTAAGGTAGATAATGAATGGACTACCATAGTTAGGAGGAAATACCTCCAAGGTGTGAATTCCTTAATGACAACTTAGCAAGAAGGGAGTTTGCTTTTTGGAAGGCAATCCTCATGAGCAGGGATCTTGTCAATAAAGGTCTTAGATGGATTCTAGGAGATTGGCAAACAATTGACTTTTGTAAGGATCGATGGGTGAGAGCTGAGGAGTTATCCCAGAATCCTAGTTTGGCTAGGATTCAAGAGCATATGGAGCAAAGATATTGAGAAGAAGGTTGCAAATTATATGTTGCGGGATATAAATATCAACAGGTGGAAACACATCAGAGTATAGGGTTTTGAAGCGAAGTCTGAAGAGCTTTATAACATTTTAACTCAGCAAATTATTCCCTCTTGAGAGGATGAAGATCATATTGTTTGGGTTGAGACTGAAATTTGTGACTTCACAATTAAGCCTGCCTATAATTTGCTTCTCAATGTGGAAGGTCAACAATTTCAACCGAGTTTGGTTTGGATCAAAGGCTTAATTCCTAAAATATCCTTTTTTTCATGGCTGGTGATTCAAGGAAAAATCCTCACTATGGACAATATGTTATCCAAAGGTATGGTTATTGCTAACCATTGCTACATGTGCAGGGCAGGGTGGGAGACAACCCAACACTTGTTTCTGGAGTGTCCGATAGTGGAGTCCATCAGGGATGAACTTTTCCAAGCCTTTAGGATCTTGTGGGTTAAGCCTGCTCTTATATCCGAAGTGTTCCATCAATTACCTCAACCCTTTGTTAGCCTAAAACTTAAGTACCTATGGAAAATTTGTTGGCATCATTTTCTCTGGCAGATTTGGCTAGAAAGGAACCATAGAGCCTTTAAGGATACCATTCACAACCCAAAAACCATCCTCAATAGGATTATTGTCTTTGCGAAATAAAACCTTAGCACCTTAGTGGATGAGAACCACTCAATTCCTCCCAAAGAAAAATAATTATCTCGGGCCTTAGGTATTGAGGACAAACCTTCCATTCCTTTGCCCAATCTCAGAAATGGGATTTCTTGGGAGCCACCCCCCAGGGTTGGTTTAAACTAAATTTTGATGGTGCAGCCAAGGAGAACCCGAGAAGAGCTGGAGCTAGAGGAATAATCAGGGATCATCAAGGAAATCTAGTCAAGGACTTCGCTGAACCATTGGGAATCAGAAATACTAATGAAACAGAAGCTAAAGCCCTTTGGAGAGGGTTGCAAGTAGCCCAAGCAATTCAATGTAACTTGATGATTGAAGGTGATTCTATGAACATCATCAACCTGTTAACCAATGGCAAAAAACCTCCATGGAGAATCGAGGGTGTCATATATGAAGTGAGGATCCTTTTTGCGGCAAGACAAAATAAGAGGGCTCGTCACGTGTACTGTGATGCCAACAGGTCAGCTGACAAATTAGCCAACATAGTTGTTGATGTTGGTAGTTTGGTGACATAGACACAAGGTGTGCCACATGAAGTGGAAAACATTATTAGTCTTGAAAAGAAACCTACTTGTTAAGAAGAAATATGAAAATGTGTTCTTTCCCCATGGAGCTGGTAATAACTATGGGGTTTCCCTCTAAATCATACCAAATTGGAAATGAAGGTAACAGGGTGTAAGCCTTGGAAGATTCCGATAGAGAATAGGAAATGGGCAAGCAACAGGTTTCACAAGTGCAAAGTTCCAAACTTCAATTTCTTGTCAATGTAAGTAATGTTTACAGTTATGTTTAGGTATGGGTGTGCCTTGTTAGTAGGGTGTTGTAGGGGATTCAACACAAGTTCTGGTAAGAAAGTTTCAAGGATGACTAGGATCTACAATCTCAGCAGAAGGTTGGATATTGTAATAGGTTTTGGGTTAACCTGCAAAACCCGGTAATTAATGAAGACTTTTATTTACCAAAAAAAAAATTAGATATAAGGCTTGAGAAAGGTGCACTTCTAAGTGGTAGAAGAAATGTATGGGAATAAAACAAATTATAAAAAATATTTGTTTGGATGCACGTCAATTAAATATACAGCTTAAAAAATAAATGAAAACTTAGAAAAAGCAAATATAAAATCGCTTCTAATACCTATCTATCTTCTAAAAAATAATAAATTATATTATTATTTAAAAATATTAGATAAAATATTTTATTTAAATTAAACTATATACTTGAAGTCAAACTTAGATAGAATTAAATTAAACAAACTAAAAAAACATTTTAATTATTTTTGAAAAGTCTTAGATGAAAATATTTATCAAAATAACATGTTTTTCTTAGTATGACATAATCACTCTGAGGTAGGGGTGATTAAAAAAGACACTTAGATGAAAATATTTATCAAAATAACCTGTTTTTCTTAGTATGACATAATCACTCTGAGGTAGGGGTGATGAAAAAATACTCATAGATGAAAATATTTATCAAAATAACATGTTTTTACAATATTTCATTCAACAACTCTCTGATTCATTTTACAATATTTCTTGGTATGCTCTTGTTCATGGCAGCAATAGCAAAAGGATCTCAGGTTTCAGGCGGCATATCTGGTCAAGGCGAGGGAAATGCTTTAGATGGCCCAGGTGATTGCATACAAAAAGGTCTCAAAAACTGTAAAGATTGTCCACCAAGAGGTTTATGTTACCCAAGCAAGAAGGATGGTCCTTACAAATGCTGTACCTGTGACTCATGCGTAGGCCCTCCTATTCAAATCTAAGATGGATTCCACTTTTCACCATGACGACAATGTAATAATTTTTTCATGAAGCACGGTTTTATTTGTAATGCATTTTATTAAATAAGTAACAATAATTTCAATTTTTGGAATACTAAAAAAAATAACATGTTTTTCTTAGTATGACATAATCACTCTGACGTAGGGGTGATGATACTCACGCTAACATTCAACGGGCTTGAAAACGACATCGGTAATTGCATGGAATCCTCGTCTTCTTGCACTATGAATTTCTTAATAAAGAAGAGCATATGGAACATTGACTTTTTCAGTTGGCTTCTTACCTTCGAGGAAGGGCACTGAATTTCCATTTGCAGAAGATTTCAAATATGGTGGGCTTCCAATCGGACGTGACATGACTGCTCATTAAAAAATTAGATGACAAACCATGTGAATTGCTTACCAAAGAAAAGAAACGGTAGAATCTTCTTGTGGAAAATATCCTTGCGGGTTACGTGGAATCCCCCCCCCAAACGGTGTGCGATGGAGTCGGTCAACTACGAAACGTCAGGTCGATTACAGACCATTTCTTACCCGTTGTGCCGTCTACATATCATATATAGCAGACATCATCATAAATATCTTCTCAATCATCAACAAACCGATTTAAGCGGATCTCAGAGGGCTGTATAGTTACCGTACACATTATATCCATTATTTTTATACCAGAAATTTCTCGATTCTTCTGAATTCAAGCGGAGTTTCGTAAGAACAGCATCACACTCTTTCTCCACCCTGCCTGTTGCCGTATATACACAGATTCCAGCTGCCCTATATATTCTGTATATATTTTCTACAAGATATCCCTATCTTGTAAGTGCAGATACATATTCGAGTATTTAATACAAATTTCTCATCAAGTGTTTATACAAGATATGGCACTTTCGTCTGTTCCAAACGAAATTCGCAAAATATTCGATACATTGGACGAAAACGGGGATGGGAGGCTCTCTCTCCATGAAATAAGTTGCTTCCTTAACAAGATCGGGATGTGTCTCTCAGAAGAAGAGTTGAAGTCTTTGGTGACAACCATTGCACAGAACGAAGATGGTAGTCTTAGATTTGAGGAATTTGTTGGTTTTTACCAATCAATAATAGAGGAGAATAGTAACGAGGATTCTGAAGATGAATATCTAATGGAGGCATTCAAGATGTATGATATGAATGGAGACGGATATATCTCCTCTGCAGAGCTGGAGCAAGTGCTTTGTAATTTGGGATTGATAGCGCAGGGTGGTCATGTAGAGGAGTGCCAAAGAATGATACGCAGATTTGATTCCAATTCCGATGGTCTCATAGACTTCTCTGAATTTAAAAACATGATGACTATAAACGATGAACTCTAAGGCTGATACCCCTCCACTTATGTTCATTCTTTGAGCAGAGGGCATCTGCCATCTTCAGTTTGCATCGATGTATATAACTTGAGGACATTTTTAGACCTGATATGGCTGTAACTATATATAAATAAAAATATTGTCGAAATGTCTATGGTTCCATTTTTAATGCTAAGGGATATTTTTTAGATGTTTAGCTCATCTAAAATACATAGAGATATTATTGTCGAAATGTCTATGGCTCCATTTTTAATGCTAAGGGATATTTTTTAGATGTTTAGCTCATCTAAAATACATAGAGATATTTTGGGTTGTATAGTCAAAGTCTAAATCGTAAACTAATATGGTTTGGGACATTTATATTTCTAACCTAAGGACAAAAATATATATTGATGTAAGTATTTTTAAACCTAATAATTTAGGAAAAGCCATTATCATATCTAAGAGGGTAAAATTTCTTGTTGTAGCATTAAAAAGAAAAATTATTGGTTCTAAATCGTAAACTAATATGGTTTGGGACATTTATATTTCTAACCTAGGGACAAAAATATATATTGATGTAAGTATTTTTAAACCTAATACTTTAGGAAAAGCTATTATCATATCTAAGAGGGTAAAATTTCTTGTTGTAGCATTAAAAAGAAAAAATTTTGGTTCTACTTCAAAGGGGTATACACCTAGTGGATTTGGAAAAGTGGATGCATAGAATGTTAAAATCAATTATAGTAACAAGAAATATATATTTTATTAAAGGTAGGCTCTTCGATATCCAAAATTTTCTTGTGTATATTCTCAATATTGGTCAAAATGGTATAAATGCAAACCCCTAAAACTGTAAATGGTTATAGACTCGTATTTTTAATTCAAGAACAAAATCAAAGAAGGAATATTCCCTTGAGCACTAAGAAAGTGACTAGGATGAATAATTTAAAATCCAACCAACAATTTAAATGGACCAACCTTTAGTCTTTTTGGTTGTAATGGTAGGTTGAGATCATCTTGATATATTTAATTTTTGAAGGTTTATAAACAAGGAAAAGATATTGATATTAGTAGATACTAGAAGTACTTCAAATATTTTGTATAAGAGATATGGCAATAAATTAGGTCCTTATATAAATACTTTTAAAATCTTTCCAATTCAAATCCCAACATATAATTTTTTTAGCATGAAGTTTTAATGCATAATCTTGAGCTATCTATACACAAGTATACTTTAACAAATAAATTTAATGTAGTAGAGATAGATGGAGTTGATGTTGTTCTTCGATTTTAATGATATATTATTTAGGTATATATTACACTAACCATAAACAATATTTCTTGACTCAACAAAAATATGGATATGAATAGACAATTAAACCCTTTCCAACAAAGAAAATTAAGATTTATATTTAAAAAATCTTCTTAAAAAAAATTAATTTAGATTTATGGCTATGCCCTATAACATGGATGCTAATATGTTTGATCAAGAGAATGATCCAACTATCTCCAAATTACTAGAAAGAAATAAAATGATGTTCCAATATCTACTAAAGGAGCTTCCCCCAAATTGTGGTCTTGAACTTGTGATTTGAGTAGTCCCTTCTAAAGGGCTTATGATGGCCTGACTATACATTTATGGCTATTTCTAGAAAATCAACAATGAGAAACTAGTGTAAGAATTAGTAAATGTAGATATTATCACTCCAAGAAAAATTACATATGCAATACTCCTAATGTTGGTAAGGAAGAATGATGGGTCTTATCACCTTTGTATAAACTACAAATAATTGACTAGGATCACCATCAAGAATACATTTTTTATGCCTAGGTTTGATGACTTGTTAGATGGGATTCATGTAGCCACAATATTTTGTAAGATTGAACTTATAATAGGCTATTATCAAATACCAACAAGAGTAAAAGTTCAAGATAAAACAACATTCAGGACCCACCAAAGACATTATCGATTTAGAGTGATGTCATTCAGTCTATCCATTGCTTTAGCTACATTTTAGTCTCTAATGAATAGAATATTTGATGCATATTTTTTAATTTTTATTCTTGTCTTTTTTGATGATATTTTAGTCTATATCATGTCACTTGAGAAAAACTTAGGACATATAGATATTGTGCTTGATATTTTAGCAAGAAAATAACTATTTTCCATCTAATTATGAATTTAGAAATCCATCTCCAAAGTACTTAGGACATATAATTTTAGCTAAAAGTATTTATGTTGATCGAAGGAAGATAAGGGAAATAAAAAATGACTATCACTTACTATTGTGGAGGGGGAAAATTTTCCTATCATTATTGATTTTCAACTGGATCCACTAAGAGTTGAGGTGATTGCATGGGTGTGTTATATATCTTCTAATTTTCAAGTTTTCTACTATATGTGTTCCTCTTCATAGTGGGCCAATCTAATTTTAGGTCACATTACACATACCAACATAGCCTATTCTATAAAAATTTGTTGGATGGACTATTTTATGGACTTTTAAAGGTCCAAAAATTTGAATTTTGGGATAAATATTTTTAAAAACATATGTAACATTGTTAATAACATTAAGTAGAAACTTTCTCTTAGGCATATATCTCAAAAAGAGAAAATAATATTATGTAGCATATTAGTTTTTCACATTACCTACTCAAATGGATATTTTTAGCATAATACTTGTAGCATGCATAGCATTGTGATTTGTATTTGAATATCAAAAGAATCACTTAGTTTGGACTTGATTCAATTGACTTATACCCAAAAATAGTACTTACTAGTCTTTATTTTTCTTTCCTCTTTTTTTTGGTTAGATAATGAATTTTGATCCCAAATTATTTTGAGTGTTTTTAATATCAATAATATACCTCTAAATTTTTATTTAAATCAAAGTTCATTTAACAGATTGTTGGAAAAGATATAATTCTTTCTTATTTTAAATGTTTATAAACTCACAAAAACTTGCTTATTATTTATTGACATCAACTTAAACTACTCCCAAGAAATCTCCTATAAATATATGTATCATGTTATTCCTTATAGTTAGTTTGATATTAATTTTTTTACAAGTAATTAATTTAAGAATATGCTCATATTGCTCTTATGATTCATCTCTTAAACTATAAAAACCACTTTAACTTTGATATGAATGACACAATTCTATATTTTAATCAAGAAGAACATGTAGGAGAATATTAAATTAAATGGATTTGTTGTAAGCTACATTTGGTTATCACACTTGTAACAATAAATGGAATTCCTTAGTTCAAACACTTAAATATAGTACGATAGTAATTTGGATTTTTTTAAGTATAGTTACCTATACGTGGGATTCTCATGCTTTTATATCAGCATATCCTTTTGTGTTCAATTATGGATTACAAAGCTTAGTCTCTATTATAGTTACTATTTCATATCCATGTTGATACCATAAATTAAAATAATGTAATAAATCTTCTTGGTTCATGCAAAAATAAAAGATCTCTATGCCAAAATTTAGGTTATCCTTTAAAAGATAAAATAAAAATTCAAGTAATTGTATGACCATTATCGAATACATCTCTTTTCAAGTTGGTATTCATGTTTGCATTTAATTGAAAAAATTGAGGCTTTATGGCAAACAACATCATAAACAAAATAACATTATATCATAATGCTTTATGGAATGGGATCCAACACTTTTCATTTAGATATCTTAGATCAAATATATATTCATGATATTTTCAGTATGAGTAGCTAAATTGGCACTAGCCATTCCACTTTAAAAATACATTTTTAACACTTATCATTACTATATTATTATAGTTTGAATACCCCTCCATAGATGATACTTTCTTAATTTTTGGACTCATATCAATTGAAACAATAAAATCAAGTTACTTACTTTATGGGGTGAAAGAACACCACCAATGTAAGGTAAGTGGTTGTATGAGTTATCTCTTTAGGATAATTTATTTCATTTTTTAGAAAAGTTAGGAATGACTACTATTAAGCAAGAAGGAAATAATTATATTTATAGTGATCTACATATTCCTCATCATCTCTTTCCTCCTTGTAATTATATTTATATTATAAATAGTAAATTTGATTATCATCACTCAAAGCCTAGGTCAACTCAATAGAAACTAAAATCTTAATTTGCATGTCCCAGTGTATCTTAGTTGGATGGAATGGTATATCCTTGTAGTGGCATTGTTCACTAACTGCATGTGAATTTTTGTAAGGTATCTATAGATGGTTTCTTGAAGGAAAACTTTAAAACTTTGAAATTCATCTAATAATTATGTTTACATTTTAATAATAACAATTATACACCACCAATTCTAGTGGAATTATTATAGTATTTTATGAGCATTTTTCTCCTTAATTTTATTGTAATTTCATATCATAGTATTAAACAAATATTATAAATAGTGGATGTTTATAAATGGATGGTCCATTGTGATTACTTGGATTCATCAAGTAATTTCACATTTGGATAGTTGGAAGAAAACTCATTTTATAATTGACTATAATTATGAACTATCTAGGAAAAAATATGATATGTATTTGGGAAGCAAGTGTTAGGAATAACCAATAAAACATTTGACATCTATATTTAAAGATTTTTATGATTAGCAAGGAAAACTTCATAGCAAATGTATATAGATTTCTTACCTGATTTTGATTCTTTTTTTAACTTCTACAAGTTTTATTCTCAACAATATTATTTAATTTTTATGTTATATAAGAGTTGGATGTTTAGGATTACAACATGAGATTCATTACTTTTATTTATGATTTTCTATACTTAGATCAAATATAAGTTGGTTAAAATTGATCAAAAGATTAAAATTATTGAAAATTTTGTGTGGAACATGATTTGTAAGATTGAATGAAGTTATTTTCATTATGATGTATTGATTTAATTTTATATAAACTTAGTTTATCTTGCTAAAATCTATGATATCAAATGATATAATTGATTAATGTATTCTTGAAGTTGTATTCAAACTTAAAAATTAGTATATTTCCTTTTATGTAATCAAGTGTGGCATGTTGGTATTTAACTCCCTCCATTTTATAGATCTTGAGTTTGAATCCTATACAAACGTAAGACCAAGTAGACACATAAAGAATCTCTTGTGCCTTCCTTGTTGGCCACCTAAGAGCAAATCAGAGTTTTCTCTTTACCCAAAATTTTAAGTATGAGGGGACAGCATAATGGTTTGGTCGTTGGCTCTTCTTTGGAAGATCCAAAGTTAGGAAGATCCAAAGTTCAAACCATGGTATGTGTGTTAAATTCCCTATTGATAAGCTTATATCTCCCCTTATAATAGATCATTGTGAGATGAGGATGTCCAACACTAAGAATCTATAAAGGTTTCTCACACTAACCAAATCCCCCCCCCAAAAAAAAAAACATTGTTTTTTAAAAATTAATAATTTATAACCACTTAACAACCACATGCTTGAAAGTGGTTTTCTATTGTGAATAAAATTAGATATAAGACTTGAGAAAGGTATACTTCTAATTGGTAGAAGAAATATATGGGGATAAAACAAATTATAAAAAATATTTGTTTGGATAAATGAAAACTTAAAAAAAACAAATATAAAATCCCTTCTAATACCTATCTCTCTTCTAACATAAATATGTTTTTATGAAAAAGTGTTAAAAAAATAAATTATATTATTATTTGAAAATATTAGATAAAATATTTTATTTAAATTAAACTATATACTTGAAGTCAAACTTAGATAGAATTAAATTAAACAAACTAAAAAATATTTTAATTCTTTTTTAAAAGTCTTCGATGAAAATATTTATCAAAATAACATGTTTTTCTTAGTATGACATAATCACTCTGAGGTAGGGGTGATGAAAAAAAGACTCTTAGATGAAAATATTTATTAAAATAACATGTTTTTCTTAGTATGACATAATCACTCTGAGGTAGGGGTGATGAAAAAGGACTCTTAGATGAAAATATTTATCAAAATAACATGTTTTTCTTAGTATGACATAATCACTCTGACGTAGGGGTGATGATACTCACGCTAACATTCAACGGGCTTGAAAACGACATCGGTAATTGCATGGAATCCTCGTCTACTTGCACTATGAATTTCTTAATAAAGAAGAGCATATGGAACATTGACTTTTTCAGTTGGCTACTTACCTTCGAGGAAGGGCACTGAATTTCCATTTGCAGAAGATTTCAAATATGGTGGGCTTCCAATCGGACGTGACATGACTGCTCATTAAAAAATTAGATGACAAACCATGTGAATTGCTTACCAAAGAAAAGAAACGGTAGAATCTTCTTGTGGAAAATATCCTTGCGGGTTACGTGGAATCCCCCCCCCCAAAACGGTGTGCGACGGAGTCGGTCAACTACGAAACGTCAGGTCGATTACAGACCATTTCTTACCCGTTGTGCCGTCTACATATCATTTATAGCAGACATCATCATAAACATCTTCTCAATCATCAACAAACCGATTTAAGCGGATCTCAGAGAGCTGTATAGTTACCGTACACATTATATCCATCCTTTTTATACCAGAAATTTCTCGATTCTTCTTAATTCAAGCGGAGTTTCGTAAGAACAGCATCCCACTCTTTCTCCACTCTGCCTGTTGCCGTATATACACAGTTTCCAGCTGCCCTATATATTCTGTATATATTTTCTACAAGATATCCCTTGTAAGTGCAGATTCATATTCGAGTATTTAATACAAATTTCTCATCAAGTGTTTATACAAGATATGGCACTGTCGTCTGTTCCAAACGAAATTCGTAAAATATTCGATACATTGGACGAAAACGGGGATGGGAGGCTCTCTCTCCATGAAATAAGTTGCTTCCTTAACAAGATCGGGATGTGTCTCTCAGAAGAAGAGTTGAAGTCTTTGGTGACAACCATTGCACAGAACGAAGATGGTAGTCTTAGATTTGAGGAATTTGTTGGTTTTTACCAATCAATGGTAAACGAGAATAGTAACGAGGATTCAGAGGATGAATGTCTGATGGAGGCATTCAAGATGTATGATATGAATGAAGACGGATATATCTCCTCTGCAGAACTGGAGCAAGTGCTTTGTAATTTGGGATTGATAGCGCAGGGTGGTCATGTAGAGGAGTGCCAAAGAATGATACGCAGATTTGATTCCAATTCCGATGGTCTCATAGACTTCTCTGAATTTAAAAACATGATGACTATAAACGATGAACTCTAAGGCTGATACCCCTCCAGTTATTGTCATTCTTTGAGCAGAGAGCATCTGCCATCTTGAGTTTGCATCGATGTATATAACTTGAGGACATTGTTAGACCTGATATGGCTGTAACTATATATAAATAAAAATATTGTCGAAATGTCTATGGCTCCATTTTTAATCTGTTCGTTGAGTTCCGTCTTGGTTTATTCTCAATTCAAAGTGGACATAATGGATACTCCGGGCTCGTCATTTGTGGATTCACTTTTTAATCCATTTAAATTCTGATGGTAGGGGGTTATTAAAAGGCAAATGCGTAGAGCATCAGTGTTTCAAACTCGCAACTCGCGAGAAACTCGGAGCCTAATTTTGGAGAGTTCTGGTAACTCCCGAAAAACTCGATAAAAGTCCCGGAAAAAAATGGAAGAAATTTAAATAAATAAATAAACAATTATTTTTTTAATTTAATGTTTTAACATTATTTTAAAACTAATAACATTCAAAACTAATAATATGTATTAGAAGGTTTCAATCTAGTCCTTAATTCTGACTCCCAAGTTTTATGTTGTGCATTGATTATCTATCCTGTATCTCTTGCAATAAATGTAATTATGGCATCTCATCAAAATTATCACTATCAATAACTTTTTTTTTCCGTATTATTACGGAAAAAGGGTTTTGAATGGAGTCCATTTTGAATCTGTTCGTTGAGTTCTATCCTGGTTGATTTTCATGCCTTAAACAGTGTAACATGATCGAGTAAGAATGTGAACAGACTATGAGTTTGTTCAAGATATCTACAATTTAATCTGCAGGAAAATACATATTGGCTCAACCAACTATCATGAGTGAATTTAACAGATAAAGAGCATCCAAGGCTCAATCTTTTTGTTATGTTTATGGTCCACTAGATTATGAAGTACCTATAAATGATACTTTTGATTAAATAATAAAGCAAAGTGGTAGACACCTACAATTGTGTCTCGTTTCATTATTAGTTTGGTATAGAATAAGTCTCCCTTTCTTTTTCTCTAGGGCTTACATAAATCTCTTATAACAAAAATAGATAGTTATCACATAAGGACTTGACATGTACACTTTGGAACTCTTTTGAAATAAGGGAAGGTAGAGATTGCTCATTTCTAAAATACTCTTCTTAATAAATCATTTTTTTTAATTTATATAAATTTATAAAATGTTTTTTTACTAATAGTTAGACTAATTAATATCACTAACATATTATGCATCTCAATGCCATCAATAAAATATAAATAATTGAAGAAAAACCATAATATGCTTTCTTTAATTAGTTATAATATTCCATAAAATATAAGTACATTATTTATTAAATTTTTTTTGTCTTTTATACCTAAATCCAATATGTTTTATATTGGTCTATTGGGATAGCGATATGGTCTAATATTCATGTGTTTTATAGTTATTTTATTATTACATATATTAAGTTATAAAGGTTAGGGTTTTATGCATCTTATGTGTGGTTAGGGTTTTCTACATAAATGTTATATATTAGAGAGATATTGGTATTTGGGTATTAGATATTATTGGATATTTTTTACAAAGGAGTGGAGATTATTTTTAGGCATCTTTATCATTGAGTGGAATTTTAGGTGCAATCCATATGGATGTGTATATACAATTTGTATAGTTGTGTAGGTGTCCCAATTTTTATAAGTTAAATTCTATACTTATATTTTCTTTTAGCATTATTAATCTACTTCTAGCAAATAGCTTAACAAGTGATATCAAAGCCATTTGATTTTACTTCTTATTGTCTAACTACAATTTGAGTTTTAAAATAACATATTTGGGTATTTTTAGCTTAAAAAAAAAAAAGAAGACTATGCAGATTGCAAAGGAAAGAATACTATAAGGATGAAGAAACCAACCTAAATATGTGTATTGGGAGTAAATTGAAGATAATATTAATATGATGTGTGTAGATATGAGGGGTGAGATACGAGCTTCAAATAGTAAAAATATGGGTTTAGAATGAAACCCTTTAGTCCAATATTCATTGGGATCTGATCAGGATGAAGAAAATAAAAATCTTTTTATAGGGAGAGATAAAAACCCACCAAATTTACCAAATGCATTGGCTCACAGTTCCTCTTAAAATATACACATGTTGATTCCCCTATTTAATTTTGTTGAGGAGGAGATGCATGAATGTCAGATATAACTAGCTCTATGAATTCAATAAATCCTTAAATAGGAGGATAAACTTAATGTAGCCTTACATCATCTCGATGGAGTAGCTCACACATAGAAAGAGAGGTGAATCTGAAAAACCCTAAGGGATATTTTTTAGATGTTTAGCTCATGTATCTATTTCAAAATTATATGTCCATGAAGAAATACATAGAGATATTTTGGGTTGTAGAGTCAAAATATAAATAGTAAACTAATAGGTCAACCTCGATTTTACGAAAAGAGAGAGATTTTTTGCAGGACTGCCCAAACTTCCGAACTTGTTTTGGCCATATCTCACTCATCCGAACTCGGATTGAGCTAAGATTTTAAGGGTAGATGCTTGAAAAACCCTAGAATGTATCCACAAATTTTCATATCATTTGGAGCAACACAGATCCTAGCGCATCCATATGTGTGAACGATATATTTGGTAAGCGGCTATGCGAGGGTTTCATCTGGGTTGAGTGCAAGTAGCTCCAGAGGTTGGTTTTTAGGGCCTTCGGGCCCTAGCGGCCAATATTTTTATGGTTTATGCTCAATATTTAGCAGGAAATGTTACAGGGGATACAAGATGGGTTAGAAATTTGTCTTTCAACAGATCATACTATGAACTTGAGTGACGATGGCTTCCAATTTGTTGCAAAAAAGAAAAGTGAAAACCATACCTTTCCACGGCGTCTAGGGCAAGGATTAAAGATACCACGAAATAAGTTTCAAGCAGTTGATCAAAAAATGGCTCATAACTCAAGTGAATCTGGTGCTAAGGTGCACCCACAAAATTATTCTACTGTGAAAACCCCTATCAAGGGTAAGAATTTTGAAGACTCGGTCCCAAAAATGAATTATAGGGATGCCCTTCATGGTGGACAGCCTCAGCCCAATGCTAATATCAATATTAGGGCTTATCATAAACCTCTAAGAATGCCTAAGATTGATCCTAAGAAAATGGAGTTAGGATGTCTTAAAGCAATGATGGAACTCCTATTGTTAAGCTTGATATGGGTAACATTCAGACTGGCATTGAAGATTTGGAAAAAAGAGGACTAATTTGTCGGTTCATGGGTTTTCATCCGAGTCTATCTGCTTTCAAATTTTGGGCTGCAAAAAGCTGGAAAACTAAAGGTGAGTTACAAATCTCTATTTATCCAAATGGTTATTTTCTTGTTTTATTTGCTAACAATGAAGATAGAGAGAAAACTTTTCAAGGGGGTCCTTGGTTTTTTGGAATGGCAGGGATTTTCATGAAGCCCTGCCATACTAAATTTAAATTCGAAGAAGAGATGCCTTCTATAGCTCCCGTGTGGGTTAGACTCTTTGGCCTCCCTATTGAATTTTGGAATCCTACTATTTTTTCTTCAATTGGAAACTCTTTAGGAACTTTTATGATGATTGCTGATTGTACTCAAAATTTTGAACATATTATTTATGCTTGAATTTGTGTTTTAATGGATTTTGACAAACACCTACCTAAAAATATCACATTACAATTTGGGGAAGACACTTGGGAGCAAGTAGTGGACTATGAGAACATTCCTTTTCGTTGTAAAATTTACCATGAATATGGTCATTTGGCCAGTGCTTGCCCAAATAAAATTCCTAATCAAAATAAAGAAGATATAAACTCATTAGGTTTCCAAATACCTAAGAAGAATAACACTAAGAAAAAACCAGTAATGAAGGATCAATCAAAGTCATTTGCTAATATGTTTGAAATCCTTTCCACAAATGATGTCCCAAGTGAGGAAGAGGAAATAATGGAAACTAAAATCTTAGAAACACAATTTAAATATGAAGGAAATAACTCAGAGACAAACCAACAAATCAAAGGTTTTCAACAGAAAAAAAAAGGAGAAAATTTACACAAGAAAAACAATATTTCAAATGTCAAAACTTCAAATAATGCAGGTCCCAATATAGACTCCATTGAACCATCTAGTAAAATTTTGGCTGTGTATGAGCATTCTTCAAGGTTAGAAGCCATATCATATTCAATTGGAATAAGTCAAGAAACAAGGAAAAAAAATTGAAGATGGATTCTAATCAAAAAGTAGGTCACAAGACCAATCAATATCATATGGTAAAAGAAGGTGAAAAGCTTGTAGAGGAAGGTAATATTAATGCCCTTCCAAAAATTTTTAGCCTTGGTATTAATGAAGATCATCACTTGGAATATTAGAGGACTCAAAGGGAGTCTTTCAAAACAAAATGAAATTAGAAGAATGATTCAAATAAATCATCCACATCTTGTTTTCCTTCAAGAAACAAATATGTCAATGGAGGATATGGACTTAATTGCCGAGAAAATTTGGCCAGCTGGAAAAGTGGTTTCCCTCAGTTCCCAAGGGACTTCGGGTGGCATTGCTTGTATTTGGGACCCAAAAGAGGTAGTTATTCATCATATGGTTGGCAGTTGGGGTTTGTTGGCTATAGCTATTCAAAGTAGACATTCCAACCAGATTATGCTCTGCATTATTCTTTATGCCTTGACTTCTTTGGAGGAAAAAATAAGACAGTGGAAGGATATTACTCATATTATCTCTCATTTTCCTAAAGCTTGGATCTTGATCGGATGAGATTTCAATACCATCCTCTCTCTAGATGAGAAAAGGGGGGGAAATAGAAATTTGGACAAAAGTACTAACCTCATGAGCAAATATATTGCAAACCTCCATCTTGTGGATATCCAACCAGAAAATGGCCTTATGACTTGGTCTAACAGAAGGCAAGGCTTAGCTTGTATAATGGAGAGATTGGATAGGTTTTTGCTCTCTAAAAAATTCTTAATCCATGGTCACATTCCTAAAGTGAAGACTCTTAATAATGCTGGTTCGGATCATTGGCCAGTCATGGTGGAAATGTGGAAAACCAATGTGAGTTTCTCTCCTTTTCGTTTTCAATTAATGTGGCTTAGAGACATTTCCTTCAGACCTCATGTGCAACAATGGTGGAAGGAAGGTAAACCTAGGCATGGGACTAAGATGTTCTATTTTGCCAAAATACTGCAATACATTACATCCAAAATCAAGACTTGGAACTGGAAAGAGTTTGGGGATGTTCATAAAAAAAACATGAAGTTATTGCTCATATTGAAAATTTGAATCAAAAAATCCGTTTAGATGGCCTCACAAAGAAGAGAAGTGCAGATGAAATTAAACTCACAACTCAGTTAGAGGAATGGGAAAAAGGAGGAAATATTATGGAAGCAAAAATCTAGAATTCAATGGCTCAAAGAAGGAGATCGAAACACAAATTTCTTCCACAAATCTCTTCTAGATCGAAGATCTCACAACTTTATTTCTTCCTTAAAATCAGATTCTGGAGATGTTGTTTATACTTGGGATGGCATGAACTCTATTTTTGTTGATTACTTTTCCAATATTTTTACTGCTACTTCTCTTGACTCAGCTTCACAACAAAATGTTCTTCAAGCAATCCCTTCTCTTATCACTTTTGAGGAGAACTCTATTTTGGACTCGCTCTTGTTACTATCAATGAGCTTCAACAAGTAGTTTTTAAAATGCAAAAAGGGAAAACCCCAGGTCCTGATGGTTTTCCTATTGAGTTATACCAAGAGTTCTAAGATATCCTTCATGTTGATTTATTAGAGGTGGTGGAAGAAGCAAGGAAATCCAAAGAAATTTTGAAGGTTATCAATAAAAAATATATTACTCTTGTTCCAAAAGCTCAAGAGGTTGATCATATCTTAGCTTTTAGACCTATTGCTTTATGTAATGTTCTTCTCAAAATTATTACTCAAATCATGGCAGAAAGGTTGAAGCCTCTTTTGCATAAGATTATTTCCCCAGAGCAAATGGGATATTGATGGCAAGCCGAGATTCACACAAACACATTCACAGTAATTTCATGGTAATTTCATTAAAAATAGCTTAATACGATTTACAGTAGTCTCCCCAGTATACCACTTCTCCCCTAATCTCGAACTTCACCATCCCCATCCTTATAGCATTTTGGGTTTTTAACGAGGCCCCCGATCCTCTCGGCCATCAATGCCCTGCCTAACAAATTCTAATTCTAATTTTCCCTCCCTCGGTCGAACTTCCCAAATTTTGTCATAAATGGCCATTGCCTTACCCACCATGAAACCCTCATTAAAGATCTTCTCTGACCTGCAAATGCCGCCTTGGTCAGATCATCCTTTCGCGCCTCTGTTTCACCCATAATGTCCATGCTCTGTACTGTTGTGAAGACCATTCCCATCTTAATACACGCGGTCGCCAATTTCAATTTCAATCTTCGTGGCAGCCCACACGTTTAATTAATTAATTTTTTTCTGCTTTGTCTTCGACTGACCGTGCCACTTTAACACATGTGGAGGTCGCGTGTCACTATGGCTCTCCTTCTCATTTGAACACGTGTCCACAAGCTTGTCTTCATACTTGTCACGATACCGTGACATGTCACGATATCGTGACCCACTGTCCCTTTGCTTTCACCTTGGCGGAAAAAGTCACGATATCGCGACCCAACGGTCACCTCTCTTCAATTTGCAAATGATGCCGTGATATCACGACGTCGCGATATCGCGACCAAAACCTTCTCCCCTTCTTCGTCTGCATCGAGCCTTTGATTTTAATTGCCAACTGTAGTCGCGATAACGCGACGGAAATTCAACGCTGCTGAAGTCGAAACAAGAGTCGCGATATCGCGACTCAAACTGGCCATTGCCCTTTCGAAGCTTTGGGGTCGCGATTTCGTGACCCCAACGCAACTTGTGCCTTTACTCTAAAACTTCCTCTTCTTTTTACAAAACCTCCCTCTTGGGCCAAGATTTGAAACAAACCCAACACAAGTACTTAGAAAATAAAAGCAAACAATAAAATGATTTGGAGGATGCAAGATTGCTCCTTGACCACCGGATGCTCCTGCATCAGACACCCAGGGTAGATAAAAAAAAAAAAAGTGACCCTCACTTTTGTTTGGCTAAGGGGAGACCCAAGCGGTCAACTTCCGTCTTCGACAACCAAGTCGCATCTTCAGTTGGTCTGCCCCTCCACTTGATCAAATACTCAGTATACTGCCTGTTTCGGGTGCTCCGACCTTCACGGGTATCTAATACTTCCTCGGCCTCATCTGTGCTTGGAGTAGAGGCTATAAATTGCCATGGTTCTGGACTTTGCATGTCTGTACTTTCTCCCTCATGATATTCCATGAGATCTAAAATATTAAAAATAGGTGAAATATCAAGCCAACTTGGCAATTCCACTTCATACGCATTTCCTGACTCTCGCTTTCCCAATATTTTACATGGTCCAAACTTTTTCATCTTCAATTTATTGTAAGTCTTGGCAGGAAATCTCTCCTTCCTGAGATGCACCATAACCTCATATCCAACCTTGAACTCCTTGAACCACCGCTTCTGGTCTGCCCTTGTCTTATATTGACTGTTCATTTTTGTAATTTGTCTTCTTACTTCCTCATGCAGACTTTTCATATGTTTTGCAAATTCTTCTGCTTCGGCACTACATTTTTCTTTTCTGTCCAACTTTCTTAGTTCAGACACGTTCCTCGGGTTGTGTCCATATATTATCTGGAACGGAGATTTATCCGTGCTTTTATTAACCGAACCGTTATACGCAAATTCTCGCCTACGGTAAAACTAAATCCCATCCCTTGGGCTGATCTCGCTATCAAACACCTCAATAGATTACCCGGGCTTCGTTCACCACCTCTCGTCCGTCCGTCGATCCATGGGTGGTATGCCGAATTGAATTTCAGGTCTATTTTCATCTTCTTCCACAGAGTTCTCCAAAAGTATCCAACAAACTTGGTATCTCTATCAAAAACTATGCTTCTTGGCAGACCGTGAAGTCTAACCACTTCCTTGAAGAACAACCCGAAGAATGTGAATCGCATCACTTGTCTTTTGGAAGGGAATAAAATGTGCCATTTTGGAGAACCGGTCCACCACCACAAATATTGAATCATTTCCTCTCTGTGTTCTCGGCAATCCAAGAACAAAATCCATGCTTATGTCCTCCCATGGTCTCTCGGGCACAGGTAATGGCTGGTACAGCCCGGTATTTTGTTTTACACCCTTTGCCATCTAGCATATTTTGCAACCTTGCACAAACTTCCGCACATCTTGCTGAAGTTGTGGCCAGTAGTAATTTTCCTCAACCAAGGCAATGGTCTTATCCCGACCAAAATGCCCAGCCAATCCTCCACTGTGCTTTTCTTTGATTAAATTCTCTTGCATAGAACTTCTAGGAATGCACAACTTACTACCCTTGAACAACATTCCATCTTGGATTAAGAAATCCAACCATTTTGTTCTGTCCATAGTAATAGGTATCAAGCAAGCCTTCCAGGCTTCTGCAAAATCCGGATCTGCAGGGTACAGACCCTTCAGTTCTTCAAATCCCACTACTTTTACTGTCAATCTAGTTAGCAGAGTTTGCCTTCTACTCAAGGCATCTGCAACTCTGTTTGACTTCCCACTTCTATGTTTCAGCACAAAGGTATAACTTTGGAGGAACTCCACCCATTTCATGTGCCTTTGGTTTAGTTTTGTCTGACTGTTAATGTATTGCAAAGCCTGATGGTCAGTAAACAGTACAAACTCCTTTGGTAATAAATAATGTCTCCACTTTTTTAGGGCCTGAACTATAGCATAAAATTCTTGATCATAGATAGAATACTTTTTCCAAGCATCATTTAACTTTTCACTGAAATAAGCAACTGGCTTGCCTCCTTGACTCAGTATCGCCCCTATTGCACTGCCACTGGCATCACAGTCCACCTGAAATACCTTGTTGAAGTCTGGAAGTGCTAAAACAGGCTATTCTATAACTTTTATCTTCAATGTATCAAATCTCCTTTCAGCCCCTGATGTCCATTTGAACTCCTTTTTATCTCCCCTCATTGTCTCTGTGAGAGGTGCACAAATACTGCTGAAGTTCTTTATGAACTTCCTATAAAAACTGGCCAGACCATGGAATGACCTCACTTCTGTTGTGCTCCTTGGAGTAGGACATTCAATGATGGCTCTCACCTTTTCGGGGTCCATCTTCAGGCCTTCTGCTGAGATTACAAACCCCAAGTATACCAATTCCTTCTTGACAAAATTACACTTTTTAAAATTTATTAATAACTGTTCTTCTTATAGCTTTTCAAAGACTCTCCTGATATGCATCAGGTGTTCCTCCAGGGTCCGGCTAAATATCAATATATCATCTAAATAAACAATAACAAACTTTCCCATAAATTCTTTCAGTACTTCATTCATCAGACGCATGAAGGTACTTGGTGCATTGGACAGTCCAAAGGGCATGACCAACCACTCAAACATGCCTTCTCTTGTCTTGAAGGCTGTCTTCCATTCATCCCCCTCTCGGATACGGATCTGATGATAACCACTTTTCAGGTCAATCTTTGTGAAGTACTCAGCTCCACTTAAACAGTCCATGATATCATCCATTCTTGGTAACGGGAATCTGTACTTAATAGTAATCTTGTTGATGGCCCGTGAATCTGTACACATCCTCCATTCCCCATCCTTCTTTGGTGCCAGCACTGCAGGTACTATGCATGGACTCAAATTTTCCCGAATTAATCCCTTTTCTAATAATTCTTGGACCTGTCTATTTAACTCCTCAGTCTCTACAGGTGTCATCCTGTGTGCAGCTTTATTTGGCAGGCTTGATCCTGGTACTAAATCTATATGATGGCTAATTTTTCTCACAGGGGGTAAGCCCTCAGGCACATTGTCAGACACAATGTCTGGAAATTCCTCCAGCATATTTAGAACTTTTGTTGGGGTATCCCGACATTCCTTCCCCCTAACTCTAGGGATTATTGCATAACATAAATGTTCATGCTTTAACCCGTTCAGAAACTCTCTCCCCTCAACTAAACAGACTCTAGAAATATTACATACCTTTTCATCTGTATCCTTCAAGGGCTTTAGTTTATGGCGTACACCATTCTTTGTCAATGAGTAGGTGTTGGCATGGCCATCATGTACTGCACTCCGGTCAAACTGCCAGGGTCTTCCCAACAACATGTGGCAAACATCCATGGGTAAGATGTCACACAGGACCTCATCACAATAATTCCCAATGTTAAATTTAACAGAACACTGCTCATTGACCAAAGCTCCGTGGTCCTTTTGTAACCATGCAACCCGGTATGGGTGTGGGTGTTTCTTCCTTTCTAACTGTAAATTTGTAACCATTTCCTCAGAAACCATGTTATCCATGCTACCATTATCAATAATGATATTGCAAACCTTGCCCGCACATTTACATCTAGTGCGGAATAAAATTTTCCTCTGGTCTGTGTCCTCCTCGTTCAACAGGACTCTTCTTACAACCATTGTTTCTCCTCTCTCTGCTTCTTCGGAATGCTCAAATTCAGCATCCTCCTCTACCACGAGCGGCTCCGGTCGGGCCCTCGGGCCTCTTGTTTGTTCTTTCTCGGTGTTGTGGACATTCAAATGCCCCGTGTCCTTCTTCACCACAGTGGAAACATGTTCCACGAAATACTCCCCTTCCAAACCCTCGTCCGGGATCCACCCCGTCCTCTTGGGTAGGCGTTTCGATCTCGGGGCTGATAAACATCTTCTTCTTTTTGGTCCCGGTTACTATCGGCTTCACCAGTCTTCTTCGGATCCTTGTACTTTTCTCCATCGGTCCTCCCACCGAGTCCTTCCACCTCGGCCTCTTCCTCTTTGCTTGCCTTCAAACCGCTTTGTTTAGCTTTTCTTCTACCTTCAAGGCAAATTGATAAGCATCCTCAATGGTGTTTACTCGAACCAGGCTCAGTTCTTCCTATATACCAAGCCTCAACCCATTAATGTAATGGGCTACTTTCTCTTTATTTGCCTCTAAATGCCCTGTTCTAATAGAAATTTTGTAAAATTCTTTAGTGTACTCTTGGAAAATTTTGTTTGTCTGTCTCAAGATCTGCATTTTTCTTAGCAGATCCAACTCGTAATCTGTTGGGATGAACTGTCTTTTAAGCTTCTCCACCATTCTATCCCATCTTGTTATTCTCTCTTTCCCTCTTCTGTTTCTCTCCAACTGCATTCCCCTCCACCAAATGCTGGCATGACCCTTTAACTTGGTCTTAGCAAATCTGACCCGGTTAGGGTCTTCAGTCTCCTCATACTCGAAATATTCCTCTTAATCATTTATTCAGTCAATCACTTCTTCTGGATTCAGATTTCCCGAGTAGGTAGATACCTCCATTTTTTGCTATTTTCCAATCTGAGAGATGGCCTTATACAACCGGGCCTGAGCTGGATCCACAGCTCTCGCTTCTTCCTCAGACTATTCTTCCTCTTCAACTTCATCTTCACTTTCCTCTTCCCCTCCGGGTTCACGCCTTCTGCGTAACTCTGCTTGCAAGGCTTGAACTTGTCTTTGCAAGGCCCGAAAGTCTTCGGCCGGCACCACATTTCCTGCTCCGCCACGGTTCCTTTGTGGAGGCATGATATTTTCTCTGTATTATTTTTTTTTTTTTTTTTTTAGAATTCTTCCATAGATCCTGGTGCAACTGCCTCTCTCCGGTGATCTGTTACATGCTCAGGAGCTCCCGCTCTGATACCACTTGATGGCAAGCCGGGATTCACACAAACACATTCACAGTAATTTCATGGTAATTTCATTAAAAATAGCTTAATACTGTTTACAGTAGTCTCCCCAATATACCACTTCTCCCCCAATCTCGAACTTCACCATCCCCATCCTTACAGCATTTCGGGTTTTTAACAAGGCTCCCGATCCTCTCGGCCATCAATTCCCTACCTAACAAATTGAAATTCTAATTTTCCCTCCCTCGGTCGAACTTCCCAAATTTTTTCATAAATGGCCACTGCCTTACCCACCATGAAACCCTCATTAAAGATCTTCTCTGACCTGCAACCGCCGCCTTGGTCAGATCGTCCTTTCGTGCCTCTATTTCGCCCATAATGTCCATGCTCTGTACTGTTGTGAAGAACATTCCCATCTTAATACACGCGGTCGCCAATTTCAATTTCAATCTTCGTGGCAGCCCACGCGTTTAATTAATTATTTTTTTTTTGCTTTGTCTTTGACTGACCATGCCACTTTAACACACGTGGAGGTCGCGTGTCACTATGGCTCTCCTTCTCATTTGAACACGTGTCCACAAGCTTGTCTTCATACTTGTCGTGATACCGCGACATGTCACAATATCGCGACATGTCACGATATCGCGACCCAATGTCCCTTTGCTTTCACCTTGGCGGAAAAAGTCGCGATATCACGACATGTCGCGATATCGCGACCCAACGGTCACCTCTCTTCAATTTTCAAATGATGTCGCGATATCGCGATGTCGCGATATCGCGATGTTGTGATATCGCGACCAAAACCTTCTCCCCTTCTTCGTCTGCATCGAGCCTTTGATTTTAATTGCCAACTGTAGTCGCGATAACGCGACGGAAATTCAACGCTGTTGAAGTCGAAACAAGAGTCGCGATATCGTGACTCAAACTGGCCATTGCCCTTCCGAAGCTTTGGGGTCACGATTTCGCGACATGTCGCGAAATCGCGACATGTCACGATTTTGTGACCCCAACGCAACTTGTGCCTTTACTCTAAAACTTCCTCTTCTTTTTACAAAACCTCCCTCTTGGGCCAAGATTTGAAACAAACCCAACACAAGTACTTAGAAAATAAAAGCAAACAATAAAATGATTTGGAGGATGCAAGATTGCTCCTTGACCACCGGATGCTCCTGCATCAGATATGTGGAAGGACGTCAAATAGTAGATGAGATATTTCTTGCTCAAGAAGCCATCCATTTCATGGATATGCAAAATTCTCCTTCTATGTTCATCCGGTTAGACTTATCCAAAGCTTATGATAGAGTGGATTGGCACTTCCTTATCAAAGTTTTGAGGCAATTTGGTTTCTCTAAGGATTGGATGGATTGGATTATGGGATGCATCTCTTCAATTTCCTACTTAGTTCTTATCAATGGCAGGCCTTCTCAGTATTTCCTAGCTTCCAGAGGTATTAGGCAAGGTGACCCGCTATCCCCTTATTTATTTATCATTCTTGTTGAATGCTTGGGTAGGACTATAACCAAAAAGAGGGAAAAAAAACTCTTTAGGGAGTTACCATTGCTCATGGAGCTAGACCTATCTCTCATCTTCAATTTGTGGATGACTCTACCCTTTTAGGTAAAGCTACGATTAAGGAAGCTTCTAATATTAAGAAAATCATTAGTCGTTTTTCTAAGGCTATCGGGCGGTTGATCAATGAAGACAAATCTAAAGTTATTTTCTTTCACTGCTCAGCTAGACAAGATTCCATGGTCTTGGATAAATTAATATATAAGAAGACCTCTCTTCCAATCACTTATTTAGGTATTCCCATAAATATTAAAATGCAGAAAAATAAATATTGGAATTGGTTATTGGACAAAGTCAAGAAGAAAATTGGAAAGTGGACCAACAAGTAGCTTTCTTCTGGGGGTAGAATCACCTTGGTAAAATCAGTCCTTCAAGCTATTCCTATTTATGTTTCTTCCGTTTTGAATATCCCAAAGGTTGTTCTTCAAGAATTGGATCAAATCAGTCATCATTTCCTTTGGAGTGGTACTAAGGAGAAAAGAAAATGGGCCTTGGTGAAATGGGATACTTTATGTCTTCCTAAGAGTGAAGGGGGTTAGGATTCCGGTCTTCAATTAATAACAACAAAGCTTTAGCTGCTAAATTATATTGGAGGATGTTGCATAACCCCAATGCTCTTTGGGCCAATAATCTTCGTGCTAAATATGCTGAGAAAAAAAGTCCTGAAGACCTTATTCGCTATCAATTTCCTACCAAAGGTTCTCCTATTTGAGCAGTTCTTAAGACTGGTGAGGACTTGATAAATAAAAAATTATTTTGGATCATTCATAATGGTCAACATGCAAATTTTTGGACAGATTCTTGGGATGGTCACAATCCTTTGATAACTCAGTTTCCCGATTGGAGGCCTTGAATGGAGGAGCTTCACCGAGCTAATTGGATAAAGGTGGCTAATTACTATCGGTACCATACTGGTAATTCAAATGTTGGTATATATTGGATCCCTATTGAGGACTGGCCTATTCAAATCCTAGAAAGGCAAAGACAAGATATCCAAGGCATCCTTCATATGAGATCCCTCTCTTGGTCCCATGAAAAAGATTGTTTTGGATGGAACAACACTACTAAGGGTGAGTATTCAGTTGCTCAAGGTTATTTGACATTATTCCATAATAATCCCAACCATTCTTCTGACATATTTTCTCAATTGTGGGATCAAAAGCTTTGGCCTAAGGTGAGGTTCTTTAATTGGATTTTATTGCATCGTAGGGTTCTTACTAGTGAGCAACTTATGAAGCTTGGTTTTCATGGCCCTTTTAGATGTGAAATGTGTGAAAAGAATGTAGAAAATATCAACCATATTTTTATTGAGTGTACTTTAGCCTCTAAGCTATGGAGGAGAATGGTAACTTTACTTGGCTTACAGTGGTCCAATTTTTTCACTTTTGAACAGACTTTGGAGGGATTGGCCTAATCAAGAGGGTGTTGATCATTTTATTAGGCAGTTAGTTTGGATGGGTTCTACCATTCTTCTTTGGAATATTTGGAATGAAAGGAACAACCAAATTTTTAATCAAGATAGGAAGGATAATCACTATACTTGGAAAAATACCATAGACAACTTAGTTGAATCAGTCCATCAACTCCTTAATCACCCCCAAAACTCCCACCAAATATGGGATCAAGTGATGCAAATATTGAAGATTAAACCTTCTAAGGGCAACCAACTTAAAGGTAATGTGAGTATTAGTAAGATGGATAGGACTAGAAATTGGCAACCTCCTCCTAAGGATTTTGGAAAAGTCAATACTAATGGAGCCTCTAGAGGGAACCCTGGAAAAGCCAGTGTGGGAGGAATTGGTAGACTTTCGGATGGCTCCCTGGTTTTTACTTTTGCTTGAGAATTTGGGTATTCTTTCCAATAACCTCTCTGAGGGGTATGGTATCCTTAGAGGCCTTCAGGAGGCTACTAATGTTGGATGGGAAAAGGTGTTAGTTGAGTCTGACTCTCAAATTATGATTAATCTCTTGAAGACTCCTAAGAATCATAAGGTGGATTGGAGAATAAAAAGAATTATTGAGAAGATTCAGTTAATCCAGATGGGATTTTTGAAATTTGATTACAATCATGTGGTCAGAGATCAAAACAAGAGTGTTGATGCTTTAGCTAATTGGGCTTTGGACAAATGTGATCTTACTTGTTATGGCCACCCTCCTATATGGTGGGCTTCTCAAATTAGGGAAGCTCTTCTTTCTATCATTTATTTGGATGGCTCCAGTTTTGAAGGTACCTAGTTTCTTCTTGTTTTTTTTTTTTTGTTTCTCTTTGGTTCATTCAGTTTTTTTAGTTCCCTAGCTCATTCTATTCTTTATTTTGTTTCCTCTGTTGATTCTTACATTAATAGTCTTCTGGTCTAGATAGGTCATTGTTTTGTTCATTTTTTTTTTCTTTTGTCTTCTTTGTTTATTTTTTTAAGGTAGGTGGGTTCTTTTGTTTTGTTTTGTTTTTGTTTTCTTTGTGTTGTTTTTTGTTGTTCTTGTGTTTCTGTTGTTTTATTTTTTTTCATGTTTTTTGTTATTGTTCTTGTGTTTTTTTCGTTCTTGTTCTTGGGTTTCTCTTTGTTTGTGTTATTTCATTTTTTTATGTGTGAGTGTTTTCTATGTTTTTTATTTTTGTTTATTGTCTGTTGTTGGTTGTTTTTATTTTTATTTTTTTAGGTTTTGGTTGTGTTTATTTTTCATGTTTTTTTGGGTTATGTCTTTGTAGTGTGCTATTGTTTTTGTCTTGTTTGTGTTTTTTTATGTGGTTCTTGTGTTTTTCTATGTGGTTTGTGTTGTGGTTTCTTTTATATTGTGTGTGTTTGGTTGTGCTTTTGGTTTTGACACACTCAAGGAGCATGTTTTTTATTTTATTTTATTATTTTTGTTGTTATTTAATTTTTTTAATTTGGTTTTGTGTGTTTGTTTGCTCCTTGAGTATGTCAAAGGTGGTAGGCCAGGTCCGAGTCCTGGGCATTTTTTGTGGAATGGATACCCCTGACTCCTTGGGTCTTACCCGAAAGTGGCATCCCTTTTGGGATGTTTTCCACAAAAAAAAAAAAAAAAAAAATAGTAAACTAATATGGTTTGGGAGATTTATATTTCTAACCTAAGGACAAAAATATATATTGAGGTAAGGGTTTTTAAACCTAATACTTTAGGAAAAGCTATTATCGTATCTAGGAGGGTAAAATTTCTTGTTGTAGCATTAAAAAGAAAAATTATTGGTTCTACTTCAAAGGGGTATACACCTAGTGGATTTGGAAAAGTGGATGCATAGAATGTTAAAATCAATTATAGTAACAAGAAATGTATATTTTATTAAAGGTAGGCTCCCCAATATCCAAATTTTTCTTGTGCATAATCTCAATATTTGTTAAAGGGGTATAAATGCAAACCCCTAAAACTGTATATGGCTATAGACTCGTATTTCTAATTCAAGAAAAAAATCAAAGAAGGGATATATTCCCTTGAGCACTAAGAAAGTGACTAGGATGAATAATTTATAATCCAACCAACCATTTAAATGGACCAACCTTTAGTCTTTTTGGTTGTAATGGTAGGTTGAGATCATCTTGATATATTTAATTTTAGGAGCTTTATAAACAAGGCAAAGATATTGATGTTAGTATATACTAAAAGTACTTTAAATATTTTTTATAAGAGATATGGCAATAAATTAGGTCTCTTTATAAATAGTTTTAAAATATTCCCAATTCAAATCCCAACATATTATTTTATTAGCATTAAGTTTTAATGCATAATATTGAGCTATCTATACACAAGTATACTTTAACAAATAAATTTAATGTAGTAGAGATAGGTGGAGTTGATGTTGTTCTTCAATTTTAATGATATATTCTTTAGGCACATATTACACTAACCATAGACAATATTTCTTTACTCAAAAAAAATATGGATAAAAATAGACAATTAAACCCTTTCCAACAAAGGAAATTAAAATTTATATTTAATAAAGCTTCTTAAAAAATGCTAATTTAGATTTATGGCTATGCCTTTTAACATGGATGTTAATATGTTTGATGAAGAGAATGATCTAACTATCTCCAAATTACTAGAAAGAAATAAAATAGTGTTCCAATATCTACTAAATGAGCTTCCCCCAAATTGTGGTCTTGAACTTGTGATTTTATGAGTCCCTTCTAAAGGGCTTATGATGGTATGACTATACATTTATGGCTATTTCTAGAAAATCAACATTGAGAAACTAGTGTAAGAATTACTAAATGTAGATATTATCACTCCAAGAAAAATTACATATGCAATACTCTTAATGTTGGTAAGGAAGAATGATGGGTCTTATCGCATTTTTATAAACTACAAATAATTGACTAGGATCACCATCAAGAATAAATTTTGCATCCCTAGGTTTGATGACTTGTTAGATGGGATTCATGTAACCGCAATATTTTGTAAGATTGAACTTATATTAGGCTATTATCAAATACCAACTAGAGTAAAAGTTCAAGATAAAACAACATTCAGAACCCACCAAAGACATTATCAATTTAGAGTGATGTCATTCAGTCTATGCATTGCTCCAGCTACATTTTAGTCTCTAATGAATAGAATACTTATGCATATTTTTTAATTTTTATTCTTGTCTTGTTTGATGATATTTTATTCTATAGCATGTCACTTGAGAAACACTTAGGACATATAGATATTGTGCTTGATATTCGAGCAAGAAAATAACTATTTTCCAATCAATCTAATTATGAATTTAGAAATCCATCTCCAAAGTACTTAGGACATATAATTTTAGCTAAAAGTGTTTTTGTTGATCCAAGGAAGATAAGGGAAATAAAAATGACTATCACCTACTATTGTGGAGGGGGGAAATTTTCCTATCGTGTATGATTTTCAACTGGATCCACTAGGAGTTGAGGTGACTGCCTAGGTGTGTTATATTCTCTACACTCAGGAGCTTGGGGATGAAAAGGTTCACCAATAATGGTTTGAGGACTCGCTCCTAGTACAAGTTTGGGATGTTTAATGTGTACATTGAGAAACATCTATATTTGGATTTTCTAAAATCTAAGCTATGGAAAATAAAAGAATAATGTAGGACAAGCAATGATTCAGGAAGACAAGAAGCTAACCCTAGGATGATTCTTGTTTTTCAATGATGACTAAACCCTAACTTGCAATAAAATAAATCTTTTTTTGTTTTGTTTTTTTAGCAAGGTTTATAAGAGAATGGACAAACAAATTTAACCCTATAATGCAAACTATATGTGTTTTCTCTTTTGAATGCCTAGAAATAAAATCAAAATATTTTTTGTTTGTTTATGATTTAGATCTAGAATAAAAATGAATATAAATAAAATAGTAAACAACCTAAGAAGGTTTATTTAGGGCACTTATCTGGTCTAGTGGTTGACCTTATATTTTAACTTGCATATAGATATATCCAAAAACTTTGAATCCTGCAAAAAAAACTTTATAAAATCCTAGAAAATTTGATCAGCATTTGGAGGTCTTCTTAGGATGCTATGTGACTAAACTTGGAGGCACAACAGTCAAGCCCCCTTGGTCTTTTTAGCTAATTTTTTGAAAACAAAAGTGATTATTGATCTTTTTTGGAATAAACAAGACAAGATGCAATGAAATGAAATAGTATAAAAAAACAAATCCAAAATAGTGATATTATGACCTAAATGAAGCATGTAAACATAGATTGAGGGTTTGGGAGCTAAAATTTGTCCCAAATCCTGACGAATCCAAAATCATACCCCATAAGGGACGACTATGAATTTAGATATGCCAAAATTATGCCCTATACAGATGGGATGTGATTATGTAACAAAAGTGCAAGAGCAATTTATAAATATAAAATGGAACACAAAATACATAATTAATGATCTCAGAATATTAAAATGTAATAAGAAATTTAGTGGCAATAAAAGAATAGTCAAAGGGATGAATAATTTCATAAAATGGTATAATCCACCTCAAGGATCCAACACTTATCCATAAAAAGCAACAAATCAAAGCAAAGTAGCAGAAGAATACCAAAAGACACTTGATCTTGCTTAGATTTATCAAAATCCAAAAATCACTTAGTACTTAGGATCTCAAGATAGTAACTCTAACACTTCTCCATAAATTCTAACAAAAAGAGGATCCAAAACCTCTATTTATAAGAGGTTTGGAGGGCAAAAGGAAAGGAAAACAAAAAGATAAACCTAAGGAAGGGTCAACATCCTAGGGTTAAAACCCAAAAAAATTATTTTCTAATAGAAAAACCTAACTTTCTAAAATCGTGCCTCGTACTGGGCAACCATGATTTTGGAAAAAAAGAGGCTTACATAAAAGAAAAGAGAGCAACAAAAAAAGAGAAAAGTAGAGGTATAAGAAGAGGAGATGGTGAAAATTAATTCATTTTACCACACGAGAAGAAGAAGAATGGCTCTAGAGAAAAATATAAATGGCACTTCCCACACACCATTCAACCATTGTGAGGTGTGAGGTCAGTGCAATAATAGAGCGAGCATGGGTAAGGACCAAAATCCTTCCTCTAGACTAGGCTAGATTAGTTTTTTAGTGCTTCAAGCATTTGTTTCATATTTTTAGAGTAATTCATCATATGTGATCCTAGTGCAATTTTAGGGGTCAACCGTGATTTTGGCTAGTTTGTGGCAGCAATCAAATTTGCACCCTAGATTTACAAGGCATGAATTTGTGAATTTGTACCTTGTAAGCATGGGGTGCAAATTCAAAAGAAGAACAAAATGGATGAAATCATACCCAAAGAGGAAGGGGTGCAATTTTGATTGAGATAAGAGGAAATCAAAGAAGAGAGCAATACAAGCAAAAAAAACTACAAGAAGATAAAAAGAGAGACAATACAAGCATGCTTAGATATTTTTAAGTTAATATTTTGTTTTACTTGCATTTATTATGTGGAACTAATTAAAAATTTTGTTATATTTTTTGTTGCGGCATAATGTACTAGAAAGTTAAGTGTGGTGATTGAGCTCCTTGGAAGAGGAGTTACAAGGGCTCACATCAGCAGAGAGACACCCTAGAGGTAATGGGGCTACTAAATCTCGTAGATATGCCTTGGGTGGAGGCAGACAGAGTGCTACTATCCACATTGGTAGAGAGGTGGTATGCAAAGTCATCTATCTTCTAGTTACCAATAGGGGAGATGAAAATTAGACTGGAGGATGTGTGGTACATCCTACATAATGTTATTAGGGGAGGGAATTTTATAGGGAATACGGGAAGCAGGCCATAGGGAATTAGTCCCACAAGGTTTGAGAGACTTAGATCCATGTTGATGAGTTTGTGGGGTGCTACGGAGTCGATGCTCCAATGATCATGCTTTGTAGGGTGTGGTGATGAGATTCTTGATGTGCCACATGAGTAGGTGATGCCTACCATGGGAACTAGTGGGAGTAGTGGTATTCAAGCAAGACTAGCAAGTGTATTTTGCATGGGCTCCATATGTGCTAGCTCAATTGTACAGGATATTATTTAATATCATGTACAAATGGTATACAGGGATGGTTTATATGACCTTACTCCAAAAGTGGTTCTAAAAACACATAGCAATTAGGAGATCTTATGCACTTATAGAGCCATTTCCCATCCAAGAGTGACCAATAGCATATAGGTGGGCTAGGAGCTTCAAGCAGGTCCAAAGGACATATGTCAGGATCCTTTCACTAGGGAGGTGGGTGATAAACAAGCTACAAGAGCACAATATCATATGATGATCATGGTGCCTACACCCTAGATAGATTGAGGATGCAAAGAGTTAGAAAGGGTCAAGAGGATTAGGTGGTTATCTATAGAGAAGGGAGAGTTGGAGCTCTTTCTATTCAATCAAGTCCAATGGTAGTTTGGTATATTTTAAGAGATACCAAACTTAGGTGACTATTGGTACAGGTAGGTATGGAGGGACCCATCAAGAGTTAGAGGGCACCCTGATGTGATGAGATGGGTAGAGGAGGATCTAGATGACTTACTATACATGGAACCAAGGGTGGATGACATTAGGGTGGCTCTCGAGTATACGAGATGATACAGGAGCATTTTTTCCCTAAGGGTCTCACCACCAATACTAGTGGAGAGGCACCAGGTTATGGGCTAATGGGTGTAGCTAGCACTTTGAGAGGTGTCTTGACACAACATAAAGTAGTGGTAGTAGGTCCAAGAGACCCCATGGTAGACATATGCATAGGTTTAAATAGAAATTATTATAACAACCATAATTTCTTCTAGGACCAAGGAGGTAGGAGCAGCAAGAGATACCCCTATGAAAACTAGAGCTAGGTTGAGCAAAGTCGCCAAAGATGCTTCCACATCAGTAGTAACCAAATTGAGTCAGACTGTAGGTCAAGGAGACCTAGTGAGGGAGACAAAGGCATTGGAAGCTCGAATATTGTTCATGCAAATGGAGATGGATCTACTCCAAGAAGATAGGTCCAAGAGGATAGAGGAGATATGGAGTGCCTTGAGCATGACACTCATAGAGCAATATGCAAAAAGGGTTAAGGTAGATAGCCTCTATGGAGATGTGATCCGACTAGACCATGAGTGGTAGTAATCTTGGACTGAGGAAATGGCTATCATGACCAATAGCCAATAGGACAAGTGGATTTGCCTACTATAGGCAAAGCTATAGAGGGTAAGGGAGAGGTTAAATGTGGTCATACAAAGGGAGATCTTCTACTAGATTATGTACTTCTAGGTTGTTCCAATAGAGTAGTCGGTACCTCCACCTTCTTCCCTTAAAAAATAGGGTTGGTCATGGTCTATATCATGGATGGATATGCATTCCATGAACATGGCCCCACCAAGACCACCTCCAATAGAAAAAACAAAGGATATGGGTTCCAAGAGTTAAGGCTAGGATTAGGGTTACATGCCAATTTTAAGTGTGGCATGCATCCCTAGGGAGGTCAAGTGTATCAAGATTAGATTGTGGTATATCTATTGAATTGACATGTGTACCCTGTCTTTCTCGATTAGCATCATGATGTTCTATATAAATGTGTTTGATTTTTATGTATTTTATGTTTGATAATTATGCATGAATGAATGAAAAGAACTTAACAATGGATGCATGAATAGACTAAAGTATATGCAATGCATGATGCAATGAAGATAACTAATGCATGAAATGCATGGATGGGTGAAGGGATGGAAGAAAAAGGTGATGGGTGAAAGAAGAGAAGAAACAAGTGATAAAACATGACTCTAGAAAAAAGCATTCCCTATAAGAACGTATTGTGAATTTGGCATAGAGTGAATTCATACCCTATATGGACAAGTCACAAATTTGACAAAGAGAAGAAAAGAAGAAAATAAGAAGGATACAAATATGGAGAAGGTGGATGTCAACAAAGAAAAAGGTGCATGGAATATGACTTTTTAAATCAGCATAGATCATGAAATATCAATGTGATCAAATGAACATAGACCAAGAAAAAATAAAAGTGTGAAGTGAAACTCTATAGGGATATATGCTCACAAATGATTGAACGAAGGCTACCCTTTGATCATGGTCATAAAACTATCCCATAAGGGTGTTATTATCACAAAAACAAAATGGTCAAGTGTGGAGTGATACCCACCATGGGTGTAGTTCTTATTGATGGCCAGAGATGAAGAGATATCTACTAGTATGTATGATCACAAATGGTTGAATGGAGGCTAGTTCTTGCTTGTGACCATGAAGCTATTCTATATGAGGTGAAAATATGAGATTGATTTGCCAAAATGAGTACCACCCAATAGTATTTTGGTGTGTGCAAAATATTGATGATAAAAAATAGAACAACATGTGTGTGTGCATTATTAGAAATAGATTATATTCTATAATTTGGGTTATGTAAATGTATCTTCCAAGGTACATACTTAGAACATTAGATTACTTTAGGGGGAAATTATCTAGTTACTTCATGCAATGTAATAAATGCACAAGTGTCAATGTGCAAGTTGTAAATATGCAAGGTGTCACTTGTACAGCTAGATAGAGTGTTGGCCAAGTATCATATTTTACCTATATAAGGATGTTCTCATTATTAGATAGATATGAATAGGTAGAGTCGGTGACACAGTAGGTTAGGGATATTAGTAGGTAGTACACTTCTATGTGGATCACCATCCATTGGTGATGGGTGCAATGTAGTCTAGTAGCTTTATTTATGGAGTGTTCATTTCCTCAGCTAAATTGTATTCATTTATATATCATTTATGTTTATTGCATATCTCAGTCATCTAGAATATTTACTTTCTTTTATATTATTCTGCATCTTGTAATTGTTATCTCCCTTTGAATATTGTATCAAAATATAATAGTGGTAATAGAGCTATGGTATATCTATTCTATGTAGATCTATAAAAAAATCACCATCATTATTGAGATTTAGTGTTTTGTCAACCTAATGCACCATTAGACTAGTCAATATCAAAACATCTCAAAATAATCTAGTTGATGGAATTAGGGAGAGTCACAAGTTAGGACTGAAAGATATCTTTGTCCTAGAAAATACTAAAATTGCATTTGACTAGAGTCTTTCCACATAGTTATAGAAAAACTCGTGAAGACCAGGACTCAGCATTCAATCCACTAAATTTATAGATCATGTAGTGAAGATCTAGGATATCTAGAATTTGCTAACTATTTTCCAAAGTTTCTTTTACTACAAATAATTAATTCTTATAGGATTGGTACTCCTTGTATGATAGAAATCTAGGAGACTCAAAATTTATTTCCTAAATGTCAACATGACCTCATAGTACAAATATTAGTTCCTTATGTAGGAGAAGAACACTGTAAAAGAAGACTTCTAAAGAAAAGTTATGGTGAAGCTAAGAGACTATAGATCTCCATTGTAGATTGAATAACAGGCCATAGAAGCCTTGATGTAAAATACCATAGTATCCTTGAATAAAAGGCCATAAAATCCTTAAAGAAGAAGTGACATAAGTTGTGTTAGAGTTACCATTCTATGGTAAATCTATTATTACTTCATTTGGTAATAATCTCCTATCCTAGATTAGATATTCGTTAATATCTAATTATTAACGAATATTATTTTTTAGTATTATTTTGTTAGTTGTTAGAGTTACTATCCTATGGTAACTATATTATTACCCTATTTGGTTAATATTTCCTACCCTAGGTTAGTTTCTATCCTAAGTAGTTTCGCTAACAACTATTATTAGCGTATATTATTTGATAGCATATTATTGTTAGTAGGTTATTGCTTAGCTATTAGTTAGTGATTCTTTAGGCTAACTATAGCCTATCATTTTGTATATATGTTTCCTACTTTATTCAATAATATCTAATCACCTTATGCTCCAACATGGTATCAGAGCAGGACTTGGGTGAGACCTTGGCGGTTTGAGGTGATCGATAGTCTAGATCCGACATGCTTCTCGAGGTGGCCCGTAGACTGACTGGATCGCTACTCGAGGAGGCCCACAGGTGCAAGATCTGCTAACACAGCCTGTAGGCTCGACATCTCATGCCATAAGGTGGCCTAGGAGAGGGCCCGCAAGCCCACGTAACCAAGCAGGGAGAAGGCCTGTAGGTCCGACAACATTCTGCTGTAAGACCTGACAGGCCGACAACTGGCAATGGCTCAGACCCGACGACCGAGATCTATGATGGTAGGAGCGCCCTCCGATCCTCGATCACTGACAGCCACTATTGTTCCTACCCCTATGGGTCCAACGCACTGACGGGAGGGCAGGTGCATCCTCCCAGGCAAAAACTCGAGGGAAAGAACGCCCTTGGGTTTGACAAATACTGACAGGGGGACATCCCTATTAGGTGTCTGCCAAACCCTGACTAGTCTTCCTAGTGGCTTGGATCGGTCAACGAGGGCAGGCGCGCCATCCACTGGATCTGACAAGACCATGACATGCAAACCTGACGACACCCACGTGCGCTCGGGCATAGATCCTGAGGCACTGACTCAGATCATGACACATGGTGACCAGACGTGACCCCGAGCATAGATCCCGAGGCACTAACATAGTGGACAACCACTAGACCTGGACCAGACTCGACACATGGTGGATAGCCACTAGACTCGGATGTGACACATGGTTGACAGCTAGACCTTGATCGAACTCGACACGACTCGGGACTCGACAAGTGGCGGACTGCCACTGGACCTGACATGTGGGTGACACGTGGCGGACTGCCATGCACCACCCGACCAGACAGGCCGCGCCACGCGACGGCGACCAAAAATTTTGTGGGGGACTGACTGCCCATAGGGCAGACAATTGTTAAAGGGCTTGAAAGCCCTTTTAAGGCCCACAGTTTCCTCCGTGCGAGCAATGTGGGATTAATCCCACAATTTTTTCTCACGCCCGTGCGAGGAACGAAGGGAAAGGGAATTTCTTCCCTTCCCTTCACGTCGGGCCTTGTAGGCCGACCGACGAGTGGGCCAGCGGCAAGGCGTTGCCCGACGGGAGGTCGGGAGTTCGACTCCCGTCGGGGCCAAGCGCCCTTTTTTTACACAGGCCGCCGCAAAGGTAATTTTTTGCCTTTTTTAATTAAAGTTTTTTTTTTTTTTAATAATTTAAATTTTAAATAATGTTTTATTTTTTTAAAACATTTATTTAAGTTTTTATTATTAATTAAAATATTTTAATTACACTTTAATTTTGCAAAGGGCACAAAATAAAAAAAAATTCAAGAGGAGGAATTATTTTTTTTGCCTCACATAAGAGGCATAACATCATCAAACCTAAAACCCTGTTTTTTTAGGCTTCATAAATAGCAACTTGTTTGTTTGAAGTACTTCACACAGGGGGGATTTTTTTTTGGTGATATTTTGTGCTAATCTGCCTACGAGGCAAGCTTTGTAAGAGCCCTTTGAGGCTTAATAGTTGCATATTTTTTGCACTGAAAGGGGGGGATAAATTTTTTTTTCTCTCCACCATCTCCTATCTTGCAAACAGGAGGGATATAATTTTGCAAAACCAAGGGGGGAAGACTTATAAGGGTGCATTTTCGGTAGTGACCGACACCTTAGTCAAATTATTTTTGCAAAATTCATTGTAAAAGGTGCATTTTCGGCAGTGATCGACACCTTAAAAATGGGCAGATCAAAGAAAAAGATAGCCCTAAAAACTGATGTTGCTAAATCAGTTAAAGACCCATATTTTCCACCAGAGATGGATGGGTTGGATTTTTATGAGGAGAGCACATTCCTCACACTAAACAATGGTTTAGTATCTCTCCTCGATGATTCTGATTCTTGCATAGACATTCAGAAAAATGGTGCTCAAGTTCCTATTGGCGTTCTAAGGGGCATATACCTAGTCTTTGTTGCACTTGACCATGCCCAACGTAAATTGGAAATAAATGAGGAAAACGAGGTCCTAAAGGTGAACACTTGTTGTGACACAAGTGACCTTCAGCCCATTGTGGCACATGCTTGTTGTGATACAAGCGACCTCATACCTTCTATGGTAGATATCAGTTGTAGCACAGGTGATCTCATTTTAGTAGCAGATTTTGCTTGTGACACTAGTGACTTAAAAATTGAACCTCCTCAAAAAGAGCTCCATAATCTCATCAATAATGACATGCAAAATTGTTAAAAGCATTGATGAAGATGATGAAATTGGGTGTTTTGAAAAACCTAAATCTCCTACATCTCCTAAAAAGCATTGTTGCAGTCATTGTGGAAAGGTAGGACATGTTGCAGCTAAGTATTGGAGATTACATCCTTGTGATTCATGTGGATGTACGAATCATTCTTCTTCAAAATGTTGGTACAAAGTGAAAATGGCCAACAAGGTTCATATTGATTGTGGATGGACAGATCTCACATAATGGACCATGATGAAAGAAATGTTGTATGGCTTCTACCGAAAAGGTAAAACCTATGGTAGACCCCGAGGCAAATCCAGTGATAGACCGAGTGGTAGTCCCAGAGATAATGACCCAGAGACAGACCTAAATACAGACCCAGTGACAAAGTTCTAGAGGTAGATCTACAGGCAGATCTAGAGGCAATGATCCAGAGGCAGTTTCATAGGTAGATCCCGAGATAGACCCAGTGGTATAGATCCAGAGGTATGCTTAGAGCCAGAGCCAGAGCTGAAGACAAAGCACGAGCCACCATTCTTTCATTTCTCTTCTTCTTCTTCATTGTATTGGGGCAGTTATATAATTTACCCAAATATTGTTGTATGGGGGGATGTTAGCATAGCTAGTAGTTATTCAATTATCCAAATAATGTAATAAGGTGGGATTTTAGAATTACTATCCTATGGTAACTATATTATTACCCTATTTGGTTAATATTTCCTACCCTAGGTTAGTTTCTATCCTAAGTTAGTAGTTTCGCTAACAACTATTGTTAGCGTATATTATTTGATAGCATATTATTGTTAGTAGGTTATTGCTTAGCTATTAGTTAGTGATTATTTAGGCTAACTATAGCCTATCATTTTGTATATATGTTTCCTACTTTATTCAATAATATCTAATCGCCTTATGCTCCAACAAGTTGTGATACTAAAAAGGCCACATAAGCCTTGATACAAAAAAGGCCATAGCAGTCTTGAAGCATAATCCATAGAAGTCTTGATATTGAAAAGGCCACAAAAGACTTGATACTGAAAAGGCCATAGAAGCCTTGATACTAAAATAGGCCACATAAGACTTGATCCTAAAGAATAATTTTAAATGAATATTTGATTTGGAAGTAGATTAATATTTTAGTATTAACATTTTTATTGTAGGGAAAGATAATTCAGTGAGTTGGGAAACTTCCTACAAGAAATTTAGGAAGGGTATCTTCTTCATAATAAATTTAGAACTTGAAGAAAAGGATATTAGGAGAAGATCTCATTGAAGGACTTCCAGAATTGGAAGAAGGGCTAAGATCCAAAAGTAGTAGAATAAAATATCCATGATCATATCACATCACCAACACTTCTAGGAGAAAAATATTGAAGAGGTCTCAAGTGAAGACCAATAGAAGCTACAAGATCAAATACCTTGGTAATGTCTCATTGAGCATCCAAAAAAATTCTAGGAAATCCTGAATGAAGAAATCATCAAAGGAGATCTCACTGGAGAAATTCACTACCAAGGAGAATCCCTTGATAGTGAAGAACTTGAGACGATTATCGTCATCCGATAACAAGCCCAAGAGAAGGATAAATTTGGAAAGGAGTACCAAATTGTAGAAGAATAATCTATTGAAATACCTCAAGACATTCAAAATATTGAGAGGAATATCTTGCTTGAAGTTAGAATTTGACAAGAAGACTTGAAGATAGAATAAGCTCATCAAATCTAGGATATTTGAATATTGCCTCTCATAGAAAGAAGGCATCGCTTCAGAGATAAAGACTTATCCAAATCTATAGCAGAAGGAGAATATTATAATAGGATAACAAGACACCAAATCCTAGGCTTGTAAAATAAATTTTGATACCATCATTTGGTGAAGAATGAGGTGTTAAAAAATAGTCTACAAAGAGCTAAAAAATCCTACTCAAAGCAGCAACTTGGTGATATTAGATACCAAGATCCACATCCTCTACATAAGCCAAAAAAAAGAGCTACATAATATTACAAAAATTTATGCAACTACTAGTGCTAACTAACTCATTAATTAGACTCCTTATTAGATTCATTAGAGCACATTATTTGGATTAAAGTTGCATGAAGAAAAGTATATTATAGTCTTCAAAAGTGCAAATAGGAAAATGTTATTTTTAAGGTTCATTTTTACATTAATTAGGAGTTGATTAGATTTTAGAATTATATCTATCAACTACTTATCATCTAATTTGGAAATAGAAAATAAGATTAAGTTCCACAAAATTAGTTATAGTGAATTTGCAGAATAACTTTTAAAGATTCATTTTAGGTTATTCTTGATTAGTTGCAGTAGATTGATTAAAGGGCATTATATTGAGAGTTAATTGGAGTGATAAGGAGAAATTATTAGTGCATTAAAAATGTCTATTATATCTATTTTGCACTATTATACTACTCTTTTGTGTTCTTGAAGGACACAAAATATGATTTGTATAAAGTGTCTAAAGACATTATTGAACCACAAAAATCTGCAACTCATAGTGGTCATAAAAATCCACTCAAAAATTTTAGAATCCTCCAAAAATTGGAGAAGAACACAACTAACCAAAAAAAAAATAGAATCTTCATTATTGAGACTGGGTGAGTCTTAGATCCAAAGCATTACAATATTGGATGCAAGAAAAGAAAATGCAGAAAATTGCATAAACTAAAAAGCTTCTATCTACTTTTATCTAAGCTTGGATTTATTATAAAAGTGTCCAAGAAAAAAGGAGAATGTTTCTACTCATAAAATATAACCTCAAAACCCTTGTAGTGTAGGAATAAAAATATGCCATGAAACCAGAATTATAGATTTGAAATAAGAGTGCAAAATAAGGAAGTTAATGTACAATCTATAGTACATTTCATTGCACCATTTTAATCTAGTTTTTTTATAGCCCAAGAGAAGATTTGGATGTGCCCTCAAAGGGCATAATATCAACAATAAAAGCAGACAAGAAAGGTTGAACATAAGCATTCTTCTTCCCAAGCAATAGGAGCCACTCAAAGGGCTAATCTTGGATGGACGAACCTACACAACAAAGCCCACAAGAGGCCATCATCAAAGCTACATCTACGTAGATAAAAGAGAGCACATATAGCAATGTAGAGCAATGTGAGACATATGGGATCAACAACATAAGATGGACAACAACGTGATATAGACAACAATGTGGGACGAACAACATCTACACTACAAAAGAAGGTGTCTACTCCTACCAATGTAATTTGGACAAGAATACAAGATGGACAGCATCTAAAAAGTGTATACTTCTACAAACTTCTTCTACGTAACAAATATGAATATGTTTTAATACATTTAATGCATATAAGATAAATAACAAAGGAGCTACATTCATAATTTGGTGAGTATCGTCCACCAAACGAAGCATCAAAATTTCTATTCAAGCTCCATAGTGCCTCATTAATCCACCTATAGAAAATAAGGTTTCTGGTTGCTCAAGAAATGTAGCAAAGCAAAGGAATGGTAGACTAAAAGACCTAAGGGGTTATAATAATCTCCTTGGAAGGTGTTACGGTGAAGGTCTACATGCAGAGAGCATGAATACCACTTAGCGTCAATCTTCTGAAGAGCATGTGTTACAAGAATGTTCTCTCAAATGTTCAAACATACATTTCAAAGAACCTCATTCAATCATACGTTACTAGAATATTTATCTATCAATTCACTAGCATATGTGGTGATACTTTTTATTCTTCTCAAGTCCCACATGAATGATCAGGCATTACAAAGTGACCAGTAGCATTGAACAAGAAATATTTATGAAGAAGGAGCACCCATACATAACATGCGTGACACATGTTACAAAGCTTGTGTTTTCTCCTCCAATAAAAGTTCCCAAAGTCCAAATATCACAACAAGTAGAGAGAGAGAAAAACATAGTCAAATCTAGACAGGCACAACATGGAAGGAAAGTAGAAGGAACATTTAAGTCTTCAGGTATTTGAAGGTCAAATCTTCCATATTCAATAGTGTATACATTCCAACATTAAATATGAACATCTCCATTGATTCCAGTGCTCAAGGGAACATTATCATCATTGTTATATTCATTCAAATGGAGCACCAAAGAGTGGGGAGACTAGCATCAAAAAGGTAAGGGTGAAATCCCAGTTTATTATCACTTTCAACTTTGGAGATATAAGGGTTTTAAACTAAGGTATAAAATCTAGTTTAGTGAAAGCAAATCTATAAGGGATAACTTACAAAATTAAAATAATATTTGCATCTCAACCTAGGAGAAATAAGGAATTTAACTTGGATTAGTTTCTTTGATATTTTGCAAATATAATTGATTTTCTAATTTTCTAAATTTGGAAGTGATAAGGGTTACAACATCAAAATAGGTCTTTGGAAATTAGAAATTAAAACCTATGGGTTATAAAAAGAGGTTATTAAATACTTATTGTTAAATTTGTAAATTTATATTTTTCTTGTCCCTAAATTTCTCTAAAGGGACAAAAGGATTCCAACATTAAAACCTCTTTAAAATTGAAAAGTGCTTAGTTCAATTAGGAGAAATAAGGTGCTAGAAAATTTGATTTTTTACTGTACAAAATCAATCATAAAATTGAGTTTTATTTTTACAAAAGCACTATATCATACTCCAAAACATTAGGGAGTCATAAGACATTCTAAAAAAATTGATCAAATATTGTCAATTTGGGAAGATATAAGCTTTCTTCAAAATCTAAAATTAGGTGCTCATACTCTCATTACTAGGGAGACATAAGGAAGCCTACAAATCTAAAGGTTTCATAAAATCAAGATTATATACTTCAATCAGGGTTTGCATCTTATCTCTTCAAATTCAACCTCTTCAAATGGGTAAAGGAATGTCATATAATGAATGTAAAACTTCCTCCAATAAAAACCAAACTTATAGGAAATATACATTGGTTTGACTGTCTAGAAGTCTCTAAAGGTTATAGAATAAGAATTGCAGATAGGTAAACTAATCCTATTCATGGATATGGATTTGTAACTCCCAGGAAATCATTTCCAAATATTCTACTACAAAATGTATTGTATGTTCTTGTATTAACATTCAATCTCATCTCAGTAAGAAAGCTAGTACAAAACAACCATATGATTAACTTTGGATATATGAATGGGATCAATACATGTCTTCTTATGAATCAATATGGCATAAAAGCAATAGGTTCAATCCATAAAAATACATACATACTAGAATCAGTGGTAATATCACAAGATGTGTGATGGTTAAAAATGTTGCTAACATATTTACAAAATAATAGGTTGAAGAAAATTAAGAACCAATACACCTAAAATATAAGCTTAGAAAGATCAAAAGAAAAAATATGAGAGGACAAATTCATCATTCTCTACTCATACATCAACAATCGGAACCAAATGAAGACACTTGCAAAAAGAACTATAAATTCCATTGGATAGAAGATAAGGAAGATGAATCATAACAAGCCAAAGATCATCTGATGAAAGAAGAACCTTTAGCTTCAACTATAGCTTACTCTACATCATATGAAGACATTTATTACCTATTGAACCTAAATATAAAATACAAATAAGGAGATTACAAATCTCAAGAAGAATATGAAGATCCATATCAATTATCTCGTGCACTCCCTATTTATATCATCCTAGTCCATTTCTTTACCAATTATATCGATGAAAATAATAGGATGGAAAACCTAGCATTTACTATATATTGGAAGTTGTTGGTTGTTTGGGTTCATTTTGGGGATAAGGATTGGATAATGACTCAATTTCCCCATACACTACATTTATGTTATTTGAAATGGAACCCATACTATAAACTACTCCTATAGATAAGTGTGGGTCACATGGATGATCATAATCCTTGGTAGTTTGGATGTTGAATGATGTGACTGTAATATCTTGGACCACGTATTCACCAATACCAATATTAGTGAGGTGGACCTCAACTTGGGATGACATGGATGCGGATGTGGAAATGGATGACTCATAATTAGCTTGGGATATGAATTGATATGGTGTATCATAATTTGTTCACTTGACTTGTGAGACACTGGCTAATGTGTATGGTGGTGGATTTGACTGATATGATTGTTGAATGGACAATGATGTGGACGGAATGGTGGAGGATGATGATGATGATGATGAAACTAATGTGGATTGAGTTTGACCACATGTGATGTAATAAATGTTGGAATTATTCCCTATTGAGTTTTCATTGATGTCAAAGGCTGACTTGGTGTGCTTGGATGATTTATTCAAGGTAGTGTGATGTGTGTATGCACCTTGCAAATTATATCATATGCATTTATTATAAGTGTATAAAAGCTAACATTTATTAAGTAAATAAAGGATAAGTTTCAAATTTAAAAATAAATATTTAACATTAATATTTAAATATTAATGTAAATATTAAAAAATCCAAAGATGGATATATTTAAATATATTAGCACCATAATATTAATGTAAGTGGGTCGACCATGGGTGCCAAAGACCAAAAGTAGAAAGTAAAAATTGGCATATAAATAAAAGGACCAAAGTTTATTTTGGACAATAATTGGATTGAATGCCTTTGATATAGAGGAGCGATGGTGGCAAAAATATTTCATTTGAAGTCTCCGATAGATATGAGCATTAGAGAAATGGGTGATGGTGAGCAGTGAAAAACCTTCATGGAACAAGAGAAAAAGATCGAACTGGTGGAAGGTTTGGGTAGAGCAGCTAGGCATGGCGATGGAGAAGAATTGGAGTGGTGGAGTAGGGAAGGAGACACAAAAATGGTGGTTTTGATCAAAAATAAAGGAATCCAACATCTTATCCTATCCAGGTCAATTTTCAAGGTCATTTATGAACATATTGTGCATGGCGTGGTACCGGTGATATTGTGCGAGTGTGTTCAAGGTATATGAGCAGCACCAGATACAAAACATAAATAGACAGAGCATCTGGAGGTGGAATAAATATGTGGTTAGCTGGATCAATGGAGTAGCATTAGCAGCATCTATAGCAACACAGTGGAGAAGGAAAAATATAGCATGGTTGAGAATATGTGGAACACGTCTGGCTGATAATCATCAAACCAAGGAACCAATGCAATAAAGGAAAAACATCTATTTGATAGCCATTACTATAATCGTGTGTCTAGGAGAAGTTACTATTCTTCTATAGGCATAGTATTTTGGTAGGTATATTAGCACATAATCGATCAAAGAAGACCGGGCAAGAAGAAATCCCACACATAGACATCCAGAAAAGAGAGTATTTGAGAACCATTAGAAGCAATACATGTACAATAAAGTAGCACTTAGTCAAATATAACTAGCAAGGATGAAGAATAATAATGTTGAAGGAAAATAGAAGGTTATCAAGCATACCTCAAAGTTTATGGAAACTCTAAACTGTGTAGGGTTTTGAAGACTATTGAGGATAGCACCATAGACAAAGCAAGTTGAAGGAACATCATCGCTGCCCAAGGATTTTGACTAGTGAATATCACCAGGTTGTGTCACGAAATTGGAGTGGAGCATGAGCATTGCAGCGATGATGGCAAATGATATATTCTAATTGAAGGTTGATAGATATGGTGGGACTGGATGAGAAGAAGAGGAGGATGATCATGATGTGAGGATACAAAGTAGCTATATAAGTCTAACTTCAAACTTGGATTTGATTGAGCGCATATTAAAAGGGCATGGTAAGAATAGAAGGTTTGAATTCAGAATTTGAAGGGCTTGAGAAGTGCTTCATAACATGGAAGTATAAAAGAGTGGAAGCAAGGTATTAGTGTCTCCAATTCAACATGCAAGTAAGTTATCTAGTGCTAGACTTGGGCTACCTTTAAAATGTAATAAATGTGAAATATGTGGAAGCGATAGACTTAATGAATGTGAAGAACATATTGGCCATTTGAAGCTTTCTACACTAGTGCATATCATCCTCTATATGTTCATGAACTTAAAAGAATTCTAGGTAGAATATGTCTAAATTACCTTTAGTTGAAGAAAGCAAACTCAAGAAAAGGAAATAATTTAAAGAGTAAAAGCAAGGTACAACAAGGATTATAATGAACAGATATTGATCAAATTTTTAAGCAGACCTGAGTAGAGTTTTGGACCAGATTTGTGAGCAAAAGGATATTGGTGTCTCATGTGGGTTGGTGCCCACAAACTTGTAGAAGGATATTGGTGTCTCTTATGGGTTGATGTCCACAAAATTGCATAAGGGCATTGGTGTCTCATGTGGGTTTGTTCCCATGAAGTTGAGTAAGGGGATTGGTGTCTCCTATGGGTTGGTGCCCATGAACTTGTATAAGGGGATTGGTGTCTCCTATGGGTTGGTGCCCACAAACTTGAATAAGGGGATTGGTGTCTCATGTGGGTTGGTGCCCACAAACTTGTATAAGGGGATTGGTATCTCCTATGGGTTGGTTCCCACAAACTTGTATAAGGGGATTGGTGTCTCCTGTGGGTTGGTGCCCAAAAAAATTGTACAAGGGGATTGGTGTCTCCTATGGGTTGGTGCCCACAAATTTTATTGAAGAAAATAAAAGCAATATTTTGTCGTGGTTTTCTCCCGAAAGGGTGTTTCCACATAAATCCTTATCTCTTGTGTGTATGGTGTTATGTGCATTGATTTATTATTGCATTGATATTATTTCAAGTTATTACTTTGGAAAGAAAAGAGAAAAATTTTATCTTATATTGTTCACCCCCCTCTCAGTATAAGCATATATTTCTTCAATTGGTATCAGAATGGGTTCCTTCGTAAAAGCCTAACCGCTTGAAGGAAGATCTTACAAGAACACACATGGCTTACCAAGAAGGTTTTTTATCAAATAGGGCTCCATTATTTGATGGGACTAACTATACCTTTTGGAGCATAAGGATGTGAACCTATTTTATGGCACATGGCTATGATATATGGCAATCTATTGTGGATGGGTTCAAACCACCTACAACCCCTCCCATGGATTAAAATGGCAAGAAACCATTTGAAAATAATGCCAAGGCAATGAATGCAATATTAAGTGGGTTATGTGAATCAGAGTTTTTGAAATTCATGCAATGCACCTCAGCAAAAAAAATATGGGAAAAGTTACAAAGAACATATGAAGGAGACAACAAGGTTAAAATAGAAAAACTTCAAACCCATAGGAGGAAGTTTGAAGACTCGAAGATGAAATATGAGGAAGATATTACCAGATATCTACTCCACATTGATGAAATTGTCAACACCATTCATGGACTTGGAGAAAGTATTGATGACTCTAATATTGTTCAAAAAATCTTAAGGTCACTTCCCATGAGGTTTGATGCAAAGGTCTCGATGATTGAAGAAATGAAGGATATTAAAACCTTAAGCATGGATGAGCTACACAAAATTCTTATAGCCTATGATATGAGGATTGAAAAATATCAAACATCCAAATGGGAGGCCATGTTTAAAGCTTCAAAGAAGATAAAGAATAAAGAACCAGAATCAAGTGAAGAATCAAGCAACGAAGAAGAAGCTAACTTTGTATGAAGAAATAATAAGGGACCAAGAAAACACAAAGGTAAGCATAATGTGAAATATTTTAATTGTGGTAACATTGGTCACTATGCAACTCAGTGCCCACAAGATGGAAGTAGTAGCAATGAAGAAGAAGAGGAATACAAGAAAAATAAGGAAATAAAATTTTATCATGAAAAGAAAAAGAGGCACGATCAAAACAAGCATGAGAAGAAGATATTTCAAAGGCACAAGAAGAGTCTTTATGTTGAGGAAGCAAGAAGTTCTTCCAATAGCAGTGATGAAAGTATCTTCAATAGTGAAAGAGAAGAAATCCTATTTTTGGCCATGGAGGTGAAAGAAGATGCTCCTTTTACTAAAAAATAAGAAGAGGAGAAAGATCGATAAGATAAAGAGGAAGCCATAGTTGACATAGAAGAGGAAATTGTTTTTTCTCTTGAAGATTTGAAAAGGTTTAGAAAGAAGAACTCAATATTGAAGACTCAAGTACAAGAGGATGAGAAGACAAATTCAAAGCTTTCACAAGATCTCATCGACTTAAAAGTGAAAATTGAAGAGGCAAAATGAATTGAAGAAGGTATGGCTAAGTAGTTAAAGGTAAAAGAGTTGGAATGTGAAAAACTAGAACATGAGGTTGTCTCTCTAAGAAAGGAAGTGGAAGAATCTAATGATAAGCTACATAAAAATATTAGGTTGGAGAAAAGCACATAAATATTGGATGATATTATCAAAGCACAAAGATATTCGGTTATAAATATTGGACTTGGTTTTGAAGAAGGTCAAAAGAAACAAAAGGAGTCAAGCTCAAAAGGAACAGAGGCATCAAATAAAATAATTAAAGAAGAACCTAAGACCTATGTTGATGTGTTGAGAAGTGAAAGCATCAAGAAGGAAGAAAACAAAGCATCATCAAGGAACAAGGTCTCACATAGAAACAACAATGAGAGAACCATGTGTCCATATCCTCCAAGGCAATCATACATATTTCAATATTTCTTTCAAGGTTATTGCTTTTCATGTCACCAATTTGGTCATAAAGTTGTACATTGCAAGGTCCATGCTAAAAATAATTTTGGATTCACCAAGAGAAATTTCAATTCATTTGCACCTCTCATGGACTACAACATCATTTGTTACAAATGTAATAATTTTGGGCATAGAGATAAATGGTGTAGAACGGTGTTCCCTGAAATTCCAAAATCAAGTAAGAAGGAGGATGGTCAAACTATTCAAAAGAATATGCCCTCCAAATTTTGGATAAAGAAAATGGAACAAGAAAATGAGCATAGTAAGTTGGGAGTTCCACTCCCATCTCATCATTGAAGTCTCAGTTAGAGCAGTAGTAAGGGGACATTGTCCAGTGTCTTATTATTTATCCTCGATAATCCTTTGCTATTGATGTCAAAGGGGGAGAATTTCATGAAGGGGGAGTATCATGTATTTTTAGTAAGGGGGAGAAGCTTGTCAGGGGGAGAAACTTTTGATCCGGTTGCAATAAAGGATAGATTCTTTGCAGGGTTTCCATCAATGACAAAGGGGGAGATTGTTGGAATTATTCCCTATTGAGTTGTCATTGATGTCAAAGGCTGACTTGGTGTGCTTAGGCAATTTATTCAAGGTAGTGTGATGTGTGTATGCACCTTGCAAATTATATCATATGCATTTATTATAAGTGTATAAAATCCAACCTTTATTAAGTAAATAAAGGAGAAGTTTCAAATTTAAAAATAAATATTTAACATTAATATTTAAATATTAATGTAAATATTGAAAAATCCAAATATGGATATATTTAAATTAAATATTTAAATATATTAGCACCATAATATTAATGTAAGTGGGCTGACCATGGGTGCCAAAGACCAAAAGTAGAAAGTGAAAATTGGCATATAAATAAAAGGACCAAAGTTTATTTTGGACAATAATTGGATTGAATGCCTTCGATATAGAGGAATGGTGGTGGCAAAAATATTTCATTCAAAGTCTCCGATAGATATGAGCATTAGAGAAATGGGTGATGGTAAGCAGTGAAAAACCTTCATGGAACAAGAGTGGCAGATCAAACTGGTGGAAGGTTTGGGTAGAGCAGCTAGGCATGGCTATGGAGAAGAATTGGAGTAGTGTATTAGTGAAGGAGACACAACAGTGGTGGTTTTGATCAAAAATCGAGGAATCTAACATCCTATCCTATCTAGGTCAGTGTTCAAGATTGTTGAAAAATATATTGTGCAAGAGGTGGGATCAGTGAGATTGTACAAGAATCTTCGAGGTATATGTGCAACACTAGATACAAAAAAATGTAGATAGAACATATGGAGGTGGAATGAAGATGTTATTGGTTGGAGCAATGGAATAGCATTAGCAGCATCTATAGAAACATGACGAAGAAGGAAAAATATATCATGGTTGAGAATACATGGAACACATCTAGTTGACAGTCATCAAACCAAGGAACCGATGCAATAAAGGAAAAATATTTGTTTGATAGCCATTACTATAATCGTGCATCTAGGAGTAATTACTATTCTACGATAGACATAGTGTTTTTGCAGGAATATTAGCACATAATCGATCACTGAAGAACGAATAAGAAGAAATCCCACACATAGACGACAAACAAAGAGAGTATTCAAGCACCATTAGAAGCATTATGTGCATAGGAAAGTAGTGCTCAATTAAAGAGAACCAATGAGGATGAAGAATAATAATGTTGAAGGAAAATAGAAGGTTATCAAGCATACCTCAAAGTTTATGGAAACTCTAAACCATGTATATTTTTTAATACTGTTGAGGATAGCACCATAGACAAAGCAAGCTGAAAGAATGTCATCACTACCCAAGTATTTTTGCCATGCGAATATCACCAGGTTGTGTCACAAAAGTGAAGTGGAGAACAAGCATTGCAACGACAATGCCAAATGACGTCTTCTAATTTTATGCTAACAAATATGGTGGGACTGGGTGAGAAGAAGAGGAGAAGGATGATCATGATGTGAGGAGATGAACTAGTTGTATAAGTTTATCTTCAGACTTGGATTTGAGTGAGCGCATATTAAAAGGTCATGATTAGAATGGAAGGTTGAAATTTAGAATTTGAAGGGCTTGAGAAGTGCTTCATAATGTGGAAGTATAGTGGAAGCAAGGTATTAGCATCTCCAATTCAACACGCAAGTAAGTTATCTAGTGCTAGACTTGGGCTACCTTTAAAATGTAATAAATGTGAAATATATGGAAGCAACAGACTTAATGAATGTGAAGAACATATTGGACATTTGAAGCTTTCTACACTAGTGTATATCATCCTCTATATGTTCATGAAGTTAAAATAATTTTGGGTAGAATATGTTTGAATTGCCTTTAGTTGAAGAAAGCAAACTCAAGAAAATGGAAGAATTTAAAGAGTAAAAGCAAGGTACAATAGGGATTATAATGAATAAATATTGATCAGATTTTTGAGCAGACTTGAGCAATTTTTTGGACTAGATTTGTGAGCAAAAGGAGATTGGTGTCTCCTATGGTTTGGTGCCCATGAACTTGTAAAAGGTGATTGGTGTCTCTTATGGGTTGGTTCCCATGAACTTGTATAAGGGTATTGATGTCTTTTGTGGGTTGGTGCCCATGAACTTGAATAAGGGGATTGGTGTCTCCTATGGGTTAATGCCCACAAAATTATATAAGGGTATTGGTATCTCCTGTGGGTTGGTGCCCACTAACTTGAATAATGGGATTGGTGTCTCCTATGGGTTGGTGCCCATAAAATTGTGTAACGGGGTTGGTGTCTCCCATAGGTTTGTGCCCATGAAATTGTGTAAGGGGATTGGTGTCTCTTGTGGGTTGGTGCCCACAACATTTTATAAGTGGATTGGTGTCTCCTATGGGTTGGTGCCCATGAACTTATACAAGGGGATTGGTGTCTCCTGTGGGTTGGTGCCCATGAATTTTATTGAATAAAATAAAAGCAATATTTTGTCATGGTTTTCTCTTGAAAGGGTGTTTCCATGTAAATTCTTGTCTCTTGTGTGTATGGTGTTATGTGCATTGATTTATTATTGCATTGATATTATTTCAAGTTATTACTTTGGAAAGAAAATAGAAACATTTTATCTTATACTTTTCACCCTCCCTCATGTATTTCTTCAATCAAATGTGATGAATATGGGGGTATGAATATGGGTTCTTGATGTGATGTGGTTATGGGAATATCCTTAGGAATAGGAGCTTTAGATGATGATCCATATTGGGTGGATGATGAAGTGGCTTATGATGTGAGAAATAGATGAGTGGAAAGAAGCATGGATTCATAGGGATTGGATATGAAATAGCAATACTTAAATGGTTCTACATCCATTAGTATGTAATGTACTTGTCCCTCTTGTACATATTTCAAGCATTTATGTAGTATAGAAGATACACAACTCATTTCCCTCATCCAAGGTTGTCTAAGGAGTAAATTATACACCATGGACCCTTCTAATATGTGAAACATGGTATGCAACATCTTGACCCCCACTTCGATGGGTAAAAAAATAGTGCCAACTATGGAGTAGAGAGCATCATTAAATTCTTTCAAGGTGAAAGTGGATTTGTGTCAACGAAACAATCACTTGCAATATATTAAATTTTGTAATATATAGTACAATTTAGGCTTAACTTAGCCCGTATTCGTAGGATCTAAATAACAGTTTAGTCCTCGAATAACATAGGCTAATGTTAGGTTTAATTAAATAGTAAACCTAATATACGCTAACAAATAAGGTTGTTAGCGTAACTAACCTAGGTAGTTAACTAACTACCCAACTAACTAAATAAAGTAATAACATAGAATTACTATGGTAATTCTAACATCCCCCCTTATTAAATTATTTGGGTAATAATATAACTGCCCCAATACAGTGAATAAGAAGTTGATCTGTTGGTTCTTTGCTCTGTCATAGTGCTCTGGCTACTTCTAAGAAAAAAGTGGATCATTCCTCACTTTGTCTTCACACCAACGAATGTCCTTATGGTAATCACATCATCCAACCGATTTGCATGGGTAACCAGCCACTGCAATCACTAGGTGTAGTAGAATAGATCACTTCATACAAGGTTCATTCATTTACAATATGAATTTGCAAAAGATAAGGTAGCTAAGGTGTCGGTCGCTGCCGAAAATGCACCCTTATAAATTCCCCCCTTCTTATTGCAAAACATAGTGTAATTAATTTTTGAAGGAATTACGGCTAAGATGTCAGTCAAAGCCAAAAATGCACCCTTATAAGTCATCTTCCCTATTTACAAAAATCAGTGAAGAAAAGAAATGGATATCCCCCCCTCAATTGCAAAAAATGTGCAACTTAAGAGTGTTGTGAATGATTTTACAAATATTGCCTCCTAGATAATTGTACATCACAAAAAATCGCTCCTCTTGTTACAAGTACTTCAAACACCTAGAATTTGCTATTTATGAAGCCTAAAAAAATAATGAGAGAAAATGGTGCTTTTTGCCCAAGGGACACATGTGTTTTCTCTCTACAAAATTGTTTTAGCAATTTTAGCACTCCTTGTGCTATCTTTGAACCAGAAACAGAATCAGAATGAGACACTTCACTAGAAATATGGCTCTTGTGATGTGCCTTTGCCATTTTAGCTTTGCTTTTTTTTGAAACCAACACTGAATGGTGTCATGGTTTTCATTTTTACAATTTGTGCAAAACTATGCTTTCTAGGCAATTTGATCAAAAAGTTCACCAATCTGTGTTTTCTTATTGTAAGTACTTCAAGCATGATTGCTATTATGAAGTCTAAAAGAAAAGGTTGATGATTTGGACTTTTCTGATTGCCTTTACAAGTTTTATTTCCCTTTTATCAAAATCTATGTTTGAAGGAAGAAAGGAATTATCCCCCCTTAGTGCAAAGGATTGCTACTTTGAAGGTTCCTTATTTTCAAAAAACTTGTTCTTTCTTTTGATTACCCTAAGAGAGTATCAAAATATAATTCACTCAAACATATATTTAATGGCACCTACCTTAACTCCCTTCAAGAAGGATGAAAAGTTGGAGGAAATTAAGCCAAACAAATAAGAGTGAATTAGGGGTTTTGATGATTTAGGAGAGAATATCAAGTAATTTTGGCTTTAAATCTGTGCAAGGATTTACACAAATTTGTGAAATTTTGGGGTTTAGTGTGTTCTTGATTCTATGACTTATAATTGCAAAAGAAATAATGCAATAATAAAACAAGAATGCCCACAAAAATCTTATCACCTAGGTGTCGGATGCAACCGAAAATGCACCTAATTTGCCAATAAAGGTGTCGAGTAAAATGGAAAATGCACCTTTTAATTTTTGTAACAAAATATGTGTTTTGTGTTGTGCAAAAAATTATATTTTTATGTCTCCTACTTTGTTTTCCAATTTTGCAAAAGAAGTACAATGTTGTCTTCTCCCCTGAATTTTGTAAAATTAACAATTTTGAGCAGTCCTTCCAAGACAAGTCGACACACGACCCGCATTTGGAAGGCTTCCAGAACTAGTCGACACACGACTTAGTTTTTTATGGACCAAAGGTTACAATTACTTCTCAATTTTTTGCAAAAAAGAATGTGCAATTTTATGTCTTATATCCCCTCTTGGAGAAAACAAATGCACACTTGGCCTTTGAATTTTACAAAAAAAATTGGGTCTCCTTGTGTTACAATTTGGCAAACAAATTCATGTTTGAACCTTTATTGTATGCGAAATTAACAATGTTGAGAAGAGTAGAGGTTTGTCTTATTTGCAAAAAAAAAATGAGGCTCTTATATGTCTTATATCTCCTTGTTTGTGAGAAAACAAAAGCACTCTAAAATTTGTAAAGTTGCACTAGCATCCCTCAAAATTGATTTTTAATATATTAATTTAATTAATTCTAGCTAATATAAATTAATAATAAAATTATTTTCATAAAAAATCACTTAAGACTAATGTAAAATGATTTTTATATAAAAATAATTAAATTATAAATAAAATTAACTAAAAAATAATTTAAAAAATAAAAAAAAATCTTACCTTTTGTTTTTTTTTTTTTTTTTTTCACTCGTCCATTCCTCCGCCCGCGTTTAAAAAAAAAATCCTGACCCCGACGGGAGTCGAACTCCCGACCTCCCTGTCGCACCGCGCCTTGGCGAGGGCTCAACCTCTAGTCGAGCTAGGTAGCCCGACGGAGATATGGGGGAGGAGACTTCATGTTGAAGCCTCCGCTCCCTAGAGCTTAGAGCGCGTGATGTGCTCTAAAGTTTTTTTTAAAAAAGCTTTTGGGACATTAGTCCCACATGAGTCATGAAGGCGCAGCTAAGCCATTTAAAAATGGCTTAGCCCCTATGAGGACTCGATTGCCTATAGGAAATTCGAGTCCTTCGTCGACCTTTTGTCAACCGCCACATCGCGACAAGTTGGGTCAGGTGGCACGTGGCCAGTCCGCCACATGTCACCCTTGTGTCAGGTCCGATGACACATGGATGTCTGCCATGTGTCACATTTGTCCTCTTTTAGTAGCTTTCTGTTGCGTTCATCCTCGTCTAGTGGCTGTCTACCATGTGTTGTGTCTGGTCCAATACAGTTAGCACCTCGATGTGTGTGCCAAGGTCAATGGTTGTTCGCCATGTGTCTGGTCCAGGTCGAGTCATCCACTATCGAGGTGGCACTTGCCACATGTCCTATCTAATGGCAGTGCAACGTTAGCACCTCAAGATCTATGCTTGAGATCGCATCAACCTACCACGTGACCTATCCAGGTCCTGTGTCAGTGCCTCGGGATCTATGCCCAAGCATGCGTGGGTCCCAACTATGATTGTCCTTTGGATTTGTGTCGAGGATGGTCCGTAGTTTGTAGGGTTTTGGGTTGTCGATCATCAGTGATCAAATGGCATGCCTGCCCTCTTAGATCTCGATTGGAGGGCATGCTTGCCCTCTCAAATCTTGGTCATCAGAGATCTGACAGGGATTTCCCTGTTAGTGGTTGTCAGATCCCTTGACAGGGATGTCCCCTGTTAGTGGGGTCAGACCTGAGGGTGCTCTTGCCCTCGGTTTGGGTCCAGTATCTTCCTGGGAGGGCACACCTACCCTCTCGGCTATGTGTTGGACCCTCAAGGGCAATAGCACTAGTGGTTATAGATAACCGGAGGGCCTCCTACCCTCGGGATCCAGGCCCTATGCTGCGGGCTCTGGTCGCCTATCAGGCTTGACAGGTCTGACAGCAGAGTGCTGTCAGAACTATTGATGTCTGCAGGACTGCTCCCATGGTTTCCCGGTTAGGTGGGCCTATGGGCCCTCTCTTGTGGCTGCTTGGTCATGTGGGTCTATGGGCCCTCTCCCTGGGATCTGCCTTGGTATCCATGCAAGTCCCTGCTACTTGGGATCTACCTCGGGATCCGTGATGTCGAGGTCAACCAAGAGCCATGTGCTTTGATACCATGTCAATGAAACGATCACTTGCAATATATTAAACTCTGTAATATATAGTACAATTTAGGCTTAACTTAGCCCGTATTCGTAGGATCTAAATAACAGTTTAGTCCTCGAATAACATAGGCTAATGTTAGGTTTAATTAAATAGTAAACCTAATATACGCTAACAAATAAGGTTGTTAGCGTAACTAACCTAGGTAGTTAACTAACTACCCAACTAACTAAATAAAGTAATAACATAGAATTACTATGGTAATTCTAACAATTTGGTGATATCGGATTGAGGAAGATTGAGATGATGAATATTAGATGTGGTGATGATGTTAATGGAGGAGCCAATATTAATTAAAACTCTTTTGAATGGCTTTCTATCAATTTGAACCACGATGTGTAATGGAGGAGGGTCTACCGATTTTGACAATAATGGTTTAATCTCAAAATCGTAGAATGTAATGGAAGGCTCCATACATGTTTGAATACTCTCCACACAATTGTTAAACGGATTAGCATCTTGAGATTGGATTTAAATGGATTTTAAAATATCCATTAATGCCTTATTATGTGGAGGATATTTTTTAATGAGCTCGTATATAAATAGTTTGGCTAAGCCATTTTGATGCTTGTGGTTAACCAACTACTCAAGGAAATGATTGGATATGGTGGATGAATGATGGGATGAATGGGGGAATTTGGATGAATTGGAATGTGGATGAGTTGAGAAGTATTGGCAAAAATTTGGATGGGTGATGATGAATTTGTAGGCTAAGACACACTTGCCTATGGAGGTATGGGTGATTGAACAGACTGCTACTGAGCATTTTATTTATTAGTGTGTTGTTGTTGACCTTGGGTTACTACATGAATAGCACCCAGAAAACCTTGGTATTTTTTGATATGATTGACTTTATGAGGAGGTTTTTTGGTATTAGACCCTCCTGTTGTTGATTGCACCACCTCATGGTGAGGAAGTGGTGTTTGATAAATACCAAGGTTTTGGTTTTGTTGAGCTAAGGTACTATCAAGCTTGATTGCACCTAAGTCAATGATATCTTGCACTATATCCTTTAATACATGGTATTTGTTAATATCATGTCCATTTTACCTATTATGAGGGCAAAAAAAATGCTCTTGGTAGTGTTTACCATATTTTATGTGAAGAACACAAGCTTATACTGAGAGGGGGGTGAACAATATAAGGTAAACTTTTACTTTTATTTCCAAATAATATTATCCAATGTTATCAATTGCAATATCAATAGCAATAACAAAGCAATGCACAAATCATCACACACATGAGAGACACAAATTTAACGTGGTTCACCCAATGTGGGTTACATCCATGGAGAAAATATTTCTTCTAAATTTTCTCAACAAATATCTTGGGAATCAATTCCCTATTACAATATTTATGAACCTCTGTTCAAAGGAGATCTCAATCCCCAATGCTCTAGTTTATGGATCTCTCTCCATAGGAGAACTCTATCCCCTCTGCTCTGGTTTGTGGATCTCTCTCCATAGGAGAACTCTATCCCCTTTGCTCTAGTTTGTGGATCTCTCTCCATAGGATAACTATATCCCCTTTGCTCTAGTTTATGGATCTCTCTCCATAGGAGAACTCTATCCCCTTTTCTTCTAGTTTGTGGATATCTCTCCATAGGAGAACTCTATCCCCTTTGATATGGTTTGTGGATCTCTCTCCATAGGAGTCTCTCAACTCTATCTAAAATTTACACCAAGCCTCATCACAAGTCTAGTAAAAATATTCTCCAAATATGCTCACAACTCTATCCAAATATGCACATATTATATACACAAATTTTCTTTCTATCTTTGCCAAAATTTGCACCAAGCCTCATTACAAGGCTAGCACAAATATACTCCAACTCTACTCACAACTCTATCCAAATTTGCACATATTACATGCACAAATCTACTTTCTATATTTACCCAAATCTACTTCAAGTCTTCTCACAAGACTTTCTCAAATATACCTCAATTTTGCCTCAAGTCTTCTCACAAGACTTGCTCAAATCTGCCTCAATGTTGCTTCAAGTCTTCTCACAAGACTTGCTCAAATCTACCTCAATGCTACTTCAAGTCTTCTCACAAGACTTGCTCAAATCTACCTCAATGCTACTTCAAGTCTTCTCACAAGACTTGCTCAAATCTACCTCAATGCTGCTTCAAGTCTTCTCACAAGACTTGCTCAAATTTACCTCAATGTTGCTTCAAGTCTTCTCACAAGACTTTCTCAAATCTGCCTCAATGCTACTTCAAGTCTTCTCACAATACTTGCTCAAATCTACCTCAATGCTACTTCAAGTCTTCTCACAAGACTTGCTCAAATCTACCTCAATGTTGCTTCAACACCTGCTCAAATATTTCCAAATCTTGCATGCAAACAATGCTTATATCTCTTTCAGAAATGCTTTCTTCAACTAGGCAATTCAGACATATTCTACCTAGAATTCTTTTAACCTCTGGAACATATAGATAATGATATGCTTTATCAAATACCCAATATGTTCTTCACATTCACAACTCTTGCACTCATTCAATCCAGTCTCTACCTCTTGCAAATCTCTCTCAAATCAAATCACACTAGTGTATAACTTTGTTTCACAAAACTGGTCTCTATTCTTTGCAAATTTACTCTCAATGATCAAACACAATAATGCACAAATTTCCTTCACAAGATTGATCTCAAACACTTCACAATTACTTTCAATATCTTTCACACCAATGCTCAAAATGTTTCACAATGATGTACAAACTTGGTCTCAACCCTAGCACAAGTATTTTAGATTTCTTTCAACAATGAAGCACATGTAGATCTCAAAACCTAATACAATTGTTTCCACTTTCTTTCAACAATAATGCATACTTTGTTTCACAAACCCTAGCTCAAATATTTTCAACAATACACACTAATCAACCCTTTTATCTCCACCTTATAATTCTGAAATATTTGCTCAACCAACCACCTTAGAGAAGGAATAATGTCAACATACCTCTCAACTTGCTTTGATGAAAATGAGCCCTCAAAACCTATTCCAAAATAATTTCCTTTTTGCCACTTCAAGAGGTTAGCCAATCTTCTTTTCAAAACAATCACAAAAACCTTCCCTCAAATTGTGCACAAAAATATTTGCTCAATACTCCTTTTATTTTCTCAAAATAAGGTTTTTAATTAAAGAACAAAAACCTTTAAACTTTCCTTCACCATGCAAAAATACACACAAAAATTAAACCATAAAACACCTTATACCTCCTACTCTTAAAACACACACAAACAACTTATACAATGAAAGAATCCATATCACACCTTATTTCTCCTTCTAAATATATTTTAAATTTCAATACAAAAAGACCTTTTTCACACCTTATTTCTCCTATATCAAATGAGCACAAATTAAATAACAACTCAACCTTATAACTCCACAAAATCAAATGATAATTAAAAAATTAAATACCTCTTTTATTCTGCCCTCAATGTGATTCAAACCTCTCACCTCATGAGAGCAAAGCACCCAACCAAGGGGCCACTACCGGTTGTGCTAGCGCTACCCGTGAGACCACAAAGGTGCCAATCACCTTTTGTATTCTCCTACCACAAACTCAGCCAAACAAAACAAAACATCCATGATGGGTTTTGAACCTGAAACCTCCTCCTCACAACACCTTCATATTGGCTCAACCACTAGCTGGTCTAGCTGGCTAGATGAGATGTGATATGCACCAAACCAACCTTAACTCTCCACCGTTCATTGTAGAAAAATATGTTGTCACTTCCTTTCCTTCTCTGCTGTGCAATGAATCATATATCGATTAATGCATGCACGAATTTCACACAACCTTTGCAAATTATTTTAGGCATGGGTATTTATATGTTTTAACTTGGTCTTCGATCAACGTCGGTGCCACCTTGTCCTTTTCACCCCATGCGACGTCGGCCTCCTTAATTTGAATTTAATTCAAAATTAATTCAAATTTTACCTTCAAATAATTGGTGCTCAAATATTATAACAACTTGAAATATTTATATTATAATAAATATATTATAATATTATAATAAAGATATTATAATATTAATCCTTTAAACTTTGCCTTCACATTTAATATTATTGCCTTCAATAATATTAATATCTTGCCTTCATTTTTAAACCATTGTCCCAACAAACTCTTTTGTCCTTCATTATAATATTCAAAAATAGATATTGTAATGCTTTTCTCAACCAATATTATAATAATAAATATTATAATATTTTCCTTGATATTAATGACAACCAATGACATCTTCTCTTTTGACATCAACCTATGACATCAATCCTTTGACATCAATGACAACACACTATACTCAAAATTTCCAACAATCTCCCCCTTTGTCATTGATGGCAACCCTTTCTAAAAATTCCTTTTCCAATCACTAGATTCCAAATTTTCTCCCCCTGAGAAACTACTCCCCCTTGGATGCTCTCCCCCTAACTCAAATCTCTCCCCCTTTGACATCAATGGCAAAGGGACTCCTTTGGGGCTAAATATAAGACTCTTAGCTCAGCCCCCTCCCCACCTCCTCTCCTTGAGGTGATTAATTTTTGGGTGGGAGTATCTCTACTCCCAACATACAATGCTCTTTTTCTTTGTCAACCTTTTTTTTCAACACTTTTGTAATCATACCCTTTTTATCCTTTTGAGTGTCCCTATTCTTTCTTGACTCTAGAAGTTATGGAAAATCTGTTCTACACCACTTGGTCTTATGCCCAAGATTATTGCACTTGTAACACCTAATGTTGTAGTTCTTGGAAGGTGTAAATGACTTGAAGTTCCTCTTGGTGAATCCATAATCATTTCTATCATGAACCCTATAGTGGATCACTTTATGACCAAAGTGATTACATGAGTAGCAATACCCTTGAAAGAAATATCCATCTTTGAATGAGTTGAAATTCCTTTTAGTGAGACCATACTCCTTTCCATGAACCCTGCAATGCATAGCTTTGTGACCAAAATGATTACATGAAAAATAATGCCCTTTGAAGAAATCTTGTTTTGAAACCTCTGGTCTCTTAGTCCTTTCTTTGCCTTCTCTATGATGATCCATGTTTCTTGTTTGTGCATTGTTTCCTTTCTTAGTGAAGCTTCTATTCTTCAACTTATCCACATAAGTCTTAGTTTCTTCTTCACTCTCTTCCTCTGAAACTTCCTCTTCTTTTGAGTTTGAGCTTGACCCTTCTTCTTGTTTCCCTTGTCCTTCTTCAAAACCAAGTCCTATTTTGATAGATGAAGATCTTTGTGAATTGATAATTTTATCCAAAGTTTTTGAACTTTTCCCAAACCTGTGCAGCTTGTCCTTAGAATATTTCACTTCCATCCTTAGAGAAACCACTTCATGTTCTAATATTTCACACTCTAACTATTTTGCTTCTAAATTTTCAACCATGACCTCTTTAAATATCCTTGCCTTAGCTTTTGAGTTTGTGAGGTCTTGTAGAAGCTTTTCCTTTTCTTCCTCATGTTCTTGAACTTGAGCCTTTAGTCTTGAATTCTGCTTTCTAACTCTTTTCAACTCTCTAAGAGCAACAATAAGTTCTTCTTCTAGATCAATTGTGCCTTCTTCATCTCTTTTTCTGATTCTTTCTCTAGGTCTTCAATTATAGGAGCATCTTCATACTCTTCTACTTTGTCTTTAATAGGAGTATTTTCTTCCTCTTCTATTGCCAAAAATAGAATCTCTTCTTCTTCACTATCTGAGAATATTTCATCACTATCACTTGAAGCATTGTTTGCCTTGTTAACATAGAAACTCTTCTTGTGCCTTTGAAAGAACTTATTTTCATGCTTACCTTGACCATACCTATTTTTCTTTTCATGCCTAAATTTTCCTTCTTCCTTTTTCTTATAATCCTGTTTCTCTTCATTGCTACTACTTTCGGCTTGTGGATAATTAGATGCATAGTGACCAAAATTACCACAATTAAAACATTTCATAGTATTCATACCTTTGTGTTTTCTTGAGTCCTTATTCCTTCTCACATAGTTAGCTTCTTCATTACTACTTGACTCACCACTTGATTCTGGTTTCTTATCTTTTGTTTTCTTTGAAGCTTTGAAAGTTGCCTCTTTCTTGGAATTGTGATCCTTTTCTATTCTCATCTCATAAGCTATGAGAATTCCATGTAACTCATCCATAGTCAACTTATCAATATCCTTTATCTCTTCTATAGCTGAAACATTTGCATCATACCTTATAGGGAGTGATCTTAATACTTTCTGAGCAACATTGGAGTCTTCAATTTTGAATCCAAGTCCACGCATGGTATTAAAAACCTCATCAACATGAAGTAAGTACTTAGCAATATCTTCCTCATATTCCATCTTCAACTCTTCAAACTTTTTCTTGTGATTTTGTAGTTTTTCCAACTTGACCTTGTTATCTCCTTCATATGTTTGCTTCAATTTATCCCATATCTCTTTTGTTGATTTGTATTGCATAACTTTCACAAATTTTGATTCATGTAATCCACTTAATATTCCATTCATAGCCTTGGAATTATTCACATGTAACTACTTACCATCCTTATCTATGGGAGGAGTAGTTATAGGTGTGAACCCATCCTCAACATATTGCCATGTCTCATATCCTTGTGCCATCAAGTAAGTCTTCATTCTTATACTCCAGAAAGCATAATTGTTCCCATCAAACAATGGAGCCTTATTTGATGAAGATCCATTCTGAGATGCCATATGTGTTCCTATAGTTATCTTCCTTCAAGCTGTTAGACTTTTCCAAAGGAACCCGCTCTGATACCAATTGAAGAACACAAGCTTATACTAAGAGGGAGGGTGAACAGTATAAGGTAAAATTTTACTTTTCTTTTTCAAACAATATTATCCAATGTTATCAATTGCAATATCAATAGCAATAACAAAGTAATGCACAAATCATCACACACATGAGAGACACAAATTTAATGTGGTTCACCCAATGTGGGTTATATCCACGGAGAAAATATTTCTTCTAAATTTTCTCAACAAATATCTTGGGAATCAATTCCCTATTACAATATTTATGAACCTCTATTCAAAGGAGATCTCAATCCCCAATGCTCTGGTTTGTGGATCTCTCTCCACAGGAGAACTCTATCCCCTCTACTCTGGTTTGTGGATCTCTCTCCATAGGAGAACTCTATCCCCTTTGCTCTAGTTTGTGGATCTCTCTCCATAAGAGAACTCTATCCCCTTTGCTCTGGTTTGTGGATCTCTCTCCATAGGAGAACTCTATCCCCTTTGCTCTGGTTTGTGGATCTCTCTCCATAGGAGAAATCTATCCCCTTTGCTCTAGTTTGTGGATCTCTCTCCACAACCTGCTCTCAGATCTGTCTAAAATTGGCACCAAACCTCATCACAAGGCTAGCACAAATATTCTCTAACTCTACTCACAACTCTATCCAAATTTGCATGCATTACATGCACAAATCTGCTTTCTATCTTTGCCAAAATTTGCACCAAACCTCATTACAAGGCTAGCACAAATTTACTCCAACTCTACTCACAAATCTGTCCAAATCTGCACACATTACATGCACAAATCTGCTTCAAGTCTTCTCACAAGACTTGCTCAAATCTACCTCAAGTCTACCTCAAGTCTACCTCAAGTCTTCTCACAAGACTTCCTCAAATCTACCTCAATGTTGCTTCAAGTCTTCTCACAAGACTTGCTCAAATCTACCTCAATGTTGCTTCAAGTCTTCTCACAAGACTTGCTCAAATCTGCCTCAATGTTGCTTCAAGTCTTCTCACAAGACTTGCTCAAATCTACCTCAATGTTGCTTCAAGTCTTCTCACAAGACTTGCTCAAATATACCTCAATGTTGCTTCAAGTCTTCTCACAAGACTTGCTCAAATCTACCTCAATGCTTCTTCAAGTCTTCTCACAAGACTTGCTCAAATCTACCTCAATGTTGCTTCAAAACCTACTCAAATATTTCCAAATCTTGCATGCAAACAATGCTTATATCTCTTTCAAAAATGCTTTCTTCAACTAGGAAATTCAAACATATTCTACCTAGAATTCGTTTAACCTCTGGAACATATAGAGAATGATATGCTTTATAAAATACCCTGTTGCGGGCCAAACAAGGTGAATGGTTTCCTATTTTTATCACATGCCCATGCATTTAATTATCAACCCAGGGAGCTTCGTAAACTTGTGAAGAGTCAAAATTAGGTTACTACAATACCAATGGAAGTGAATATGCTAATCCTACATTTTTGGGGGTGTTCTTGAAATGGTTTTTCAATCATTCCCACACTCCTCAATGATTTACGTAAGAAGAAAATAATTAAACCTACAGGAAATAAATCATGTACGCATTCCTGAAAATAAATCTACTGCAAATGCTGGAACTAATAAACTAACAAACGTTCTTATGAAAGCAATAAACTAATTAAAATTAATAAATGAAAAGGAAATGGGGAAGAAATATTGGCTTGGAGTGGGCCCAGGCTCCAACAGCTTCTTCCCGATCGAACACGCGCTTAGAACTTTTGGAACTTTAATATATTCATCAACACACTACAATTTATCTTTGTACATCTAAATGGATCTTTATTTTATTTCTATATATCTCTCAGAATGATCTGTGTGTGTTTATATAACACACCCACAAAAATTTTGTTACAGAAGTAGTTACAACAGTTGATCTATCCCAAATAAATCAAGATAGTCTGGTAAATGCAATCGACATCTGGCATTCTGTTCTAATGGCGGTGTTTTCATTGTTCGGTTTGTGCTTTGCCTGGCATCAGTAAGACATTTCGATACGTTGGTGCAATCTCCAATTTAGATCTGCATGATGTAGAACTGGAACTGCACCAGTCACTACCATCCATGTCGATCAAATCTGGTCAACGGGCAAAGAATCAGTGGCACCTTCTAGTTGTGGGGAGGTGCTTGCCTTTTGCTAGCGCCTTTCGACTATGGGGAGGCACTTGTCTTTGGTTGGCACCTTTTGGTTGCAGGGAGGCACTCGTCTTTGGTTTGCGCCTTCCGACTGCAGGGAGGCGCTCATATTTAGTTGGTGTCTTCTGACTGTAGGGAGGCGCTCGTATTCAGTTGGCGCCTTTTGACTGCAGGGAGACGCTGGTATTCATTTGGTGCCTTTCGACTGTAGGGAGGCGCTTGTATTCTCTTCATTAACCCTAGATGAAATAAAGCGCCAGGTCCATCAGAAGGACCTCAACCATTCCAAATATAACTAAATCAACTGCAATTCCACAAAACATACTAAAAACACACAAATTAGATAACACACATAATTATATCAAATATCTATATAATCATTCATAAAAGTATGCAATCCTTATTATACAGCCGCATATTGATCAAAGAAATATGTATAAAATATGAGCATTTCTGGTGCTCATCATCCCCCCATGCCTAAAATATGCCACGCCCTCATGGCATCCAAGCTGCAGGTAGCCCTCTGACTTTTCATCGTCGCCATATCTTGGAGGATTCTGCTGCCCTTGCGGCTCGAGTCTGTCTTTTTGTGCTGACATTTGAAGGTGTGGTTTGCCTTTGCCTATGGGAAATTGCAGCTATCAATTGTCCTCTTCTTTTTCTGGCTGCTACTGGTGGTGGTCTAGCCAGCGTTGTTCCTGTCGATTGAAATGTAGCTTCGGTATCTTGCCAGAGGTCGAAGTCTAGAGGTCTGACCACTGCCAGAGGGATATCCGAGTTATCCCCTCTAGAAGGCACTACTTGGGCCTTGTATAATTCGATCGCTTCAGGGGTAAGCCCTGCATTATCCTTTGCAATCGTAGTGGCCTCCAATTGTGGGCCATATACTCCCCATCGTTCCAAGTACTTCCTCATCATGGAAGGCCACCCTTAGGATGAACCATAGATGTCCCAAAATTGGTTGTCTTCTATCGGATTGACGTAGATGCCAGAATCTCCTTTTACCCTCGAGGATGCCTTCCTGGCCTCCTTGGCTGCTTTCATTTCATTATGTCACTGCTCAAAATATTTTTGCCTTTCAGTGAATGGCTGCATGTCCCATTTGTCCTATTTGGAGTCGGAAAAGGTCACTTTTGCCTTCTGTCGAGCTATCCTGGGCCTCTTTGCCTTGGTTTTTGTAGAAAATTTGGTGGCTTGGACAGGATTCTCTCCTTTCTCCTTCAAGGACTTCTCCTTGCTCTGAAGGATTGGTTGTGCTGCTATCTCTGGGGGTGATCCTTCGTTCGCCTGTCTACCTGGTGTCGACCCCTTAGGCTCATCTTCCTGATGTTGGAAGGCGTTCGTCCTGATGAATGTGCCTTCCTGATGTTGGAAGGCGTATTCGGCTAGATGAATGCGCCTTCTTGATGTTGGAATGCGTATCGGCTAGATGAATGTGCCTTCTTGATGTTAGAAGGCGTATTCGGATTTTTTTTTTTTAAGACTTGGTGCCTGCCTACCACGAAAGGCGCCTACATATATATATATTTAGAACTTCTGAATGGATGGAAGGTGTTGTCTTTCGATTTGGGGCCTTTCAGATGCAGTAAGGTGCCTTCTTCTGGATGCAGTAAGGCACCTTCTTCTGGATGGATGCAGTAAGGCACCTTCTTCTGGATGGATACAGTAAGGCACCTTCTTCTGGATGGGTGCCTTTTGGGTGCAGTAAGGCACCTTATTGTGGACTTGGTGCCTTCTTCTGGATGTAGTAAGGTGCCTTCTTTTGGATGGGCGCCTTTCGGGTGTAGTAAGGCACCTTCTTGTGGACTTGGTGCCTTATTTTGGATGCAGTAAGGTGCCTTCTTCTGGATGGGTGCCTTTCGGGTGTAGTAAGGCGCCTTCTTCTGGATGGTGATTTGACTGAAAAAAGGGTGATCAAGCCTTCCCAATTTTTCATTCTGCCCAGATTCTACCTACGAGCCGGTGTCAGAATGTTGAGCCAAATCAGGACTGGTTTCCCAGATACCTATCCCTCGTTTTGGTCAGGATACCACTATTGCTACTTGATGATCTGTTGGTATCAATCTGGATAGAAAATCTGCCACGACGTTGTCCTTGCCCGGTTTATCGACTATAGTGATGTCAAATTCTTGCAATAGCAATAGCCATCTGATAATTTTGCCACCAATGACCAGCTTGCTCATTAGATACCTGATAGTCGCGTGGTCCGTATGGATGAAGACCTTGTATCTCGTTATATAGTGGTGGAATTTGTTTATTGCATGGACAACTACAAGGAATTCTTTTTCTATCACTGTATAGTTGACCTCTGCTCCCACAAAATTTTTACTGAGATAATAGATGGCATAAAATTATTCATCATATTTCTACCTGAGGACTGCTCCGATCGCACCGTTAGATGCATCGTAGTAAATATGGAATGGTATGGCCCAATTCGGTCCTCTCAAGACCGATGCAAATATCAAATTTTCTTTCAGTAATTGGAACGCTTCTTCGCAATCTCTCGTCCAATTGAACTCTACGTCCTTAGAAAGTAGGGTGTGCAGTGGTTTGGCAATCTTACTAAATTCGGTGATAAATAGTCGGTAGTACCCGAATGATCCAAGGAAACTTCTTACCTCCTTCTGCGTTCTGGGGCTAGGTAGGTCTCTAATGACCTCAATCTTCCTGTTGTCTACTTTTATTCCTTCCGTAGAGAGGTGGTGTCCCAACATGATGCCTTCATGCATCATCATAAAACATTTTTCATTACTTAGGGATAAATGATTTTCCTTGCTCCTGTCGAGCACTCTTTCCAGATTTTTTATTGCCTCCTTGAAGGTTTCTCCATAGGCGGTGAAGTTGTCCATGTATACTTCCACCCCGTCTCCTATCATATCATAGAATATGCTAAGCACCACCCTTTGAAAGGTGGTCGGTGTGTTGCATAGTCCAAAAGGAAATACTTTATAGGCAAACGTTCCCCATGGACAGGTGAACATTGTTTTATCTGTTGGCAATTTTGGGTACCTTGAGTACATTGCCTTTGCCTAAGTTTAGTTGTTGTCATTGATGTCAAGGAGCTATTGGTAGATGTTGTTTTTGATGCAGAGGAAAGTTTGGGACAACTTTTTTTTATGTCCAAGGATGTGTTTTTGTTGAAGGTTTCAGTTGGTCAGTAAGTCTCCAAGAAAATCAGAGTAGCCCAATTGCCAAAAATTAAAAAAAAGATAAAGTAGAATAAGTTTGCAGGCTGCTGGAAAAACTGTCGTGATTTCACGACATGTTTGAGGAGAGAGAAAGTCATGATTTCGTGACATGTTTGAGGAGAGAGAAGGTTCGGCCAAAACTGTCACGATTTCGTGACATGCAGGAAGGCAGAAGCATAGTGGGCAAAAAGTGTCACGATTTTGCGATAAGTTTTGAAGAAGTCGTACGAATGCAGGAAGTGTTGCGATTTCATGACATGTTCCAGTTTCGCGAGTAGTTGGTAAGAAAAATCCTAAGGCAGCGAAAGCATTGTGATTTCATGACATGTTTCATTTTTGCTAGTGCAAATCAAGAAAAGGATGAAGGAGCAAGAGGTGTCATGATTTTGTGACAGAGTTGCTGATGATGTCATCAAAAGGCAAAGGTGTCGTGATTTCACGACAGAGTTACTGATGACGTTAGCAAAATGCAAAGGTGTCACAATTTCATGATAGTTGTAGAAAATAAGACGTTGAGGTCCAGAGCATCATGATTTCATGACCAAAATCATGATGATGTCAGCAAGAGGCAAAGGTGTCATGATTTCATGATAGTTGCGGAGAAGAAGGCGTTGAGGTCCAGAGCATCGAGATTTCGTGACCAAAATCATGATGACGTCAGCAAGAGGCAAAGGTGTCACAATTTTGTGACAGTTGCGGAGAAGAAGGCAGTGAAGTCCAAGGCGTAGCGATATCACGACAAGATACATGGTGACATCAGCAAAGGCTGTACTGTCATGATTTTGTGATAGTTGCAGAGAAGAAGGCAGTGAAGTCCAAGGCGTAGCGATATCGCAACAAGATACATGGTGACATTAGCAAAGGCTGTAGTGTCACGATTTTGCGACAACAAATCAAAGAAGGTGCTCGACAGGAGTAGTGTCACGATTTCGTGATAGCATGTAATGCAAGGTGTATGGCAGACCAAGGCATAGCGATATCGCGACATGTTTGAGCATCACGCAATAAAAGCCATAGAACTATAGAAGTGTTTGAAGCCAATGAAGTTAACCTTTGCCGACAAAGTATAAAGTCTTACAGCCGACATGGTAGAAGATTGAACAGTCGACTAAAGATCAAAGATGTCATCTTGAGATTGTGAGTATTAAAGGAAGACTATTTGACCATTTTGGTGAGCGTTCGAAGTGTGCATTCGTAATGCGATCTACGCAAGTACAGTGTGGGAGATAAGTTCGATCGACAAAGAAGCTGAGTGTGCAAAGTCTTGCTACTGTGGTTGCACAGAGAGTGAAGACAGTACTACGGTGGATGCGCAAAGGGATAGAAAGTGTTGGAGTTGTGACATTCGAAGACAGCGTGCAAAGGTGAAGGGTTCGATAGCCAAAGTGTTGTGTACTACTGTGTGCTGTTGTGGTTGCACAGAAAGGGAAGACAGTTCTACGGTGGATGCGCAAAGGAGCAGAAGGTGTTGTTGTTGCAACATTCAAAGACAACACACCAAAGTAAAGGGTTCGACAGTCGAAGTGCTGTGTATTGCTATGTGTTGTGGGTGCACAGAAAGGAAAAATAGCACGTAGAAGTGAAGGGTTCAACAGCCGAAGTGCTATGTTCTGCTGTTATTGTTGTAACTACGTAAAACGGTGCGAGAGTTGGTTTTAACCAAACACGATTGTAATAGAATAGTAAAGACTTGGAGGTAGCTTTGAGCAAGCATTTGAAGAGCTTGTGAACCGTTCTTCTTTCACCAGTTTGAATACCATATTGAGGACATAATTGAGGTAGAAAGTGGACATTTGTGCTAGATCGAAGGACTGTGTTTAGTGCAAGTTTGAGGACCAGTTTTGCAGTGACATAGTTAAGGACAGATATCTCTAGCCAGAGCAGGGAAGACAGGTGCCTTCTATGGGAAGAGTTCCACTTGCTAAGGGTAGAGGAGATAGAGGTCCTCTAGAGGATCACTAGCAAAGTTAAATTAGGGGAAGGTGTCTCCTTTGAGCTGAGGCTCATAAACATTGTAATCGGGAAGGATTCCCAGAGGTTTGATATAACTTTTATAAGAAAATTTTTTATCCGTGGATTAATTTGCTATTTCTAATTACGGATTACTTTTTTTTCTCTGTTGTATTGTTGTCATTACTGCTATCTTATTCTGCTTGTTAATGGTTTGAAAGCTGTAGTGATAAATCAAGTTAAAAAGAGTCTTATACTGTTCACCCCCCCTCTCAGTATAAGCTTGTGTTCTTCATTATCTTGATCTTCTTCCCCTATCTGGATCTGGTTTTAACCACTGAAACCGTCTAGAAATGAGAAGTATTTTCTTCTTGAGAGTGTGTCCAAGACTTGATCAATGAATGAGAGTGGGAAGTGGTCTTTCTTAGTCACCTTGTTCAATGCCCGATAGTCTATGTAGATCCACCATTTCCCATTCTTTTTGGGGACCACCACTAATGGTGATACCCATTCACTGTCAAAAATCAGATATATGAATTTGACAACCAAAATTTTGTGCAGTTCTTCTCTGACAATGTCTTTCATTGTTGGGTTCATCCTTCTCTGTGGCTGCCGACTAGGAGTTTCCTGGTCATTTAAATAAATCCGATGGGTACATATTTTTGGGCTGATGTTGTGCATATCTACGTAGTCCCATGCAAATGCTTACTAGTGTTTTACCAGAAGCTCTTCCAATTTTTCTAGCTGTGTGGGCATCAACCTGCTATTGAAGTTTAATATCCTCCCTGGCCCAACGTGTATTTGTCAGATGTGTTGATCTTGGGCACCAATCAACGACAATCCAAGTGTGGGGGTGGACGATTCTCCATGGAGAAACTCCATGATAGCACCATCTTTGTCCTCTTCTACCACCTCCTCCAAGGTCATCACTGGCTGGATTATGGACAACTCCGTAGTTCCATGCTTAGTGATACTGGGTTCTTCTGCCGAGTCCATAGACCGACCTAGCGATGAAATGGTCAGCCTTTTGACATTTTTCCCATTTGAGATGGTCATTAGCCCATACCGAAAGTTGATGTAAGCGTTAGCTATTGCCAACCATGGCCTCCCCAAAATGAGCAGGTAACCACCCAACCTGGTCTTGGTTTGCAAAACTAAAAAATTGGCTAGATATTCCCATGCACTGACTGTTACAATCACATCTTCCAGCATCCCTTTCAGTGATAGGTTGATTGATCGGCTAACTATAGCACTGTCATGGTTGGCTTCAGGTTCGTGAGTTGCAGCCTCTGCATGGTCTCTTGAGGCATCACATTGATGGCTGCCTCGAGGTCAACCAATGTGTTAGACAGGGAATGTCCTCCAATTTTTATGGTTAGCACTGGGCTGCCTGGATCTGCATACTTTGGATGATGTGTTCCACCCATAATTAGATCTACTAGTTTGCCCACTACGTTGATAGTCTGGGTGGCTTTTCATCCCGGTCTCCTTAGACACATTTCTCTAATTGCCTTGGTGTAAATGGGGACATCGTGAATTGCTTGAAATAATGGGATTGTCACCATGAGATTCTTCAAGATCGACAAGATGTCAAATTTTGGTTGTGTTGTTTTTCTTTGTTCCTACAGTCGGCTAGGAAATGGAGCCTCTACTCTCTCAAGTGCTTTTCCCTCTTCTACCAGAGGTGTCTCCTCTATTTCTTCCCCCTCTTCTACCAGTGGAGGTGTCTCTACTATTTCTTCCTCCTCTTCTACCATAGGCGGTGTCTCTACTCCTAGCTACCTACCTGATCTAAGTTGAATATTGTACATATGATACATCTCACCTTCTACGTTGTATGCCAGTTGATTTACTCTGTTGTTCGAGTTTGCTATTGGTTGTGCTGGTAGCTACACAGGTCTCATTGTTGGCAATGCTGGTAAGTTTTGTTGGATGTGAGTAGGCACTGCACTCTGTGGAGTCTGATTCCATGCATTGTGGCCTCTCCACTACTACCCAAGATATGGATATGGCATCCATGGCTGCTGATTCGAAAATGTTATTAGGGGTGCGTTAGTCCAGGGTGATGGTCCCCACCACCCCATATTAGGTGGTTGAGGGAATCCTTAGTGCATGTATGACCCTCCCCCATACGATGGAATTTTGGTTGGTATATTCCTTGCAGGGGGCTGTGGCCAACTCTTCCTATTGCCTATGAAGTAGGCCTCCGTGCTCTCAGCCGCTTCCTAGTTATTGGGTAGTTGTGGGTAAAATTGAGTTTTATGATTCAGCCTACAAACTACGCATACTCTGACCTTGTTTTTTGGACATGCATTCTTTGCATACCTTCCTCTACATTTTGGGCAAAAATATGCTAATGCTGCGTCATTTTCTTGTTTCTTATTTTCTAACAACATCGTATCTATCTACAGTGCTAGAGATGAGAGTATTTCGCTCTTCAAATCCTCTAGCATGTTGCCTATTTCTATTTTGGTGATTGAAGTAGTCGCCTTCATGGTCCTGGTGTTGATTTTGCCTCTCCTTATCGAGTAGTTCCAGCATAATTATCGAATGTCGTCCATAGCATGCTGATAGACATCACCTCCAGATATCATGTTGAGAGCCTCCAGTGACTCATTGGTAAGTCCCCTTAAGAAGATGCTTTTGAGGGACTTATCAGATAGCTTCGAGGGAGGGTACTATTGAATATTAAAGCTAAATATCTCCCAATACTCCTCGAGAGACTCATCTTCTCTTTGTGTCATTCTCAGGACCTCCTCCTTGGAGTCTCTTGCTCTCCTAAAATCTTGATATTGCTCTAGAAAGAGCTTCTTCATCTGGTCCCAGGTGGTGATGTGTTTGTCTCCCAGATCGATGAACCATCGTAGAGCTACATCGTCTAATGTAGAAGGAAATAATTTCAACTTTTGCGTGTTTAATTTGTAATCCACGGACCTACACAAAACATCAAACTTGAATAAAAATAGGTCAAGGTCCTCAGTTGGGTGTCTTCTGAAGGACGGAAGGTGAGCAGGGGATATGTTTTTCATTTTGGTATCTCCTACTCCCTCCTCTATTGGGAAACTAAATCCAGATGAGACTTCATTGTTATCTGCCATTTTTTTTGGGAAATGTGGTTTCTAATGCAGCATTTATGGCCTTTCGATCATTTAAAACTTTCTGAGTCAATGCTCTAAGGTTGTCTGGTGAGATCGTCTAATCCTCCATAGCCTTCCACAATAGGGCTTCCTCTAGAGGAGTCCTATTAAATAGGGTATTTATGATGATTCGTTCGTCCCCTTGTTGATGGGATGAGGTGGCACTTTGCACAAAGTGTGGTTCCTCACTCCAATGGACTACTGGTAGGTCGGGCGAGTCTAACTCAAATCCAAAATGCTCAATTGACTTAGGTCCTGGTGGATTAGTTCTTATAAAGCGACTTTCAGGTCCTCTTCTTCTCAAAGAACTCATACAAGGTCATATGGAAGGTTTTAGGGTATTGTAAGTAATTTAATTAAGACACTTCCTTGGCAACGACACCAAAATGTTGCAGGCCAAACAAGGTGAATGGTTTCCTATTTTTGTCACATGCTCGTGCATTTAATTATCAACCCAGGGAGTTTTGTAAACTTGTGATGATTCAAAATTAGGTTACTACAATACCACTGGAGGTGAATCTGCTAATCCTATGTTTTGGGGGGTGTTCTTGAAATGGTTTGTCAATCATTCCCACACTCCTCAATGATTTACGTAAGAAGAACAGAATTAAACCTACAAGAAATAAATCATGTATGCATTCCTAAAAATAAATCTACTGCAAATGTTGGAACTAATAAACTAACAAACATTCTTATGAAAGCAATAAACTAATTAAAATTAATAAAAAAAAAGGAAATGGGGAAGAAATATTGGCTTGGAGTGGGCCCAGGCTCTAGCAGCTTCTTCCCGATCGAACATGCGCTTAGAACTTCTGGAACTTTAATATATTTGTCAACACACTACAATTTATCTCTGTATGTCTAAATGGATCTTTATTTTATTTCTATATATCTCTTAGAACGATCTACGTGTGTTTATATAACACACCCATAGAACTTCTATAATAGAAGTAGTTACAATAGTCGATCTGTCCCAGACTAAATCAAGACAGTCTGGTAAATGCAATCGACATCTGGCATTTTGTTCTAATGGTGGCGTGTTCATTGTTTGGTTCATGCTTTGTCTAGCATCAGTAAGACATTTCGATACGTTGGTGCAATCTCCAATTTAGCTCTGCATGATGCAAAGCTAGAACTACACCAGTCACTGTCGTCCACGTCATTCAAATCTGGTCAATGGACAAAGAATCAGTGGTGCCTTCTAGTTGTGGGGAGGCACTTGCCTTTTGCTAGTGCATTTTGACTGTGGGGAGGTGCTTGTCTTTGGTTGGTGCCTTCCGGTTGTAGGGAGGTGCTCGTATTCGATTGGCGCCTTCTAACTGTAGGGAGGTGCTCGTATTCAGTTGGCACCTTCCAACTGTAGGGAGGCGCTCGTATTCAGTTGGCACCTTTTGAATGTAGGGAGGCACTGGTATTTAGTTGGCACCTTTCGACTGCAGGGAGGCGCTCGTATTCTCTTCATTAACCCTCGATGAAATAAAGTTCCAGGTCCATCAAAAGGACCTCGACTGTTCCAAATCTAACTAAATCAACTGCAATTCCACAAAACATACTAAAAACACACTAATTAGATAACACGCATAATTATATCAAATATCTATATAATCATTCATAAAAGTATGCAATCCTTATTATACAACCGCATATTGATCAAAGAAATATGTACAAAATATGAGCATTTCTGGTGCTCATCATACCCAATATGTTCTTCACATTCACAACTCTTGCATTCATTCAATACAGTCTCTACCTATTACAAATATCTCTCAAATCAAATCACACTAGTGTACAACTTCATTTCACAAAACTAGTCTCTATTCTTTGTAAATTTACTCTCAATGATTAAACAAAATAATGCACAAATTTACTTCACAAGATTTATCTCAAAAAATTCATAATTACTTTCAATATATTTCAAACCAATGCTCAAAATGTTTCACAATGATGTACAAACTTGGTCTCAACCCTAGCACAAGTATTTCAGATTTCTTTCAACAATGAAGCACATGTAGATCTCAAAACCTAATACAATTGTTTCCACTTTCTTTCAACAATGATGCATACTTTATTTCACAAACCCTAGCTCAAATATTTCCAACAATACACACTAATCAACCCTTTTATCTCCACCTTATAATTCTGAAATATTTGCTCAATCGGCCACCTTAGAGAAGGAATAATATCAACATACCTCTTAAACTTGCTTTTATGAAAAGTGCTCTCAAAACCTATTCTAAATTAATTTCCTTTTTCCACTTTAATAAGTTATCCAATATTATTTTCAAATCAAACACAAAAACCTTCCCTCAAATTGTGCACAAAAATATTTTCTCAATACTCCTTTTATTTTCTCAAAATAAGGTTTTTAATTAAAGAACAAAAACCTTTAAACTTTCCTTCTGTAGACACCTAAAATACATCATGCCGAGGTGACTACTCATATGGGACATTCTAGGAGACCATATGGAATACCTTGGATAGATTTCAAGGTATAACAATGATTTTTACCACTCAATTTAGGCACCCTTTCCTAGTCAGTGCTAGCTACTGCTAACACTCGCGGTTAGCAGTGCTGATCACACTTTTCAACTGTGGTTAGTACTTAGAATCAATTGGACTTAATATGAACCAAAATCAGTTGCAATGGCCAATTTTTTGTGTATTAGAGTGGTTTGAGCAAGGAAGGTTTTGGATCCTTCCATTCAAAAAACTCAAACTACCCAATCTTGTTCTTGGCTTCCTCATGAAGCTACCCCTAGCCTTGGGAAAATGTTATTTAATCCCCCATAAAATTAGGAAAATATATAGATGAATCTCAAATTTAAATTTAGTGAAGCCCTATCAAATAACATACTCACCTAGGTTCTTTTATAGAAACACTTTGGCTGCCCAATTGGAGATCACATGGCATTTGGATTCAAGGAGGCTATGGAGGGCTAGTATGAATCAAGAAAACCAATTGAGCCCATTCCATCACCAAACTAAGAAATTTAACCACCAAATATATCATAGGACATAGAGGCAACCCTTGACCATCAATTTGAAAGATATATTCAAATATTCACCCTCTAAATTGGAGTATAAACTCACTTCAAGCTTCGTCGTAGATATCAGCTGCGACTAACAGTGCTCACTGTGCTTCAAAGATGTGGTCAGGGTAGTATCACTGATTCTCCTATTATTTAGTCCTAGGATTTTTTTATTGTTACTATATTAGTTATATCTCATGTTAATTAGCTTTATTAAGGACTTTGACCGGTGCAATTAGGGTTTTTAGTCATTTCCTTTCATTATTGCAATTATGCTACTAATGGATCCTTTCATGCTTCCATGCTTTCAATTCCGTAATTAGACCATTAGATAGATGCATATGCTTTTACTTTACATTTTCTATGGTGCTATTTCATGTTTAGCATAGGTTTAATATGCTTCTTGCACTTTCTTGATTTCATGTTAATTACATAATCCTTTATGCAATATTCTCTTAAAAGCCTCATCAAGAGAGACCTCCTTTGTATGTAATGTTTCTTGTTGTTTATTACATGCAGGATCAAAATGATTTTGGGATGTAATGCAGAAAATACCTCTAATAATGGAGAAGAAGGTCATCGACACCTTGGAGTAGTTCGTGTATTTGTGGAAGACATTTGGATTACACCTATGCTAGAAGGGAATTTATCATTTTGTAATTGTTGTATCAAAATGGTATCCCTAAGAGGTATGGATATGTAATTTAGATTGATTATAAATATTAATAAGAGAAGCATTTATTTTACTTTTGTGTCGTTTCTTGTCAATTCATATGTGCATACCCAATTTTACATAATGTTCAATGATTATAACATTAGGTGTTAGTCTTTTGCATGGTACATAAGGTGATCACGATGGAAACCCCAAAAATTTCATGATCACTAATGTTTTTTCTCTATGTTTTTGTTGTAGGTGCTAACCATGGTTGACAACCATGGTTAATAGTTGTCACCATGGTTGACACCTGTGGGAAACAGTTGCAGCCATGCCTGACAGATGCGGTCAGTAGAAAATAGAAAAAAGTAGATATCATACACCATTAGCAGACTTGAATTTGAGGTAGCGTCTGTGATTTCAGTTCACATACTCTATATTTTCTTTAGCAAATGGGTTACATTTTATAGAGCTTGGGTACAAAAAACCATAGTTCAACATAAATGAAAATTGTAGAAATTACATAATAGTATACAAGAATAGAAGATGCTAACATAAATCCTAATTTTATCCTAACCTATTCTTGCTAATAATCTACGGAGGAGTGGATTTAATTAGTTTTAATTAAATTTCAACATTCTCCCCCTTAAAGTTGAGAGAGTTGACAAGACAATCTCTCAACTTTATATATCAAGCTTTAAGAACTCCTTTGGTGAAGATATATGCTATGTTGTCCAAAGTGTTGCAATGTCGTAGCTCAACCACCTGTTTCTCCACCATGTCTCAAATGAAGTGATACTTCATATCAAAGTGCTTTGACCTACTATGGTGGATAGGATTATGTGCCAATTGAATGGCACTCATATTGTCACAGGACAATCTTGTAAGACCACTTTGTTTCTCTCTGATTTCTTCAAGGACTTTTCTCAACCATAAAGATTGGGTACTAGCATTTGTGATTGCTATGTACTCATCTTCAGTAGATGATAATGCTACAACTATATGATTTTTGGAACTTCATGTAATTAGTCCTAACCCAAGACTAAAAAGTTCCCTGATATAGATTTTATATCATCTATATTGCTTTCCTAATCACTGTCACTAAATCCAACTAATTTTAGAGAATTATATTTGTCGTAATGGATCCCAAAATCCAATGTACCCTTTACATAGCTCAAAATTCTTTTATTTTCTTGTAAATGAATTTCAGATGGATCAACCATATACCTTGAAACAAGAGAAATAACATACTGAATATCTGACCTTGTGTTGGTGAGAAACATTAGATTCCCAACCATTCTCTTGTAAGTGGTCATGTCAACCTTTGGTGCTCCATATTCTTTGCTCAATTGGATCCCATGACCCGTTGGAGTTGCAAAAGACTTGCATTGCTCCATAGCAAATTTCTTTATTATATCTTGAGCATATTTGTGTTGACATATGAAGATCCCTTTTTCTGTTTGATGTAATTTCATGCCTAGAAAATAATGCATCAAGCCTAGATATTTCATTTCAAATTATTTCATCATGGAGTTTTTTAACTCCTTATTCATCTTAGCACTACTACCCATGATTATTAAATCATCCACATATAAACATACAATGAGAATGTCTTTACCTTGTTTTATGTAGTAGAAAGTAGGTTCACTTTTTCTCCGAGTTAATCCATACCTTTGAAAGTAGCCATCAATGCATGAGTACCATACCCTTGGTGCTTGCTTGAGGCCATGCAATGCTTTCTTCTATTTGTAGATGTAGCACCCTACAATATTTCTTCATGAGACATAAAATAACCTATTAGTGCATCAAAAGTGAGGTTAGAAAGATCTTTATATTCCTCAATAATGATAGCAATATGGTTCCACTTATGAAGAAGTGTTATCAACACTTTCTTCAAAACCACTTCAGGTTTAATGTTTTCTCCAAGGGTCTCCATCTTGTTGACGACTGCTTTCACTCACACACAATAGTCACCAACTTTCTCATCTTCCTACATTTTGAGATTCTCAAAATCTCGCTTCAAGGTTTGAAGCCTTACTTGCTTCACCTGATCGCTCCCTTGATAGCCATCTTTCAAGGCTTTCCATGCTTCGAGTGATGTTGTACAAGAAGCAATCCTTGGAAATATGCTCTTCTCCAAGGCTACTTGGAGATGATAAAGAGCAAATGAGTTCTTCTTTTGAGCATCCTTTTTAGCAGTCTTGTCGGCTGCACTCAAGGTTGTCCATTCCTGGGGTTCATTGTAGCCTTCTTCTACAATATCCCATAGCCCTTTTCCAATGAGTAGGGTCCTCATATTGATGGACCAGTACTCATAATCAAGGTCGTTGAACTCAGGGATAGGAATATTGTTATTAGTAGCCATTGCTAACTTTAACAAAAACAATGAGAGTTCTTCTTTGAGTTAAGATCTTTAAACAAAGTTCCCTTCCAGTTGGTTGAAATGCTTAGATTTTAATTTTGTAAGATTAAAAATTTATCAATTATTAAATAATAATAAAATAATTTTGATTTAAAATCAATTTAAAAATGATTTAAAATCAAATAATATTAAATTATTAAAAAAATTGATAAAAAATTATTTACAAAAGTAAAACTTGCCTATGCGGCTCCATTTCAACTTATACTCCCATTTCGGTTGATGCTTCCACTCGGTGGCTCCTCCACACTCAACCCGATGACTCCTCCACTTAGTGGATCCTCCACACTCAACCTGGTGGCTCCTCCTAATCCACAATTTTATCACACAACAATGATCATGGACCACACAGCAGGCATCACGTCTCTTTTAACACAACTTTACTCAGTGATCATAATAGCTTTACAATGTCTCTTTCAACGCTTTGACCTACAGGCTCTTCAACATGTAGCTTGGAAATATTCATTTAGAAATACATCTTCACATAGGCATATCCATGGAGCAAAATAGATTGTAGATCATAGATCATATCTTTCTCCACACAAATGAACTAACCAACATCCAGTCATTTTTCATACGAGCGCAGATCACAGTGTCCACACAAATGTTTCTTAGATGAACATAGATTGTAGATCGCAATGTCTACCCAAATGTTTCTTAGATAAGTGTAGATCATAAATTGTAGTGTCTACTTGCATAAATCTCACAACACAGGTCATTAGCATTCTTCTCATATTGAAGCTCTCTTTTTTACATACACTATAGAGATCTACCAGCAGACGCAATGTAGTCTACGACATTTTTTTTACTTCAATCTAATCTCCACTTATACCAAACAAAATTTATCTACTATCACTTGATAAAACTTGGTCTCTAGTGACTCCACTGAGCTCTCTAGCATCTAGTGGATGCCTACTCACATCGTAGTAACGGTAAGCTTCATTGTATGCATTCTCTATAGCGATTGAAACAAATGCTCAATGCTCAATGTAAATTACACTCATATGCAACAGATCTGATGTCACAAAGTTTGTGATGGGCAGATTTTTTTATTCTCTTAAGCTCTGATACCAAAATGTGATTTCAATTTACATACTCTATATTTTCTTTAGCAAACAAGTTACATTTTATAGAGCTTGGGTACAACAACCATAGCTTAACATAAATGAAAAATGCAAAAATTACATAATAATATACAGGAATAGAAGATGCTGACATAACCCCTAATTTTTTACTAACCTATTCTTGATAATAATCTACAAAGGAGTGGATTTAATTAGTTTTAATTAAATTCCAATAAGTTTATTTTCTCCTCTCTATCATTTTCTATCTATGTTCTTACAGAAGCATAATGCAATAGATGGATGCTAATTAGGAAAACATAGCAAAAAGTAAAAAGGAAAATCCTAGATGTTTTCTTAGTTTTCTACTAGTCACTGCTAGGAATAGCGGGCCTCTGATTGTAGTCCACCCTAGTCTCCAACGGTCTAGGACATTGCTTGTTTAGAGTTTGCATGCATGAGGCCCAATCAGTGGCCATTTATGTCATAGATAGTTGCATTCTCTGAATATCATTTAGCATGGTCATACATTTTCTTAAAAGTGAAACATTCTTTTGAAAAGCATGTAGAATCATTTGAGTGTTGTTTTGTGCATTTTTATTTCATGCAAAGTAAAAGGAACCACACACACCACGACACATTGTAAATGCTAGTGAGTTGGAAGTCACATCCAACCACTAGTAGGGTTTCAATGATGGTGGCAGTGATTTCCATCCATTGGCCCAACTCCCATGTACCTTTTGTTACTAGACCAATACCGGATCCAAGAACCTTTCGTAGCCCAAAAAATTTGCATATACTCCTCTTCGGAGGGTATGACATTGATTGGGTATAAATGGGTGAGGATCTGGGAGGACTTGTGCTCCCTGCCCGAGTGTGGACCTCATCACCACATTTTGGGGGATTACGTGACTTGGAGTTCATCGCCAGGTTGTCGAGCTATGAGCATACAGGTGAAAGCCTTTTAAACAATTGAGAAAATCATCAACATATTGCAAAACATGACAAGAGTTACTTTACTGATACAACAAATTTGAAAAACACATCAAATAGTTTAGGGCTCATTTTAAAACTGTAAAAGGAGATAATCATCATTGTATTCTTTGCGTGTTAATAAAAGTTAAATCTAGACATAGGATACATAATGGTGCAAACACAGAGAGGTCGATCTGGGCATAGACCCGAGATCGAAGCCCAAGCTCCACCTAATGCACAACACGATGTAGAACGCCCTCAATCATAGAATCCTCCTAGACGTCATTCAGTGAGTATTAGAGGGGATAATTCCACATGAGGGGATTTCGTTGAGAATACCCCGATTAGAGGAAGTACTAGACATCCCTCTAGACATAGATCAAAGCATGGGACTTCCTAGCATGGGGGTTCCACACATGGTAGCATTTACCATGACCGCATTCCATGGGCATCCATGGGTTCTATTGAAGAATATGTCATTGAGGGATCCAGATTGGTACCCCTTCGACCTGTATCTAAGGGAGGCTCATGACCTCCACCATCCGAGTATAGATAGGCTCGAGATCCACCCATTCAGGGGCAAGTAGATGGGACCACTTTCGAGCATAGGCCCATGCAGACTCCCTATAGGGGTGAACCTTGTAAGTTCACCATAGATATATCCAAAGTGGGAGCTAATGGTACGCCACCTCATGAGCCATGGCATAGTAAATAGTTAGACAGTCTATACAGACCTCTCGACCTATGAGTGAGTGTAGCGGAAGCACCATTAGGACCGCCCGAGAACCTGGAGAGTGCTCCAAGAGTTCTCGTGACATACGTGCTCCTGCATCTCATGCAGGCACAGAGTATAGGAGATAACCTAACATGAATATCATCTTTATAGACAAAGGTAAGAGTGTGGCAAATCAGTCCATTGGAGGACATACCCATAAAGTTGCTCGAATAGAGCGCACACACCAGAGGCCTCAAGATGGACGATCGATCATGTTGATAGATCTCATAGACTGGTGTCAGAGTAGAGACAACAGATTCTCCAAGACCAATTGGAGGATGTTCATGCAGAGAAAGAGCACCTCAAAAATGAGAACTCTCAGAGGCAGAGGTTCATAAGACAAAAATTATATGAACAACGCATGCGTGAACAACGCATCCTCGATCAGAAGGAGTATGTAGAGAGAGAGGATCGATTGGCTAGCACCGGTTTACCTCCTCATAGTGAGACCAGGGAGCATGTCGATAGACGAGTGGCTTCACAGCCTGAGCTATACCCTGGGTACATAGACACACATACTCGTCGTACGACTCAACACAGAGATCGATGTCCAACATCCAAACAACATGAGCATAGGTAGTATGAGGAAGAAGTGGGAGAGGAATTAGAACAAGAATATCCAAAAATCTCCCAATTCAAGGAGGAGGGCGAGCCTAGTCCACCACCTCGATAGAGGAAGAATCTACCTCCGAAGGTGCCTCCAAGGCAATCTCGAGAAGAGGAGTTCCTTTCCTCGTAGGCCTATAAGGCCTTAGAAGAGAAGGTCCAAGCCATAGAGAAGCAAGGAATGGCTTATCAAAAGCCTACCTTGAAAAAAATCCATAATGAACCTCTATGCACATCAGTGCCTATTCTAGCCTATCCTGAGCATTTCAAGATGCCTAGACTAGAAAAGTTTCAAGGAGAGGAAGACGCACAGGAGCATGTAATGAGTTTCCTAGATATGTGCTTTCAGATTGAGAGCAATGATGCTTTGCTCCTATGCACCTTCATTACCACCCTCTCAGGCCCAGCTCGGGAGTGGTTCAACCAATTAAAGAGGCACAACATCACTAGTTTCAAACAACTAGCCGATGCATTTCTTGAACGCTTTTCCTTCGACATCAAGAAAAAGGTAAACTTATCCAACCTGGCTGCTTTAACACAACATGATGATGAGCCAGTGATGGATTATGGAAAATTATGGAGGAAAATGATGGCAAAGCTGCCATTCTCCATCCCATCCTCTGAATTAACTTGAATGTTCATGAAGAGTTGCACCAAGCACATTTTATTATTGCTACAGTTGCAGTAATACCAAACATTCGAAGAGGCTTTGGCGCAAGCCAAGGTGATAGAGGACATCAAGTTACAGGAGGGTAACTTGAAGCTCAATAAAAAGGAAGGAGTGGCACAAGAAAAGCATTGAGAGACAATAGGCCAAGCTAGCCCATGTTAATCAGGTGGTGTTGAACCTCCAGAAAGGGGATAAGGGGCAACAACAATGAAACTATCAAGCCCAACCTCCTCCTATGCAATATGAGCAGTGCAACAATAATTATAAGGGTAAAAATAAGGAACAATGCCCACCTCACGTATTCACTCAGTTATCAAAGTCGTTGGCTTCAATTTTTCATCAGTTATGTGAGGCGAAGGCTATACACTTACCCAAAGTCAAGTTAATGGACCCTAATCAGCCTAAGCCTAAGGGCTACAAGGATGATCAATATTGCATCTTTCATCGATCGAAAGGCCACGACATCGAGGTATGTTGGTCTTTCAAACATCTTGTGCAAAATATGATCGAAAGAGGTACACTTCTTATCGATAACCCACAAGCACCTGATAATAAAAATATGGGGATTTACAAAAATCCTCTACCAAATCATGAGGCGCCAAAGAATAATGTTGGCCAAGTCAACCAAGTACGCATCGAACCACCAACCCAGGGGTTCATCAGAATGGTCAATGTTGTCACAAGGAATGCGAGGTATGAATGACCAAATCAACCTCCAATGCCCATTAGAGTCCAAGATGCACCTCCTCCAAGGCCATCCCAGCATGTGCTAGGCCCACCAACTAGACCGGTGGTGACCATCAAAAGTAGGTTGGTCCAAAACCTATAGATGACTCCAACAAAGTTGTCGATTTATGAGCTGATCCAATAGTCTCCCAAGCATAGGGAGACACTTATGGATATCTTAAGGTCCATAGAAGTGCAGCCTCAAGATCCCAAAGTGTTTACACACTTCATGGGGCATGTGCAATAGTGTCAGGAACTGGTCATACAATTCCATGATCACGAAGTCAAGATGGTTTCCACTGTTATAGCAGACCCGCCACTGCATATCATTGCGTGTGTGAATCACAAACCATTCAAGCAGGTTTTGATTGACATGGGGTCATCAATCAATATCATAACTACCAAGGTGTTAACTCACTTGAAGTTTCCCAAGATGCATATCATCCCTTCTACCTTCACGTTGAGAGCTTTCAATGATGCATTATGCTCAATGGTTGGTACTATAGTTTTACCTATCCAGGTAGGACTGAAGACCATCCTCATGATGTGTCATGTAATCAAAGGTGCTATGCAATATAACATACTTCTATGGAGGCCTTGGATCAGAGAAATGCATTGCGTCCCTTCTATTCTACATCAATGTATCAAATACGTTCATGAGGGATAGGTTCATGTGGTGCCTTCAGATGAAGAACCCTTTAAATACGTGAATCTAACAGATTTTTCGAGGGAATTCATGCTCCCCTCAATGCACCTGGATGTGCGGCCAGCATCTCCAATCAAAGATCCAGGAGGTAAAATAAAAAATATGTGTGCTAAGCCTACAATGTTCGCATCTCAATGATCGGAGCACACGACAACTGCTTCTACCAGACCGTCTACATCTATGATGCATCGGGATGATAGGAAGTTGAAAGAAAATATGGGTGAAAGAGAGATAAAGAAAATGCCCAAGCCAATTATCATTGAAGCCCCTACTCCCATGGAAGTAGAGGAAATTCAAGGAGAAGTCGAAGAGGCACCTCAGCCTACTTCGCCTACGTCTTCAATAGGGTCATCTGCACCGTAGGTGACCATCCATTTGGTTAATCCTAGATTAGGGGAATATATCATGTAGAATGTGATGTTCACACCGATTATCAAGACTGCATAGGACATGGGTCGACCGCGAGCCCATCACCTTCCCGTAGGGATGGTGGAACCATTAGGGGTACCACCTAACCAAACCAACTTCATCTATGGAGGGCTAGACCAGTTTGCATCTCCCACACCCATGGATGAGGATGATAATGAACCATTCACCATGAATGTTCATTATCTCTCTAACCTAGAATATGCCATGCGATACTTCGAGCATTACCATTGGCATGGTTACGGTCTCAGACTATTCGAGCAAGGGCATAGAAGGCCATATGAACCACAATATCAGTTGCCAACTGATAGGTTTAGGTTAGGATACTATATTCGAGGTCAGGATGAACTTCTCATGACATATTTAGACCACTTGTACCTCAGTCTGGGGGGTGAAGTTGACTTCAATCCTTATCACCCTAATCCTTCCATGTTTCAGAGGGATAACCGGCTAGTGACTTATGTCACTATGGAGCCACCCAAGAGATATCATGCGAACATCTTGGTGGAGATCGGCCCAGAACCCATTCCAAGAGCCAACTTGGACAATCAAAGTCATGGAGCTACCGATGATATTGGTATGCACATCCAAAATCTAGACACAACTATAGACATCGAATCATAAGTTGCTTCTGAGGATGTTCATGTAGTATCCATCATCGAAAGTGATGGACCAGACTATGATTCTGGAATAGATGATGTTGAGTTATCCTCAAACAATGAGCAATCCGAGGATGAAACCGAGTTGGCCTACTTGGGCCCTACGCTCTTGCATCATATTTTACCTTTGGAATCAATAAATATGAGTGAAGAGCCCTTCGACAATGATGATGGCTATCAAGAGATAGCCTACATGGGGCCTCATGTGGAGCATCACCCGATTCCATTAGGTAGAGGTGAGTGTCTTTATTATGATAGTGATGATGAAGATGAAATAGAGAGAGCCTATTTAGGACCTCCCTACTTGCACCATCGTAATGCACCACATACTTTTGAGGATATGTACAGAGAGATCAATCTCCATCCTCACCTTAGGGGAAGGCCACCAAATCTTAATGTGATTTATCACATGGTGTTTCCTGATCCACCAACGTACATGGAGCTCCTTGAGCCCAATGATCCCATCCGATAGTCTATTCATGGACCAGATCTAGAGATCCCCATACCCCCAGAACCACATCTTAGGGATGGAAGTTTTGCTAATGTTGAGTCACGTGCACGTGGTCCTGGAGACATGATCCATTCCATCAATATGATCTCCATTTATTTGACCACTCCACTCCACAATCCAGCCGATCCTTCCAAACCATTGTGTCTTAATGTAGATGCTATTGATTGGGATCGCATTGATTCACCTCTAGAGCCTGAAGATTTCTTCCCTAATGAAGAAATGTTGCAACCTTTCCATTTTGCACCAGGCTATGCACATGATGTCTATCATGCTGAGGATGCTTCCAATGAGGAACCTATAAACCTAGTAGATGACATCCACTTGATTCCTACGCCTCACCATCTTGAGGAGGGATCCCATATGTCAATAGAGGAAACCTTTGAAGTGGATATCAGTAATGATCCCACTAATCCTAAGAAGGTTAAATTTGGAGAAATTTTGACTCTTGATGAGCATGCCAACCTCATCCCTCTACTGAGAGAGAGACCTGATCTCTTTGCTTGGACTTATAAGGACATGTCGGGTCTAGATCCAAAATTGGTTACTCATAACCTTTCGCTAGATCTATCAAAGAAGCCAGTCAAGCAGAAACTCAGGAAGATGCATCCAACAGTAGCCTTAATGGTTAAGGATGAATTGCAAAAGTTGTTGGATGTAGAGTTTGTCATTTCCATCGACTATCCAAAATGGGTATCAAACATGGTGCCTGTAGGAAAACTTGATGGAAGGATCCGTATCTATATGGATTTTAGAGACCTAAATAGGGCAACACCAAAGGATTCATTTTCATTGCCAAACATAGATGCTCTCATAGATGCAACTGCAGGTCATGAGATGCTCTCCTTAATGGATGGTTTTTTTGGTTACAATCAAATTCGGATTAAGCTCGAAGACCAACATAAAACCACGTTCATAACGCCATGGGGGACATTCTGTTACAAGGTTATGCCATTCATCCTGAAGAATGTTGGTGCTACATATCAATGGGCTATGACATATATCTTTCATGACTACATGCATAAGATCTTAGAAGATTATATCGATGACTTATTGGCAAAGTCATTGCTACGTTCAGAGCATGCTGAGGTCTTGAGGAAGGTCTTCGATCACCTGATAGAGCATAATGTCAGGTTGAATCCTAAGAAGTGTATATTTGGTGTAACTTTAGGAAAGCTCTTAGGATTCATCATTTCAAAATGAGGCATCGAAGTTGACCCAACAAAGGTCAAGGCTATTTTAGAAATGCGTCCCCCCACGAATATCAAGGAATTAAGAAGCCTACAGGGCAAAGTAGCATCCATAAAGTGATTTATCACATAATTATTAGATAAATGTCGACCCATGAATCGATTGCTACACAAGGGGGTCCCATTCAATTAGGATGAGGACTTTCAAGCAGCCTTTGTTGAGATTAAGCAATACCTGGTGACGCTGCCAGTACTAGCTCCACCAAGGCCAGATGTACCATTCTTGTTGTATATATCGATGACTAACTTTGCATTGGGAACTATGTTAGCCCAAAAGAATGTGCAAGACAAAGAACAAGCCATATATTATATTAGCTAAACCTTGGTGAGTTATGAGCTAGGATATGCATACGTTGAAAAGTTGTGTTTAGCAATAGTGTTTGCTACCAAGAAATTGTGACACTATATGTTGAGTCATACGACGTATGTCATATCAAAACAAAATCCTTTGTAGTATATGATGAGCAAGACATATCATAATACATGTACTATGAAGTGGATCATGCTATTGATAGAATTTGATCTAGAATTCATAAGCCAAAATTCCATTAAGGGATAAGTCATAGTTGATCAACTGGCTGAGGTGCCTCTCAAAAATAGTAGGCCCCTCACCATAGAGCTTCCTGATGATGCAGTATTTGCCTTATCAAAAGCACCCAAACCTGAGGAACTGGATAACAAAGTTGATATGACCTTGTTCTTCGATGGTTCGAAGTGTGAGCAAGGGGGTGGTGCAGGAATAGTGTTGTTCACACCACAAGGAGCTCCAATGCCCTTGTCATTCAAGTTGGACTTTCCTTGCACTAACAATAATGCTAAATATGAAGCCCTAATTTTGGGTCTCCAAACAACTATCACCATGAAGATAAAAAGGCTAAATATCTTTGGTGATTCCCTTCTCATTGTTAACCAAGTTAAGGGATTATTTCAATGTCGATTTCTAGTATTGAAAGCTTACAAGGATCTTGTTGACATTTATCTAGCTCAACTAGAATGGTATGACATCGAGGCAATCCCTCATTCATCCAATAGATTTGTAGACACAATGGCATATTTGGGATCTCTAATCCCTCAGAATCTGTCTACTGATTTCACTACCATCCATGTAAAAATATTGTCACACTCTACTATGCAGTATGAAGCATTGGATAACAAAGATTCAATCAACATGATTCATGTAGAACCAAACCATGAATGGTTCTATAGAGCCAAAGACTTTCTCAAGAGAGTATCTTGGGGGTCTTTGATCTCGTAGGATCCGATGGGGAGTGGTACTACCATTCACCACAAGGTTATTTCCTAGTCTGCATTTGCAAATGTAGAACCACAGGGGGAACATGTTGTCTTATCAGTCAAATTCGAAGCTTATCATAACTGGACGTCACAGATACATGACTTCCTTAGACTTGGTGTAATCCCTCAAGGATTATCGCATGCCATGAAGCACACATTTAAATAGAAAGTGACAAAGTATGTCTTGTTAGTAGACATCCTATATCGTAGAAGCTATGATGGAGTTCTCCTTCATTGTCTTGAGCCCCAAGAGTCATCTTGGGCAATTTTTCAAGCTCATGATGGTACATGCGGTGGCCATTTCAGTGGTATGGCTATCATCAAGTGCATCCTTCGCATGGGTTATTATTGGCCCACTATGGAGAAGGATTGCAATGTGTATGTCAAGAAATGCATTAAATGCCAGCATCATGCTAATCTTATGCACCTACCATCACAGGCCTTACAACCCATTCAAGTGGCTTGGCCATTTTCTCAGTGGGGATTTGATCTCATTGGTAAGATCTCTCCTCCATCATCGGGTCGACATACATTCATTATTATGACTACTGAGTATTTTACTAAATGGGTGGAAGCCATTCCCTTAACAATGACAACTGGAGCGCATATTGCTGAGTTTATACTCACTAATATCATAAGTCATTTTGGGATACCATCCAAGATAATTTTGGATAATGGAACATCATTTAAGAACAAAACTATGAGAGCTTTGACATCTAAGTATAGAATCAAACATAGTTTTGTGACTCCATATTATCTGCAGACAAATGGGCAAGCTAAAGCTTCAAATAAGATAGTGGTCTCCATATTGAAAAATATGGTACAAGAGCACCACAAAGATTGGCACATCCAGCTACCCCTTGCATTATGGGCTTATAGGACTAGTATTCGGACACCCATTGGGGCAACTCCATTTTCATTAGTATATGGCACTGAGGCCATTATGCCCTTAGAGTTGGAGATTCCAACATTGCACATCGCATTGAAAGAGTTCATTGATGATGACACTGCATGGCAAGCTCACCTAGATCAACTGATGCTACTTGATGAACATCACGTGAATGCCCTTGAGCACCTCCACATTTATCAAGAGCACTTAAAATGAGCTTACAATAACAAAGTCCATCTGAGAGACTTTGAGGTTGGTGATCTTGTGCTGAAAGAGAACCAACAGAACTCAAATTTACTGCTAGAACTATGAGACAAATTTATGGCTAATTGGTTAGGTCCTTATATGATCTTAGAGAAGATTGGACCTGGGACATATCACTTGACATCGCTCGAAGGAGTTGAAGAGCCTGAACCTCTCAATATCCTTCATCTTAAAGCATTTTATGCCTAAAACCATAAAAAGGCTCCAAAGGCATCTGTAAGCCCTTTGGTCAATTTTAAAAAGGCTCCAAAGGCATCTGTAAGCCCTTTGGTCATTCAAAAAGGCTCCAAAGGCATCTATAAGCCCTTTTGTCATTCAAAAAAGGCTCTAAAGGCATCTGTAATCCCTTTGGTCAAAGCACAAAAGGCTCCAATGGTTTTTAAAATCCCTTGGTCAAAATGTAAAATCCATAAAAAATTGGAAAAATATCAAAATCCAAAAACATTTCATTTGCATTTCATTTGCATCAGCATCTTGCATCATGCATTTCATTTTCCACATGCATTTCATTTTTGCATTGCATTAGGCATATCCATCCACCACACTTGCATTAGAATAAATTATGTTTACAATCTTACAAATGACACCATGTTTGTGTTTCAATCATGCATCATTGCATTTTCATCATTCATCACCCTTGTGAGTAATTATGTTTTTCAACACAACCCCAATTGTTGCTATGAAGAATATACTAGGGTTTTTCGGTCATTCAACCATACCTAGAGGTCTTCTCAAGAGTTGATAGAAAGCTTGCTTTGCTTTTGTAGATGAGGTCTAGTGTGTATAGCCCTTAGCATATCAGAATTCTATCACTAATCAAAAAATTAAACAATCCTAATAAGGACTAGGGGAATATGAAAGCTATGAAGCAGGACTAGGTATCCTGAGGTGAAAAGTTTATTCTTGCTTATCCCCCTATGCGGATGGTCCAAGAAATATTGGTAATTGGAAAAAGGACAAGTTTATTCCCTACCTAGAATCCCTTGCTTACGTTAAAATGAGCAATATCCTAGAGTGATATCCCAGATCAATCCTTCAGATTGATACCCTAAGATCGATATCCTAGATCGATATCCTAGAAATAGTTCCCCAAAGCAAAATCCCCAAAGGAAGTTTTTGAATCAAATTACAAAATGTAAATCCCAAAAATTCAAGTCAAATCAAGATCAAGTTTTCAAAGTAAAATCAAATCAGTATCAAATCCCTTGCTCAAGAAAAAAAATAAATAAATAAAAGAGAAGAAAAAATAGAGTATATACAAAATAAATAGTGATTTTTGTCACTATATATGAGCAAGTATCCCAATAAATTGAAGAAAATAAGGGAGTGAACTTGAATCCCTGGAATTGTCAGCACTATTGTACCTTACACATGATGATATGTCTGATACATTAGCATTTTTCTTGTGTGCAGACCAATGTTTGAATGTGGAAGAGCTAGCTTTAGGTGTCTTGTATCGCCTAGTAGCCTAGTCCAACTGAAATCTAAACCTAGGATTGGATAGACATTTGAGGATCCCCAATCTTAGCAATGGGCTGAAAGAATCCCACCTGACATCGGGGTATGCTTATGCCTTATCTAAATATACTCATTTGCACACATATGGATAATGAACAGTTAGGGCCTATCCTAGTGAAAGCCTTATGTTTTAGAAGTCTAGTATGGTTAGTATACAACTTTTGATAAGTCAACTAGGGTGTTTGAGTCTCATGGAAAACCTCAAAAATTCCCAAATAGCAACAACCAATTTTCAATGCAATCATCAAAACATCAATTTATTTTATGAGAGTTTGTTTATTAGAACTATTTGTAATATATGTTAGATATCGGATGGATGTCAGAAATGATGTTTAGATGGCCACTGACTATGTTAGCCATATTCTTTTAATTTACAAAAGCCCATGAATAGAAACCATATATAATTGCATCTCACATATGGGTGTACTATCTTTCACAAGAAGATAAAGCAACTACAATCCATGATTGTTATACATTCGGTGGTGTCATCCATTAGATTGTTAAAAATCATATTGCATACATTATGTTTTAAGTGATTAAAGCATACATGTCCATTTCACAAACACATTATCAAAGAAACAAAGAAAAATATGCAATACATACATGGCATAGACTATGTCATAGCAACACAAATTAAATGCATACAAGTGAAGCAAATTATACATGCATTTAACATAAAAAATATGGCATTCATATGCATCCATCATAAGTAGTACATATATATACATAACTCATAGCATCTAATCATCTATCACATAGCTATCTAGTGCATGTCATCCATACATCACATCATATAGCATAAAATAATGCAATGCATCCATATGCATCTCATAAAACATAAACAATAAAAAATCATAATAAATTGCACATATAATGAGTCTCAATGTCATATATATATATATATATATATATGTGTGTGTGTGTGTGTGTGTGTGTGTGTATCAAAATAAATAGGCAATAGTACATCGACATGGTCAAAAATACCCATAGGCTACATATGTGTAGGTCCTCGACCTTACACTAAAAAATGGTATAATGACATCTCTAAGATCTGTACTAGCCAAGGCCTACATCCCTAGTATATGAGGCACCACCATCACCTCCACCCTCCCTATGGGTCCTCCATGAGCTAGCACCAAAAGTCCTCTCAGACCTATGAGTCCTACGGTTGGAGCTAGCTGATGACTAACCTATCTCCCGAGTGTGAGTCCTCTGAGACCCTAAAGCTATGGGTATCTCTAGAATCTCACCCTCGAGTAGTCCAATCCACCCTCTCAGAGTGGTAATGTAGGTAGATCTGAGTGAGGCCTCCTCAATGTGCTACTCAACCAGAGCTTGAAGTCTCCTGATCTCTGCCCCCTGATCCAAGCCTGCTACTCCCTGCACTATTGGCATTGTTGGTACTATTGGAATAGCTAGGGGTGCTAGAGCAACCTATGAATATGAGGGAGTTGATACCCCAACTTGGTAGGTGATGAGCAGTACTATCAAAGCATCTAGCTAAGACTAAAGTAGAGTGCACTACCCTATGAGATTCTGTATCTCTGCATCAATTGTAGTGATCCTGGCCTATAGAGTAGTCTTCTCCTCCTCATAGTCTCACCACTGGTCCTACCCTGATGTTAGTCTAGATTGGAGATCCTTCACCTTTGCCTCTAGAGTGGCAATGGTGGTATCTCACTGTAGCATCTGTGTCTGTAGAGAGCCTACCTGAGTCTGTAGGCTAGCAACCTGAGCCCTAAGCTCTCCAATATCATTGTCTGGTGGTGCCTCACCCTCCTCAAGAGCGTCACCCTCCTCATCAGTTGGTGGTGCCTCCTCTGTAGCTGCCTCACCCCATCCACCCTCAGTCCTCTAATGGACTCGATGACCATGAGGATCTACCTCTACACCCTCATTGCCCTCTATTGCATCATCTGGGACCCTACCCAAGGGACCCTCAAAGCCCTACCATACCCTGAGTGTCCACCAAGTATCATAATCAGTTGTGGTCCCTACATTAGTCAACCCTGACTCCTGAAATTCATCGTCCTCCTCACCTAGTGGAGTCACCCTAGGCTAGGTCAAGTCCCTCTCTAAAGTGAGGTGATGGTAGATGGTAGGTAGCTCTAGAATGTCCTACCTAATCCTAAACTATCAGGTGATGTGAGAGAAGTAAAATAACTCTCATACCATGGACTTTCATTTGAGGAGCCATCTGTCTCTATGTGCCCGATGCAACCTATCAGTAGCCTCCACCCATGGAGGGTAGTCTAGGTAGGGGTACCAATCAATCTAAGCTAGTTGTAGCCTCAAGAATCATGTAATGTAATGATCTAGATCTCCTATGTGAGACCTACTCTTAAAGCCCTCCTGATCATGAGGCTAACATGTAGCGTAACACTAGTGCACCATCGCAATAGTCTCAATCCTCAGAGGTAACTCAATGGGATGCTCGATCTTGATATGCTACCACCCCTAGATCTATAGTAGCAAGCTGCACCCAATACCGACTCTGCTCCTATAGGTGATCTGATACAACTCATTATAGAGTTGTGCCAATAGTGCACTACCCTAGGATAGGATTAGTGGATGATTAGTAGGACTCATGAGGACATCCCTAGTCCTAGCTAGGAGGTTCCAAGGGAACCTCACTCTAAAAGAATCAAGGAGGACAACCTGCATGATCAAGTGCATGAATACGATTGTGCACTCATCGAAGACCCTCATCATGTACCAGTCCTCAATGTGGACCCCTCTATGGTCCGAGTCACGCTCTACCTCTGCACTACATCGACTAAAAATCTATGCAAATATGACCTTCTTCACCTCGATCGATGAAGATGTGATGGGCTCGCCATCTAGAGGAATGTGGAAGATGTGGTAGACATCCTCCAAGGTCACTATCATCTCACCTATGGGTAGGTGAAAGGTATTGGTCCACGCATCCCAATGATGGGCCAATGCAGTCATGTAGGCCTGGTCGGCCTTGATGGTGGGGAGGCATAGTACGTAGCCAAACCCCATGACATCGAACCAAGCTTGATCAGCTGGATCAAGGGCACCACATAGGTTGCGAAGGATCTCAGACTCCCTCGCCCTCACAGTCAGGGTCTAACATAAAGCAAAATGAGGCCAAAAATTAATAAAAAAACAATAAAAAATGAGCAAAAACATTTAAAAACAATTTCAAAATGAAAAATAAAGTAAAAAAATGTCAAAAGTATCAACAAAAAGATGAAAAAAACACTTCTAAAATAAAAAAAATAATTAATTCTATAAAAAATAAAAATAAAAAAAATTAAAAATTAATTTTTTTTCCTAAAGTGGTCGAACCATGGTTCAGACCCACGGTCGGGATGGTGGTCAAAATTTTGATCATTGGATTTTAAATCCCACCATGGTTGATAGCCGTGGCCCCCAATTTTCCAATTGGGGACCACATCTGCCAGCCACGGCTAGCAAGGATGACCTTTTCAGGGTCATTCCTTATCTTGAGGCACCCCAAAATTAAAGCCCTCCCCTCTACGCTAACCTAAGCTAAACCTAACTAAGGTGAGGTTCATTACCGACAGTTTAATTAGGTTAATTTACCTCATTAATTAATGTGGTTAATTTTTAAATCGGTAAAATAACAAAGGTCAAGAGTTTGCATGTTACCTTCGTAGCACCGACTCCTCTAGGTTGATCCACCATCGGTGTGGATGAGGGTAAGATGAAAATGCGGTAGCATTCCATATCAGTTTTTGTCCTCTTCCCTCTCAGAGCTCTCAAGTTGCAAAAGTTGTCAGGTGACAATGACGTTAAAAGTGATAGGAAATTTTTTAAATATTTCCTATTTTCTTCTTGATCATGGTTGACAACCATGGGCATAGAATTAGGGTTTGTCGACCGCTATTGTCACCTATGACTAAGAAATTTGATATTTTTAACTATTGTTGTCAAACACGGTTAGAAATATACAATAAATGCTCTTAAATCCCATCATGTGGAGTTCCAAAATGGTAAATTCTAAGTACCAACCAGATCAGAAAATGCAAAAAAAATAAAAAATTAACAAAATAACAAAAAAATCAGATAACATTAAAAGCCAAATGCACCTTGTATCCAGTTATTTACCCTATACACTTAGCGGTTGTAGTGACTTGCACTCCATGCAATCTAGACAAGATGAGTAAATTACCATAAGGAAATTTGGGGTAAAATTCATCATCATGGAATTGATATGCTTATGTTCAATCCCTAAGAAGGCCCAGATGGCCGGACTGCTCCATGGGAATGAAGTGTTCATGTCAATTCTTCTATGATCCTCTCAGTAGATCATCGATAATATGATTCAACACATGCCTAATTGGAATTGCTTTCATTTTGATTCCCTAAGAAGGCCTTCATGGCTGGACCGCTCCATGGGATAGAAATAGGCAATTACTATTAATAGTTGCAATCATAGCTGATTAGGTCTTGCCAATATTCAAATGCTAAATCTTAATTTGTTCAAATATTTCATAGTGGTCAAGTGACCTCATCACTTCATTTAATTGTCATTACCCTCATTGACTCGTCGCTTGAGGGGGTAGTCATAATATCAAATCATAATCAAATTCAATAGAAGATCCCTTGATCTTGTCAAAATTGCATTCATCTTACGAATCATTGCCAAAGACTATCATAAGCTTACCCTTTTGCTAGGGGCAAAAAGCAAATATGATAGTTAGTTTGTAGCTCTCTTCCTTTCGGTTATATAGGCCTAACTCCTATTGTAGCACCAAAGCTACCCGAATGTCTGATGATGAGTGCAAACTCTTTCAAATTTAAGCCTTCCATCTAGTTGGAAGCAATGATTCTAGGATGCGCATCCTCTTTGCAGGACCTCGGGCATCTAATGTTGATCAGACTAATGATCATCATGCAACCTATGACATCATTTTAGGAGGTCTATTTTTGCTCAACGTTGTTCGATCTCACAATGCATCTCAAAAGGGGCATCTGTAGACACCTAAAATGCATCATGTCGAGGTGACTACTCATATGGGACATGCTAGAAGACCATATGGAAGACCTTGGATAGATTCCAAGGTATAGCAGTGGTTTTTACCACTCAATTTGGGCACCTTTGCCTAGTCAGTGCTAGCCACTGCTAACACCCATGGTTAGCAATGTTGACCATGCGTGTCAGTTGCGATCAAGTACTCAGAATCAGTTGGCCTTCATCCGACCCAAAATCGGTTGCAATGACCAATTGGTTGCGGATTGGAGTGGTTTGAGCGAGGAAGGTTCTGGATCCTTCCATTCAACAAACTCAAACTACCCAATATTGTTCTTGGCTTCCTCATGAAGCTACCCCTAGCCCTGGGCAAATGCTATTTAACCCCCCTTCAAATTGGGGAAAGATATAGATGAATCTCGAATTGAAATGCAGTGAAGCCCTATCAAATTGCATACTCACCTAGGTGCATTGAGAGGAACACTTTGGCTGCCCAATTGGAGATCACATGGCATTTGGAGTCAAGGAGGCTATGGAGGGTTAGTAAGAATCAAGAAAACCAATTGAGCCCATTCCATCACCAAACTAAGCAATTCAACCACCAAATATGTCAGAGGACACAGAGGCGACCCTTGACCATCAATTTGATGGAGAGATTCAGAGATTCAACCCCTGAATTGGAGTACAAACTCACTTCAAGCTCCATCATGGCTATCAATCATGGCTAACAGTGCTCACCATGCTTCAGAGCCACGATCAGGGTAGTATCACTGATTTCCCTGTTCTTTAGCCGTAGGATTTGCTTATTGTTACTAGATTAGTTATATCTCATGTTAATTAGCTTTATTAGGGACTTTGACCGGTGCAATTAGGGTTTTTAGTCATTTCCTTTCATTATTGCAATTATGCTACTAATGGATCTTTTCATGCTTCCATGCTTTCAATTCCATAATTAGACCATTAGATAGATGCATATGCTTTTCCTTTACATGTTCTATGGTGCTATTTCATGTTTAGCATAGGTTTAATATGTTTCTTGCACTTTCTTGATTTCATGTTAATTACATCATCCTTTATGCAAGATTCTCTTAAAAGCCTCATCAAGAGAGGCCTCCTTTGTATCTAATGTTTCTTGTTGTTTATTGCACGCAGGATCAACAGGGTTTTGGGATGCAAGGCAGCAAATGCCTCTAATCATGGAGAAGAAGGTCTAAAACCTTGGAGCAGTTCGTGTCTTTGTGGAAGACATTTGGATTACACCTACCCTGGAAGGGAATTTATCATGTTGTAATTGTTGTATCAAAAGGGTATCCCTAAGAGGGATGGATATGTAATTTGGATTGATTCGAAATATTAATAAGAGAAGCATTTATTTTACTTTTGTGTCATTTCTTGTCAATTCATATGTGCATACCCAATTTTACATAATGTTCAATGATTATAGCATTAGGTGTTAGTCTTTTGCATGGTACACCTTCACCATACAAAAATACACACAAAAATTAAACCATAAAAAACCGTATACATCCTACTCTTAAAATACACAAAAAATCCTTATATAATGAAAGAATCCATATCGCACCTTATTTTCCTTCTAAAAACATTTTAAATTTCAATACAAAAGATATTTTCCACATCCTATTTCTCTTATATCAAATGGGCACAGATTAAATAACAACTCAACCTTATAACTCCACAAAATCAAATGATAATTAAAAAATTAAATACCTCTTTTATTCTACCCTCAATGTGATTCAAACCTCTCACCTCATGAGAGAAAAGCACCCAACCAAAGGGGCCACTACTGGCTGTGCTAGCACTACCCGTGAGACCACAAAGGCACCAATCACCTTTTGTATCATCCTGCGATGAACTCAACCAAACAAAACAAAATGTTCATGATGGGTTTCGAACCCAAAACCTCCTCCCCATAATGCCTTCATACCGGCTCATATATGCACTAAACCAACCTTAACTCTCTACCATTCACTGTAGAAAACTACGATGTCACTTCCTTTTCTTCTCTACCATGTGCAATGAATCATATATTGATTTAATGTATGCATGAATTTCCCACAACTACCTTGCAAATTATTTTAGGCACTAGTATTTATATGTTTTAACTTGGTCGTCTATCAACATCGGTGCCACCATTTCCTTTTCAATCCATATGACATCGACCTCCTTAATTCGAAGTTAATTCGAAATCCATTTGAATTTACCTTCAAATAATTGGTGCTCAAATATTATAACAACTTGAAATATTTATATTATAATAAAGATATTATAATATTAATCCTTTAAACTTTGCCTTCACATTTAATATTATTGCCTTCAATAATATTAATATCTTGCCTTCATTTTTAAACCATTGTCCCAACGAACTCTTTTGTCCTTCATTATAATATTCAAAAATAGATATTGTAATGCTTTTATCAACCAATATTATAATATAAAATATTATAATGTTTATCTTGATGTTAATGACAACCAAATACATCTTCTCTTTTAACATCAACCTATGATATCAATCCTTTGAAATCAATGACAACACACTATACTCAAAATTTCCAACATGGTGGTATCATTTGGTTTAACCTCAGGTAAGGCAACTTGGTTGGTGTCATATAACTTGTAGAATATGGAAGCATAACATTTAGTCAATGGGGTGTATTGATGGTTTTGTTGAACAAATTATCGATGTGGTTGGTTTTCCTTAGTTGGAACTATGTTTTGACTTGATTGAGATAATGAAGGAACCACATGATATGCAATTTGTTGCAATTTTTGTTGAGCCATTACCATTTGGCTCATGACCACTTGATTAACTTGGTTAGCTTGGTTGGTAGGATTGTCCTGGTTTGATTTTGACTGGCCAGAATAACTACCTTTATAGTGGCCCTTGTCTTACCATTCTTCATTTTTGGGCTTAAGTACATCCTCTTGGATTTGATCTCCTCAATTGTGCTAGCCTAGTCAAGAGCTTCATCAAATGATCTATATTGTTGTAATTGTAATAACCAAGATATGGGTTTTATGCAACTCTTGGTAAACAATCAGATCAAATCCTCCATGGGTAGGGTGAATGGCAATTTGGTTATAATGCCCTCAAACGGTTACCAAAGTCATAGATAAACTCATCATCATATTATTTTCGACCATATATATAAAAATAATGAGACTTTCTTTATGAAATTAATGGAAAATATTTCAAGAACTTGGTCAATAAATTGCTCAAAAGTATAAATACTATGGTGAAGTAAGTGATTATACCATTCTACAGTATCTCCCCCCAATGTTTGAGGAAATATTTGAAGTATTAGAGCATCATTACTTTGGATTCTAAAGCATGAATGGATAAATGTGCTCACATGTTCCTTAGAGTCCTTAGTCCCTTTAAATTTATCAAACTTTGGTACTATGAAGTTTTTTGGAATGACACCGAATGATGGATTGGTTGATTGATTAGTTGATGTAAAGTGGGTTTTTGGTTTATCTTACCAGGAGTATGTTGTATTATACTACCAATCTATTGTTTCATAACCTAAATTCTAGGGTCCTCCCCAAGAATGTGGAAGCCCTAAATCACTTGATGATTTTATGAAGGTGAATGGTTGAGATGTTTAGGTATAATAAGATGATGATGACTTAGTGGAGTGGATTGGAATTGATGATGATAAGGTTTATGAAACAATTTTGAATGAATAAATGAACAAGATTCATGAGGACTATGGATGGATTGACCCATAGAATGGGTATGGGCTGATGGTGATGTGGGTATGGAAACCATAGAATACTGTGGTACCCATGATGGACCTTGGCTAATAAATGTGGATTGAATGGAAATAGGTTGAGGCTTAGGATTGACCACATGAACTTGTTGTTGAGGATAGGACTGAGCATTTTATCGCTTCTTAAGTAATTTTTTAAGGTGTTACCATGCTTCATGTATTTCCATATTTGAAGTGCAAGGTGTGGATGTGATGACTAAGGTATACAAAGGATAAGTTGTAGTCGTAGTTACAGCTGAATGGGCAACATTGGTTGAGCTAGAAGCTGGCATCTATGAAGTAACATTAACATGTGCTTCATATAAAGGATTGCCATAGGTAGTGGTGTAATATGATGGGATATATTTGATTTGAGCACATGATTATTGGGGTATGGACCAATTTTTAGAAGGTGCATTTGATGCCTCAATAAGAGGGTTGTTATACACCAGTGTAAAGCTTGAAGGCTGGGAGGAGACAAGTTCCTATTAGAAATAAGGATCATACCTAGGTGGGATATATACTGGTTCTAGAACATAGCTAATGGATTTTTTAAAAGCCTCCACTTTTGCCATGTCTATATAGGTGATGTTATGATCAATAGAATGATATGATTCATATTGGAGAATGGAGGTGAGGATGGATCTATGTAAAACATCAAAATTTGAAATTTGCATAGCGTGTGATGGACCCACAGACAAAATTGAATAACTTGTCTATATCACACTAGTGGGATTGACCATAAAAGTGGTGGGGAAGGATGATGAACATTCCATTGATGAAGTGGTTTGATTAGTGGACATTTGACTCAATATTTTTGTTTGATTTCTAGTTAGGACCATAAGCTATTGAATCAAATATGCAATGTGCAGTAAGAAAAAGCAGAAAGAAACCTAAAAAAATAAGAAATTTAATTCTTTGTTATGCAACAATGTTTCTTACCTCTATTTTTTTAATCTCATTTTAATGTTTTTTTTGAGTTTTTGTGTTTTTATGATGTGCTAATATAAATTATGAAGGATGAAATCTATGGATTGGTTGGAAATGAGATTCTTTCTGGTGATGAAGTCTAGAAATTTTGGTCATGGATATCCTATGGTGGCTAAGGGAAGATATTGGTGGATGGAGATGAAGCCCGCCATCGCCAAATCTCAAGCAATGGTTGGTGAAAAAATCCAACTCATTACTGTTTAATGTGAGTGTGTTGTGTGTGATTCATTTTAAAAAATTATGTTTTCTATTGTTTTCATACAATGTCAATAGTAACCACTTTATCAAGCCTAAATCATAATCCAAGAACAAAAATACTAAGCTCCTAAAAATATTGTAGGGTACACCGTTTAAGACCCACTCTGAACAGTGGAGGGTTTGCCTAATCTTCCACCTTGAATCATCAAATGTGGTAGTATACTTAGTTATCCTAATTTTGTTCCTACTTAGACAAGCAAAAGAGGAATTCTTGACCCTATTGTGTAAACTATTTTATGCAATTCTCATTTTACATGAAAAAGTATGCATATCTTTGAATGAAAAATACATTAGAAAATAGAAAAATTTTAAATCTAAAATGCATGCTAATGTGAATATGAATGCAAATTAAATCTAAATGCAATGTATAAATGCAAGTGACTAAAATGTAGATGTAATATGATTATTTTTAACAAAAATTGAATGATGTTCATTTTAGCAATTTACTAAAAATGCAAAACAAAATGAAACTAAGGGGGCAGACTTATAGTGAAATCTATGTATCCTTTTCCCACTTTGTGAAATACATCTCAGAGTCTCTAAAATGCACCAGGGCATCTTCTTAAATCTAGGGGGCATCCCTTAATCATTGTAGGGCATTCGTGCAATATTGAATCAATTTCTACAACTCCAAAAATCCTAGTTCGACAAAAATCGTACGATAGAATTCTTGAAACCTATGAGATAGAAAACAAAAATAGTGAGTTAATGATAAAATTATTAACATAAAGAACCCATTGTGGGTCCCAACATGATCACCATTTGTGAATACAAAAATCAAGCAATACCAAATATAAACTATGAAGTAGAAAATAAGAAAAGTAACACAAATGATGCACAAAGAAAGAAAATATTTTCTTATTGCCCATGGATCTCCTGTATTACAATCAACTGTATCCAAAATAAAGGATTTACAATGCTTATTATTTTGATACAACTATTACAAATCACTAGGGTTCTCTAAAACCCTAGTTAGAAAAAATGATGGTGTCTTCATGCTTTATTTGATCCTAATAGAGTGGTGAGTGGGCTTTGGTATCCTATGCAGGGCCACTCAAGCTTTAGCAGCTACCAATTAATGTGATTATTAGATCTTCACATAGAAAACAATGACAGGAGTTAGTAATATCTATTAGGGATCCACTACATGAGACCCTCATAAAATGAATCACTAAACCCTAATTGTAGAAATAAAGTTAAAAACAAATCTAATAATATGAAATAAGAACAATGAGATTTTACCTTGTCGAATAACATTGTTTCTGTCTTCATTACTAATGTAGGGAATGATTATATGGATGCCCTAATATCCTTCAAGGGCCATAGGACAATAGATATGAATGAGAAATTCCTACGAGGACTTGAGGTTGACCAAAAATTCCCAAAGGTGCTCTGTAGACTTTGATGGATGATCGAGAAGCTTTGGAGGGCATTCGGTGGTTGAGGAAAGGGTTGCAAAACTAAATTTGGTTTGTGTGATGTGGGTGGTAGTGGATGCAAAGGATGTGAATGGTTGTGAGGGTATGCGAGGATGGGTATGATGGAGATAGGGTTTGGAATATAGAAATCTCATAAATAACTTAGGAGTATTAGGTTTCACAATGTACTTAGGGAACTTGGGCACTCAAAGAACTCAGGCTTAGGGCTTTTAGGAATCTAAAAAACTCAATAATGTAAAACTTAGGGTTTTAAAACTTAGGGATCTAAAAATTAGTGGTTGAGTCATCAAAATGACTCCTCTTTATAATCTTCCCTTAGACATGTTAGGGTTTTGACGATACAATTTGAGTGGTCAATATTAAAACATGAGAAAGGGTGGAGATTAAATCTGGGTAAGTGGCATGGATTAAGGCAGATGGATGGCTAAAATTAAAACATGACGGATGGTTGGGATTAATTCATATATATATATTAAATATATATAAATATAATTGTATCGCTCCAAATTTTTTGCACCCTTACCTTCAGGCTATAGGATCCGTGCTCGGAAGGGGGATGTGAAAAGGATGAGACAATACCTCGGACTAAGAGGCCTTTTGAAGGTCCTACCTCTCGGGGGAGGTGTATAAGGGTGAATTTTCGATGGATGGTGGGTTCACCAGGAAAATTTTGAATGGCAGTTTCCACACCTAGGTTGATAGTGTGTTTGATGTGTTCATTTTTATGCTTGATCATTCAACTCCTAGGTTTGGCCGATATGAATCTAATCTATTCTATATGCCAATGCAGATTTAAATGAATACAAAAAATAGAAATGGATGCAAATAACATAGAATATGCTAACTAGAAGAAGTCATACCTGGTTTCGGATGTCTGATGGAGATTTTGAGTCTTGTAGCAGTTTAGATCGTCTCAGTTTGTATGTAATCACCTGATATTTCTTAGGATCGTATCAAATCATAGTAGGTCATCTGAAATAAAAAAAAAATCGTCTAAAATATGACGAATTTGTATGATAAATTCATCAGAAACCTACAATCACAAAAACAGGCACAAAATACCAAATATACAAATGCAGAAGCAAGGGATAATGGTAGAAATGATAGCAAACATGCCTAAATGATAGTGTCTAATAACAATGAGGAAATGCAGTAAATTTAATGATTGATTTTACCTTTATCATGCAATTATGCTAAATGATGTGAACTCCAAGATGCATAAAACATAATAACTTAAAACAATGCAAAGATATATTATGAAAAATGTAGAAAAGCTTAAGAGAATGTAAACTCTAAACTCAGACTGCCATCAATCTAGACTACAGTCAGGATCACCTCCAATCGTATGAAATCGTCTGAAATAATTTGAGATCGTCTACGTCGATCTAAGCTAGCTTCGACTGAAAAATAGTAGAGTTCCTGCAAATAAAAATGCAAAAATACCAAATGCAAGTAATAATACGAAGGAATAAAGAGCTAACTCTGCAATGAAATCCTGTCAACAAAGGGGTTGGGAGTTCAAGGAGAATCAGCAAGAATTAGGCAGGGAGGCAGGAGGATAAACTCGAAAAATCCTAGTTTATATAGGATTAGGAAGAGGTTTGGGAGGTTGGGGATTGTCCCAATCTGGGAGATATCCAATAGGGAAATCTCCAACTGCATAGACACACTTCTACCCAAGTTGGAGAGGCTGTTGAAACAGAAGCTAATTATGAAAATTCGGTTTTGAGACGAAATCGTCTGGACATTCTATTCCAAACGAATTTGTCAGATCGAGGACAATTTCGTCTAATCTGAGACGATATCGTCCAACTGTCAAAACAAATCCTAAATATGGCATGGAAAACGGGGAAAGCGGGTAAAAGGCAGTTTAACGGGTAGTTTGGGATTGAAATTCAAATTTTAATATTTTATCTTTTTACTAAGGTTTTAACCATGCCAATTTTAGGGTGCTACATTTTGCCTCCTCTTTAGCGAATTTTTTGAAGAAAATGCGTTAAATTCGAGTTCTTCCCATTTTACAAGAAAGCAAAAATATACCCAATTTTTTAGATGACGATTCTTTGTCGAATCGTACGAATGCTGACTATGGTGCCCCCTCCGTGTTTTTACCCAAATTGAATGTTTGAGGTAAAAACACGAAAAAGCAAAGATTTAAAATGCTGATTTTTTAAATAAATTAAAGAAAATAGGGAAAACCCTAATTCATTTTTACTATTCCAGAGCTCTGCAGAGAAGAAAAATGGTGGAGACAGCAGACAGAGTGATAGAGGTCCGATGCGGGCTACGGGTAAGGATCTAATCCTAGTAGATTAGGTTTAACTTAACTATTTGCAATTTTTTGTGATTTAAATTTGATTGTTTGGGGCATCGCGACCATTTTTAGGCCGTCGACGCTGTCGGGACAAAATCGTCCCTACATCGTCGATTTTGTCTGAGGACGAAATCGGCGAATTAGGGGCGATTTCATCCAACAAGGGGTGATCCCCAAGTTATGAAATTAGAGATTATTTCATCCTCACAAAGGAAAATTTTACCCAATGTGGGACGATATCATCCAATGGTGGACGATATCATTTAAAATTTGATTTTAAGTTGTTTAATTTGAATGATTAAGTTATTAATGATTTTGTTGTTTTATTGTTTGTTTTGTAGAAGGGATTACTAAAGAGCCAGGAATGGAAGTACGATGGGATAAAAGATGACATAGCCACACTTGACCAGGCAGAGCGTGATTGACTTGTACAGGTCTATCTACAGCATGTGGCATAGATGCCACAAGTACCGACTGATATGGGGCTATTGACAGCCCTAGCAGAGAGGTGGTATCTGGGGTCATCCAATTTTTTGCTACCGATAGGGGATATGGCTCCCACTCTAGAGAACGTATGGAGGATCATGAGGATCCCCATACAAGGACGGCTAATGACACCTATGACCAATCAGGGCCAGGCGATGATGAGGCTCATGGGAGACCCGAGCTTCGCCCTGGAGAAGGGCAGAGTGAACATCGAGTCACTATGGCAGATGCCTGGGGCATCTAGGCTAACACGGGTTTTGGTAGGAGTTTTTGATGGCTTACTACTATGCCACCAGAGTGGATGCAGACTACCATGGGTGCTCTCAGACATAGTCTGCAACATGAGAGACCATGGGAATAGATTTGCATGGGGCAGATTTATTTTGTGCCACTTGTATAGGATCCTGTATGGGGTCGTATACAAGGGAGGTCAATGTCTGGTTTTGAAATCGCTACTGTAGGTTTGGTGCTGGGAGCACATTGCGGTACGAAGGTCGGTAGGACTCCCACTGATAGGGGTTGACCAAGAGAGGCCCCGGGTTTTCAATTGGTGGTTGCAATGGGGGTCACAATGGCAGATAGATCTAACGATGTCATGGAGGTTTCTAGATGACCTCATCCTAGACCAGATCACCTGGAGGCCATGGCAAGAGCACCCTAAGTGGGCAAAGGATGGGCAGGAGCTGGATCACATCAAGCGAGTCTACTGGCTGAGGATGGAGCAGGGAAAGGTAGAGCTCCACCACTATGATCGAGTACTGTGATAGTTCAGTCTACAGTAGGGGATCCCTTCTCTCAGGGATTACGAGTACTCCCAGATTGTTTAGGATAGTACTACACTGAGCAGGGCTCCAGATATGCAGCGATTTTGGAGTCAAGATGTAGACGATGCTCCCATCCAGCTAGTGGATGGTGACGACACTAAGGTTGCAGATGGCTACGATGCCTGGTATGCAGGCATCCGCCCTCCTCGGATGATGAGGGTGCAAGGTCCAGTGCACACTGTGGTGTGCCAAATGGGGAGGTGATGATAGGCTGCTATTGAGGCAGTGCAGGGTCATGGGGGAAGAGAGCAGTGGCGGATCCCATAAGAGAGATGCCAGAGGATGGCATAGGCTCCACAGAGGTCATGGTAGACAGGGCGAAGGGAGGAGGGACTCCCTTCATAGTAGGGGGAGAGACCACCATCACCTGATAAGGGAAAGGGTGTCAACACAGGGGAGAGCAGCGAGATGATGGCTCTCTAGGCTGAGGTTTCTTGCCTTTGGACTCAGGTGCAGACATTGCAGGATGAGGCTACATGGCTCAAAGCTCAGGGCGAAGGAGCGATCAGGGATGATCTAGCACGTTCTATTGTGTATACTACATTCTATCAGGGGTTATACTATCACATGGTTCTAGAGAACTAGAGGGTACCACTGCCAGCCCCTATTGTAGAGTCGGTCATGATGGGATCATCAAGGACATCCTCACGATCGATGATGAGGACCCGAGATATAGCCCGGACCTCTATGGGACCACCTCCTCCATGTTAGGGTGGGGGAGGAGATGAGGCTGAGAGCTCGAGGGCTTCTCAAGGCTAGGTGTCTATGGACTAAAAATTTTGGTAGAGATTGTTGAGAGGATTGAGTATGCCAGGGTATAGATTATGGCATACCAATCCTATTTTGATATGATGTATATAATTTTTTGATATATATGATCTTATTTATGATGATATGACTTGTTCATATGTTTTGATGATGCTTTAATGGTTGAATTGTTTGCTTATTTGAGGATTCATGATGCAGGAGCATCTAAAGGTGGAAGAGCAATCTTGCATCACCCAAAAATGTTTTTTCTCTCTAAGTACCAAGGCTGTCGCAATATCGTGACACTTTTTGCGAAAAGGTGCCAAGGGGCCAAACTGTCGTGATATCGTGACGCTTTTTGAGAAAAGGGGCCAAGGTGCAAAGTGGTCGTGAAATCGTGACATTTTCGAAGCAAAGGAGCCAAGGCACAAAATGGTCACGAAATCACGAAATTTTTGAAGCACAGGAGCCAAGGCACAAAATGGTCGTGAAATCATGACATTTTCGAAGCAAAGGAGCCAAGGTGCAAAATGGTCATGAAATAGCGACATTTTCGAAGCACAGGAGCCAAGGCACAAAATGGTCACGATTTCGTGACACTTTCGAAAGAAAAGGCTCAAGGCGCAAAGTGGTCGTGAAATCGTGACACTTTTGAAAGCAAAGGCTCAAGGCGCAAAGTGGTCATGAAATCGTGACACTTTCGGAAGCAAAGGCTCAAGGTGCAAAGTGGTCGTGAAATCGTGACACTTTTGGAAGCAAAGGCTCAAGGCGCAAAGTGGTCACGAAATCGTGACACTTTTGAAAGCAAAGGCTCAAGGCACAAAGTGGTCGTGAAATCACGACACTTTCAGAAGCAAAGGCTCAAGGCACAAAGTGGTCATGAAATCGTGACACTTTTGGACCAAAGGCTCAAAGGCGCAAAGTGGTCGTGAAATCGCGACACTTTCGGAAGCGAAGGCTCCAAGGCGCAAAGTGGTCATGAAATCGTGACACTTTCGGAGCAGAGGCGATAAGGTGCAAAGTGGTCACGATTTCATGACACTTTCTGAGAAAATACGCCAAGGGACAAAGTCGTCATGAAATCATGACATATTTTGAAAAGAAGAGCCGAAAGGAGCAACTGTCATGAAATCACGACCCGATGGCAGAATTCGAGTGCGAAAGGCAAGGACATCATGAAATCATGACATGTCGTGATTTCGTAGCCTGAAGGCAGAAAGCAAGTGCAGAAGGCAAAGGCGTCATGATTTTATGACATGTCACGTAATCGTGGCCTGAAGGAGAAAATAGAGGCCGAACACTAAAATGTTGCGATATCACGACCGAAGAGGAGAGAGGGCGTAAGGAAGCAAAAACGTCATGATATCGCGATAGAACGCTCATGACTCCAGACCAACCCGTGGTTGTAGAGGCCATTGCAGAAGGGCACATGGCATCAAATTACAGGTGGCCATAGAGCACTAGGCGGTTACAGAGGCAATTATAGAAGGGCACATGGCAGTAGATTACATATAGCTATGGAGCATTCCTATGAATGATGACTAAACGGGTGGATGGACAGGCAGTTGTAGGGCACTCTGCCATCCCATGCCATGATGATGGAAGACACCTGGCCACAACATGCAGGCGGTGATAGAACATTCATGCGAGCGGTTACAGGGAATCCTGCATTCTGTGTAATGATGTCTGAAGGGGGTCGGGTCTATTATAAAAGGAAGTGCATACATTGTAAAAGGGGTTCTTGGCCATTTGGATATAAATGTTGTATTTCCAAATTTGAAACCTCTATTAATGAAATTTGTGTGAATTTTTCTATGTGTTATAACAGTCCTACTTCAAGTGGTATCAGAGCCAGAAGGTTCTGAGTGCACGAACCGATCGTCGATAGTGAGGTAGTTTATGCCAGGATTGTGGTTGTGGGTTGAGAGGAAGCGAGCAGGATGCCTCCGCATAGGAACCATGGTGGTGTGAGGAATAGGGGAGCAGAGGTCGATCTTAGAGCCTTGTAGAGGCAAGTTCAAGCCCTATAAGAGGAAATTAGAAAAGGAGTTGAGCCAAGAAGGGAGGAACCCAGTGAAGATGAATTTTGGTAAGAAGAGGTTCCATCTGATGAAGACGAAGCATTGGATCCAGTAGAGGCTAGGTTGTATAGGGCCATATCCCAGATTGAGAAGAAGCTAAAGTTTGACATCTCCACATATTCTAGAAATCTCAATCCCGAGGAGTTGATAGATTGGATCAATGACATGGAGGAATACTTCGAGTATGAGGAGATCTCAGATCCGAATCGGATCAGGTTTGCAAAAACAAAGTTGAAGGGACATGCTAGCATCTGGTGGAAAGGAGTGTAGCTAGAAAGGAACAGGAGGGGAAAGGAAAAGATCACCAGGTGGGATAGGATGGTGGAGAAATTGAAGAGGTAATTCATCCCTGTAGATTATGATTTGGATCTGTTGAGGAAGATGCAGAGTCTTAGACAGGCAAGTAAATCTGTCAAGGAGTATACAGAGGAGTTCTATCAGATCTCGATTAGAACTGACCATTCTAAGGCAAATAAGTAGAAAGTCACATGATACATCAATGGATTGAGAACCAGCATTCAAGAAGAACTAGGTCTGGTTAGGATGAGCACGGTTGAGGATGCATACCAGTTTGCATTAAAAGTGGAGGAGAAACTGAATAGGAGATTTGATGGTAAGTAGAGAGGAAAGGAGAGGGGTGGAAGAGCTGGTGGAAGGACCAGTGGAGGAAGATACAGAGATTTTAGGAAGACTGGTGAAGAAAACAGTAGCCAGAACCAGAAAGAAGAGAAAGAGGAAAATACCCAACTCCCTTGCAATCAGAACAATAACTACCTGAGGGGAAGAGGTAGGCTTGGGCAAGGGTTTAGAAGAGGTGTCTTTCGAGGAACCTACTTCAACTACGAAGAAGAAGGACATCGAGCATACAACTGCCCGCAACATCAAGAAAGGCCAAATAGAAGACCTGAGGGTCATGCCTGAGCTGTTGTAGTAGATGAAGGTTTCAAATTTAAACACTCTGAGGAGGCAGAACAAGGGGAAGCGATGACCATCAGAAGAGTCTTGTTGAATGAATAAAAGAAGGCAGACCAGAGGAACAACCTATTTCAAACAAGATGCAAGTGCGCAGGAAAGGTCTGTAACATCATCATTGATAATGGAAGCACTGGCAACTTGGTCTCTGAGGAGATGGTTGCTAAGTTGCAACTAGAGAGAAGAAAACACCCGCACCCTTATCAGATTACATGGTTACAAAAGGACCATCGAGTGCTGGTCAGTGAGCAATGCCTGGTGACATTTAACATTGAAACTTATCGTGATGAGGTCCTTTGTGACATCTTGCCCATGGATGCATGTCACTTGTTTCTTGGGAGACCATGGCAGTTTGATCGAAGTGCTATACATGATGGTTGAGCCAATACATATTCCTTGTCAAAAAATGGAGTTCGCCATAAGTTGAAACCCCCTGAAGGATGCGGATGAGAAGGTATGCAGCAGTGCACGAGTCTATCTAGTGGATGGCAAAAGATTTTTAGATGGCCTGAAGCTAGATCATATGTGCTATGCCATAATCCCTAGGGTTAGGGAAGAAGAATGCAAGGAGACTCCAGTGGAAGTCATGGGACTATTAGAAGAGTTTCCAGATATCATTTTTGATAATGTTCCTGAAGTTTTACCACCTGTTAGGAAGATCAGTCACCATATATATTTGGTGTCTGGATCGAGCTTGTCGAATAAGGCAGCACATCGAATGACACCTGTAGAAACTAATGAGTTAAATACACAGGTTCAAGATCTGCTAAAGAAGGGGTTGATTAGGGAGAGTCTTAGTCCATATGTAGTACCTACAGTACTGGCACCCAAGAAGTATGGAGAGTGGAGAATGTGCATAGACTCTCGAGCAATTAACAAGATCACTATCAAATGCAGATTCCCACTGCCAAGGATGGATGATATCATGGATTGCTTGAGTGGAGCTGAGTACTTCACGAAGATTGACCTAAAAAGTGGTTACCATTAGATCCACATTAGAGAAGGGGATGAGTGGAAGACAACCTTTAAAACTAGAGAGGGGCTGTATGAGTGGTCCATTTGGGATAACCAATGCACCGAGTACCTTCATGCGGTTAATGAATGAAGTCCTGAAAGAATTTCTATGCAAATTTGTTATTGTCTACCTAGATGATATCTTGATTTTTAGCAAAACCTTGGAGGAACACCTGATGCACATCAGGAGGGTTTTTGAGAAACTGCGGGAGGAGCAGTTACTGATAAATCTGAAGAAGTGTAACTTTGTGAAGAGGGAGTTAGTATACCTGGGATTTGTTATCTCAGTAGATGGTCTCAAAATAGATGCTAAAAAGGTGAAGGCTATCATAGAATGGCCTGCTCTAAGAAACGTGACTGAGGTGAGATTGTTTCACAGTTTGGCCAGTTTCTACAGAAAGTTCATTAGAAACTTCAACAGTATTTGTGCATCCCTTACGGAGACAATGAGGGGGAACAAGAAGGAATTCAAGTGGATAGCTGGAGCAGACAAAAGCTTTGCTATGCTGAAGAAGAAGGTCACAGAGCAACCTATCTTAGCACTTCCAAATTTTAACAAGGTGTTTCAGGTAGACTGCGATGCGAGTGGTAGTGCCATAGGGGCCGTATTGAGCCAAGAGGGTAAGCCTGTTGCTTATTTTAGTGAGAATCTCAATGATGCCAGGAAGAAGTATTCAGTATATGATCAGGAGTTTTATGCCATAGTTCAGGCTCTGAAGAAATGGAGGCATTATTTGTTGCCAAAGGAGTTTGTTCTTTATACTGATCATCAGGAACTACAATATATTAACAGTCAAGGAAAGTTAAATCAAAGGCACCTGAAATGGGTGGAGTTCCTACAGAGCTACACCTTTGTGCTGAAGCACTGGAGTGGGAGGTCCAACAAAGTTGCAGATACCTTGAGTAGGAGGCAATGTTTACTGATGAAGATGAAGGTGGAGGTTGTTGGGTTTGCTGAGCTCAAGGGTTTATACCCTGCAGATCCCGACTTCGCAGAAGCTTGGAAAGCCTGCACTGTGCCTGTTACTTTGGATAGGACTAAGTGGCTAAATTTTTTGATTCAAGATGGAATGTTGTTCAGGGGGAACCAATTATGCATTCTGAGGAGCTCAATGAGGGAGAATCTCATCAAGGAAAAGCACAGTGGAGGTTTAGCTGGACACTTTGGTCGAGACAAGACCATCTCCCTTGTTAGTGAAAACTACTATTGGCCGCAATTGCAACAAGATGTGGCAAAATTTGTGCAAAGTTGTAGGATATGCCAGATGGAAAAAGGTGTGAGGTAGCCTACTGGTTTATATCAACCACTACCTATACCCGAAAGGCCATGGGAGGATATTAGCATGGATTTTATTCTTGGTTTACCCAGGACGCAAAGGGGACACGACACCATATTTGTGGTAGTGGACAAGTTTTCAAAAATGGCTCATTTTATTCCCTGCCAGAAGACTAGCAATGCGGTCCATGTGGCTGGTTTATTCTTCAAGGAAGTGGTACGCATTCATGGGCTGCCAAGAAGCATTATGTCGAACAAAGATACCAAGTTTGTAGGGTATTTCTAGAGAACCCTGTGGAAGAAACTAAAGATGGATTTAAAATTCAGTTCTGCATACCACCCCCAAATAGATGGCCAAACAGAGGTGGTAAATAGGAGCTTGGGCAATCTACTAAGATGCTTGGTCGGAGACAAGCCCAAGGGATGGGATTTAGTTCTGTCGTAGGTAGAATTCGCTTACAACAGCTCTGTCAATAGAAGTACCAATAAATCGCCATTCCAGATAATCTATGGGAGCAGCCCAAGAAATGCTTCAGAGTTGAGAAGGATGGATACAAGAGAAAAATGCAGTGTTGAGGCTGAAGACTTTGCTGAACACCTGAAGGGAGTGCATGAGGAGGTGACAAGGTACATTGCTAAGATGAATACTTAGTATAAGGCCAGGGCAGACCAGAAGCGTCGTGCTAAGGAGTTTGAAGTAGGAGATTTCATCATGGTCCATCTAAGAAAAGAGAGGTTTCCTGCCAAGACCTATAATAAGCTGAAGATGAAGAAATTTGGGCCATGCAATATCATTAGGAAATAGGATTCGAGTAATGCATACGAGGTGGAGTTGCCGAGTGAACTTAACATCTCACCAGTTTTTAACATTTTATATTTGGTCTAGTTTCATGAAGGAGATAGCAGTTCAACACCAAGCCCAAATTTATGGAGCATTCCCACAGTCACCCCAGTCGCAGACGAGATAGAAGAAGTCCTTGATACACGTGAGGGCCGCAGTACTTGAAACAGGTGTTATTCTGAGTATTTGATCAAGTGGAAGGGCAGGTCTATAGAAGACGCGACTTGGTTGTTGAAGGCAGAGGTTGACCGCCTGGGTCTACCTCAGACAGATCAGAAGTGAAGGTCACTTCTCAATTCACCCCGGGTGTCTGATGCAGGAGCATCCGGAGGTGGAAGAGCAATCTTGCATCACCCAAAAATATTTTTTTCTCTAAGTACCAAGGCTGTCGCGATATCGCGACACTTTTTGCGAAAAGGCGCCAAGGGGCCAAACTGTCGCGATATCGCGATGCTTTTTGAGAAAAGGGGCCAAGGTGCAAAGTGGTCGCGAAATCATGACATTTTCGAAGCAAAGGAGCCAAGGCACAAAATGGTCGTGAAATCATGACATTTTTGAAGCAAAGGAGCCAAGGCGCAAAATGGTCATGAAATCATGACATTTTTGAAGCAAAGGAGCCAAGGCACAAAATGGTCGTGAAATCATGACATTTTCGAAGCACAAGAGCCAAGGCACAAAATGGTCATGATTTCGTGACACTTTCAAAAGCAAAGCAAAGGCTCAAGGCGCAAAGTGGTCGTGAAATCACGACACTTTCGGAAGCAAAGGCTCAAGGCGCAAAGTGGTCGTGAAATCACGACACTTTCGGAAGCAAAGGCTCAAGGCGCAAAGTGGTCATGAAATCATGACACTTTCGGAAGCAAAGGCTCAAGGTGCAAAGTGGTCATGAAATCGTGACACTTTCGGAAGCAAAGGCTCAAGGCGCAAAGTGGTCGCAAAATCGTGACACTTTTGAAAGCAAAGGCTCAAGGTGCAAAGTGGTCACGAAATCGCAACACTTTCAAACCAAAGGCTCAAAGGTGCAAAGTGGTTGCAAAATCGTGACACTTTCGAAAGCGAAGGCTCCAAGGTGCAAAGTGGTCACGAAATTGTGACACTTTCAGAGCAGAGGCGATAAGGTGCAAAGTGGTCACGATTTCATGACACTTTCTGAGAAAAGATGCCAAGGGACAAAGTCGTCACGAAATCATGACATATTTTGAAAAGAAGAGCCGAAAGGAGCAACTGTCACAAAATCACGACCCGATGGCAAAATCCGAGTGCGAAAGGCAAGGACGTCGCAAAATTGTGACATGTCACGGTTTTGCGGCCCGAAGGCAAAAAGTGAGTGCGGAAGGTGAAGGCATCGCGATTTCATGACGTGTCACGAAATCGTGGCCCGAAGGAGAAAATAGAGTCCGAACACCAAAACATCGCAATATCGCGATCGAAGAGGAGAGAGGGCGTAAGGAGGCAAAAACATCACGATATCACAACAAAACGCTCACGACTCCAGACCAGTAGGCGATTGCAGAGGCCATTGTAGAAGGGCATGTGGCATCAAATTACAGGTGGCCATAGAGCACTAGGCGGTTACAGAGGCCATTGTAGAAGGGCACGTGGCAGTAGATTACAGATGGCTATGGAGCATTCCTATGAATGATGACTTGACAGGTGGATGGAAAGGCGACTGCAGGGCACTTCGCCATCCCATGCCATGATGATGGAAGACACCTGGCCACAACATGTAGGCAGCAACAGAACATTCATGCGGGCGGTTACAGGGAATCCCGCATTCTGTGTAATGATTTTCGAATGGGGTCGGGTCTGTTATAAAAGGCAGTGCATACATTGTAAAAGGGGTTCTTGGCCATTTGGATATAACTGCTATATTTTTTTAATTTGAAACCTCTGTTAATGAAATTTGTGTGAATTTTTATGTGTGTTATAATAGTCCTGCTTCAATTCATGTAATTATGTCATGTTGAAATATGATAATTTGATGTCATTTTGTAAGATTTTAAATGAAATAATTTGATGTAAACAATTGGTTGTGGTGGTGTGATTTTG